>CM046876.1:245166334-245766334 GCA_025667525.1 Glebionis coronaria
ATTCATCGGTTGAGAAAAATTAGAACACGGATTTGGCTCATAATAATTCATTGGCTGACAATAAGAAGTATCGTGAGGGCCCCCACAATGATTACAACACGGGTAATGAGAAAAACCCGGTGCATGTTGCGGATACGAATCGTCATATATGGGAGAGTGTGAGATAGTGTCATTAGAGGTGAAGTATGAATTGGTCGAATTGCAAAATGAACAATGTCCAAATTCTTGATTAGGGATAGCCATACCGCACCGCTCGCATGAACACCAATAACATGATTGACTATCAGACGACCCACACCCTATACAATATGAATCCATTAAGAATTAAAAATAAGAGGGGTTGAGAAAAAGAATTAAACACAATAGAGGATAATGAAGAATATTTTTGGTGTAATACTTTTAGGAAAAGTATTACTTTTGGATTTTTTTTATTTTTTTTTGGTGCAAATCTTAGGAAAGAGTTTGCGTTTGATGATTTTTTAATTTTTTGTATTTTTATCTTTTTTGATTTTTTATGTTTTAGATTTTTTTCAAGAAAAATAACGTTCAAAATCGAACGGATCCCAAAATCCAAATCGTCTCACGACAAATCATCAATCGTAACGAGCGAAGCGGCAGCGACGCCATTTTAATGTAGGGATTTTTGCAAACCCTTTTTAGATCAATTTATCGTTCCACAAATCGACTCGAATTGAAATCGGATTAAACGTAAAACTAATTTTGTTCTTGGTAAAACGTATTTTTGGCATTTTAAACCAAAACTATTTAATTAAGCTAATTTAAAATTTAAATAAAACTAAAATTATTAAAACTATTAAAAATAAACTGCAGCTAAACCAAGTCTATATTAATTGAATAAAGCAAAATAAAACATAAAAAAGGTCCTAGAGTAGATGGTTATGGTGTTTGGCTGCAGAACTTGAGGTCACTGGTTCGAATCCCAGCATGACCTATTTTTTTGTTAATAATATATTTTGGACTTTTTGGAATGTGAACAAACAGACTAAAAGAGTCTGTTATTTTAACCAGTAAACAGCAAAACAAAATAAGCTAAATACAACTAATTCAAATAAGCATAAAACTTAATAAGCAATATAAACTAAAACTGAAATTTTAACAGATAAATAAGTAAGCAGATAAATAAAACCAAAGGAAAACAAAACAGAAAAATCAGATAAGCATAAGCAGAAATAAGCAATAACACTGATAAGCTAGAACAATAATCAAAGAAAACCAAATAAGCAGATTAACCTAACAAAAGCATATGAACAGTAATAAGCCAAATAGACAGATCCCAAATAAGCTGAAACAAACAATCAGTTACCAATTCTAAAACAAACTCAATAAACAAAAACCAGGCAAATCAAACTAAACATAAACAAATAAGAAATTCTAAACAAATCTAATCAGCAGACACTAAAAAGCTATAATCCAAACTGAAACTAAAAACCAAATAAGCAGACTTAAATCCTAATAAGCAGATCCTAATAAACTAAAATTCGAACAAATTTAAAACAACTCAAACAAATGAAACCTAATAAGCAGATCTAAATAAACTCACTCAAACTCATAATCAAATAAGCAGATAAAAACAAAACAAAAGCAGATATACTAAATAAACTTAACCGAATTAAAAATAAACTAAACTGATGAAAATTAAAAGGGAAGGAGAACCTGATGAAGATACCCGTTGGGTCGAAGGATGGCGCTGTGCCTCCTTTTGAACAGAAACATACCATCAAAACATCAACCCTTCACGAATCACCATCAAAAGCATCTCGAATCAAACAACTTCTCGAACCAAGAATTTTTTATAATTTCCCAGTAGGGGAAATTATCTATCCACTTTCTTTTACTTTAATTAATTAAGCCAAAAAGAACAGTAATAAGAAAATCATTCGCAAATTTAAAGCAGTAAACCGAAATTGATAATCAGAAGTAACACTAATTAATTAAAAATAAAATTTCATTAATAATAAAAAATCATTACAATAATATGAAATCTAAAAATACAATTTACCTATCATCTAATAAAATTAAAACTAAATTAATCCTACTCCTAATTAATTAAAAAAAACAGTAAATAAAATAAAGAAAATTGGAATAAATTTACAACTGATTATCCTTCACTATTTATAGATGAACAAGGAGCTTGGGGTCTTCTTTCTCTTTCTTCAAGGGTTTAATTGAGGTCCGTTGGATCTAGCTTGTAAATTCAGCAACAATTGTGGCCGTTTGATCTTTTTAGCTTTTCTCTCACTTCCCATAGATCGCCACGCTGGAATAATATGATTGGAGGATTTGTGTGTGATGAGTTGTCACAACCAATCACAAAAAAAGGATGAGGCCACGTGAGATGAGGAGATGAGGACTACCAGTTGTTGGACCTTCCGATTAACTTGGGGATTTAATCCCCAAGTGTGTGAATCACACACTTTGGGTAAAACCCCCAATTTTTGAGTGGGTAAATTTGATTAGGGTTTTATTTTTTGAACAGTAAAAATGGGGGTGTGTTGGGAGAGAAAGAAGATGAAAGTCTTCTTGTTGTTATCGAAATGTAAAAGTGGGTGGGGGTAAATATTCTATTTAAGAAAAACGTGTGTGTGGTGGTGAAGTAAGTGTGTACACGTGTGAGTGTGTGGGATTGGGAGTTTGACTGAACTTTGACCTAGCACTTTACATCCTCCGTTTCATTTGTTTCAACAAAATTGGGCTAGGCCCAAATTAGTGATTCCATCCGTCCCATTTTCTATTGTTTATGGGCTTTAATTTGGGCCTTTTGATCCATAACAAATACACATCTTCTTAAATGGGCTTTTAGGCCTATTAATCATAAGTGGGACCCACAAGGCCCAAAATATTCTTAAAAATTAAATCCCCGAATAAAACGACTTGATCTTTCGCATTTTGGTCTTTTCTTCAAATCGTATCAATTTTGTCGGGTTTCGTGATCTTCAGCACACTTTTGATCTTTTGACTTTGTCTTCGTCTCTTTTTGGACTTTCCTTCAACATTTGACCGTGAAATCCCGTGTTTTCTTTCCTTTTGATCATTTGTACCTATTTTAACAAAAAAACACAAAACCACGCGTAATTCCGACTTTTACGATATAAACACATGGTTAGGTCTTGTTTTTCCTTGATTTTAGTGGCAAAAGGATAAGTGTTTACACACTTATTAAATCTCCTACACTTGACCAATGCAATGACCCCATGCAATTCATTATCTTTAAAGCAGAAGGTTACATTTTTCTCATAATTAATCAATCTCAGCCTTTATTAAGATATACTATTATTATTACGATGGAAAGATAAAAACTTGATTTTAGTGGCAAAAGGATAAGTGTTTACACACTTATTAGGCTGTTCTAAAGTCGCCAATTTAGGAGGGTGTCAAGTGTCCCGGAACAACATTGAAGAAATCTTCTTCTAGTGGGACCGATGAGTCTTCCTAGATACATAGATCACCTATAAACTCTTGGTAGATTATCTTTTCATCTATAATGTCATTTGTAAATCACTAACTAAACTGTAATATCAATTAGTAGAACTAGTATTTTTAAGTTGTATAGCATTAGACGATGATAATCTATAAAGCGTAACAATACCACTTGTACTAGTTGTGATTAATTTTCTTTTCAATTTCCTTATCGTATAGTTACCTTTTCTTTCTGATTTATTTTAATAATTTGCTTCTTTTTAATCCTTTGTTCCTTTTATTTAATTCGTTATTGTCGTAATGCAATCATTGAATGAATACTCGTTATGATTTGAATTGTGTTGTATCATTCTCATATCGCTATATATATATATATATATATATATATATATATATATATATATATATATATATATATATATATATATATATATATATATATATGTATATATATATATATATATATATATATATATATATATATATATATATATATATATGTATATATATATATATATATATATATATATATATATATATATATATATATATATATATATATATATATATATATATATATATATATATATATATATATATATATATATATATATATATATATATATATATATATATATATATATATATATATATATATATACATATATATATATATATATATATATATATATATATATATATATATATATATATATATATATATATATATATATATATATATATATATATATATATATTTATATATGACTAGGGCACATATAAGCCAAGTCATTAATGAACACAATGCTACATCCTTGACTAAATTCATGGCCAACATGAATGGTGGAACTGTCGGCTCTAGTAGGACTGGTAGTTTGGATGAAGCGAGTGGTTCTAATATTACGGTTACTTTTAGAGACGGAGTTAGTGGCACGAATGGATCAAATGTGCCCTCAATTGAAATAGAATGCCAAGGGTAAAAACAACCGTATGGCTGCCTATCAATTGGGAGGTAGAGGCACAACAAGATTCAAGAGTCACTACTGGTACGTCTTACTCCTTAATTGATATTCTACCACCTTACTTGATTCGGGGTAACGATAAGAGTTTTGAATTTGGAAACTTTTGTACCCTTGTTGATACTAAACCGGTTGAATTAGGTACTATTCATGAAACCGAATTTGTCGACGAAAAAAAAATAGTAAGTACCAATAACATTCTAAGAGGGTGTAATCTAAATCTCTTTTTAACCATTCATTCTCAACCGATCTAAGGATTATGCAACTAGGATGTTTTGATGTCATGATTGGGATGGACTAGTTATCTCGGTAATAATGCATCTATCCTATGTGATGGGAAAAAGGTTAAGATACCCTTGAATGGTAATACTTTGTCATCAATAATGTTCCTATTGTGCGTGATTTTCCTGATGTATTCCTGATGAACTGCCCATACTTCTGTCACCGAGGCATATTGATTTTCATATTGATCTTACTCCTGGTGCTGAACCCATGGCACGTGCGCCATATCTTTTAGCACCATCTAAAATGAAATAATTTTCGGAACAATCACAAGAATTGTCCGAGAAAGGCTTTATTCAACCGAGCTTGCAATCTTGGGGAGCTCCTATTCTATTCGTTAAAAAGAAAGATGGTTCGTTCCGTATGAGTATCGATTACCAAAAGTTGAATAAGCTAACTATTGAGAATCGTTACCTGCTTCCAAAAATTGATGATATATCTGATCAACTTTTAGGTTCTTGTGTTTTCTCTAAGATTGATTTTCGTTCAGGGTACCATCAAATTCGCATACGCGAGGAAGATATTTCTATTACGGCGTTTAGGACTCGTTATAGTCATTGTGTGTTCCTGGCCTTGCCTTTCGGTTTAACCAATGCACCGGTTGTGTTCATGGATTAGTGAACCGTGTGTGTAAGCCGTATCTTGACAAATTCGTAATCGTGTTCATCGATGATATTCCGATTTATTCTAAGAATAAAGAAGAGGCATTTCAAACGTTGGAACCTAAATTGTGTAGTGCGCCAATCTTGTCATTTTCTGAGGAAAGCGAGGATTTCATTGTCTATTCTGATGCGTCTCTTAAAGGATTTCGAACTGTTTTGATGCAGCGAGAAAAAGTTACCGTGTATGCTTCTAGGCAACTTAGGAAGAACGAGGAAAAACTACACCACCCATGACTTGGAATTGGGTGATGTGGTTTTTGCTCTTCGCCTTTGGATACATTATCTGTACGACACTAAGTGTACGGTATTCACCCATCATAAGATTCTACAGTATATTATGGATCAAAAAGTATAACACCCCATTTTGATAAATGGAAGGTCACGCGTAATTATGGCGTGTCATCAAAGCATACAAGGATAAATGTCTAAAATATTACATGACATAAAAAGGAAATACCGGAATCAAATATCGGTAGTCCAAAAGTAAAGCTCATCACACACAAACATAAGTACTATAAATGAAAGGACTAAACAATGTCTATGGAAAGAGTATCAAAGTATAGATAATGCATAAAGTAAAGAAAGGCTAGAAAGCTTCCAGTCCATATGCACGTACGCTTAAAGTCTACGAGCGTCCATGAGTACCTGACGTTTTGGGAACATGAAAAGGAAAACGGCTGAGCAATACGCTCAGTGCACGGATGTACAATAAAGCATGAATAATATAAGCATATAAGCATATAACAGCGGAAGAAACTAAGTCCCGAATAACCCGGTTAAGTCTTAATAAAACTAGTTTTATAGTTTGAAAAGCCTTATGTTTATCTTGTAAAAACTGTTTAACATATTTTACCATTAGCCAATATAGGTCATGAAAATCAACGTTGCATGAATACTTGGAGGGGTGACCTCGTCATGCAAATTAGAGGGACTGCCTCTAATTTAATATAATGGTTTTGGGTAGGAGGGATCAGCTCCTTGTGAAGGATGCAAGGCACACACCACATTCACACTAAGTAATCAGTTGAAAAACATGTAACTAGGATGCACCCATACGCCCCACATGATAAATATAATAATATGGCCAAAAGCAGAAGGGATGCAATGAGCAATCACTCCTCCGTGGGGAAGTCATAACACCAGTGCCTCTAGTGTTATGGTTATGGTACCTCCATAATTAGGAGAAACTGGTCATGCATGTATATGGCTTCAGGTATTCTAAATTAAACATAAGCATTCAAACATATAAACTTATACTATAGGAAAACAGTTGGCTGCATACGGGAATCCTAATAAGGAAAGAATGTCCATACTGAAAGGACGAGAATCCGTACCTTATGTCCAATGAACGAAGAAGACGAACGGAAGAGAGTCCTACTTCGGTATCACTAATGCTACATAAATACATACGTGTATAAGTATCTGACTACTAAATATGTAACTGGTTTTATATCATGTCTTAGCTTGTTTTATATGTTCATGTCATGTTCTACTGTTTTAAGCTTTATATTGTGTTTGTCTTATATTCTGATTAAGTATTACTTGTATTTCATGTATTATTATACTTGTTGTGTAATAATAAGTAACTTTCTAAAAATAGCAGGTTTCCTAAAATAGAAAGTTTTCAAAAATAGAAATTTACCAAAAATAGAAAGTTTCCATAAATAGAAAGTTTCCAAAAATAGAAAGTTTCTAAAAATAGAAAGTTTCCAAAAATAGAAAGTTTCCAAAAATAGAATCACTGCATAAAATAGATAAGTTTCTAAAAATAGAAAGTTCCCATAAATAGATTAGCTGCCTTAATTAAATAAGTTTCTACAATAGAAAGTTTCTATAAATAGATATAAGCTGGTTAAATAAGCAAATTATATAAGCTTAAGTGTTTTCTGATTATTATTCTAAGTCATGTAGTTATAAAGTATAGTTTATTAATTATTACATGTAAATTAAATAAACTATAGGTTAAAAGTATTTAATTAAATATATCATGATTTTAATTAAATGAAGGTAAAATACTTAGGTTAAAACATGTATTATTAACTATTAATAATATGACCTAAGTCATGTGAATTAATTAATTATAGTCATGGTTTTAATAATTAATTAATTATAAAGTTTAATTAAATATAAATACTTAGGTTAAACTTCATGAACTAATAATTAAATTTATAACCTAAGACATGTACATTAAATTAATCATGTCATGTTTTATTAATTTATATTAAGTCTAAAACATAAAAATCATAAACCTTGAAAAATAATTTATGAACCAGAACCGTGACTAAAAACCATGAACCGGACCCGTACTAACACCATACCCCGAACCAAGGTCGGGGTTCCCCCTTGCTTGCTGCTGCCATGACATCATCACCACCATACCGAGACCATATGGTCTCGGTGGTGGGTAATAAGCCAAGCCGAGACCCCTATGGGGCTCGGTTAGGCGTCGCCTAGACCACAAACTCCCCTAAAACATTGATTTGATTTACCCCATGATCATTAACATGTTTTAATAATTGTTTTTAATTAATTTTTAAAAACACCATGATTTTATGTTATTCATTAAATCAAAACATAAAAGAAAAGGTTAAAAAGCTATACCGAATACGTGGATCAAATAAGGATGAACACACACGAATCCTTACAAGATTTCCAAGATCAAAATCAAACCGAACACCCTTTTTTTGGTAATCAAACCCGGAGGCCAAGAAGGAGCAAGAAGGAAGAATTAGGGTTTTTGTTATTTTCAATAATTTGTAAATAATGAACATGTTTTACCCCTTTTTTCTAATTAGTTAAATTTTGCATGGGCTAAGCCCATGCTTCTATGTATGCCGCGGGTAGGGGCCACACATGGGGCAACCCGTACTATTCTCGAGTCTAAATATTATAGTGTGTTCTCGTGTTTTACTTGTTCTAATTAATTATTAACCGTGACTTAATATATTTATTCGATGTTCGTAATAAATATATATATGTAAACAATATTATCTCGTGATAAATTACGTTCATGATTTCATGATCGCATGTTCGTGATTATAATTATTATTTGAATAATTATCGTGTGTTCATACGTAATAAATACTTATGGTGTTCTAACACGTACGTAATACTTAAAATTCTTACACGTGAAACGTAACGTGCTATAAAAGGAAAGTTCTAATCATATACATACGATCTTAAGGGCACTATTCATGGTAAAAGCATGCGGGTTTTACAACTCTTCCCCCCTAACAAGAATAATTCGTCCCCGAATTCTAGATAAAGTAAACTGGAAAGAAGAACATACCCGAATTCAAAATATGAAATGGGGGTAAGAAGCCCGGATAGACTCCTCTGTTTCCTAAGTGGCTTCCCGCTCGGTATGATCCCTCTAAAGGATTTTGACGAATGGAATCGTCTTCCTCCTCATGACTCGTTCTTGTCTGTCAAGAACTCGTTCGGGTTCTTCTATGAAAGTGAGATCTTCACGTATCTGTTCCAGTGGATACTGAACCATGTGAAGGGGATGATACTGGTACCCTCTGAGTAAGGACACATGAAACACATTGTGTACATGCGAAAGCTGCGGAGGTAACGCTAAACGGTAAAATACTTCACCGACTCGTTCAATGATATCAAACGGTCCGATGAAACGAGGACTGAGCTTCCCTTTAACCCCGAAGCGTCTAACACCACGTGTCGGCGAAACCTTAAGAAAGACGTGATCTCCTACGTTAAAATGTATGTCGATGCTTATCGGCGTAACTCTTCTGACGTGACCGTGCTTCTTGAAGTTTCTGCTTAGCTACTACGACCCTCTCATTAGTCATCTCTATAATCTCTGGTCCTTCAAGTGTTCGCTCGCCAACCTGATGCCAGCAGATTGGGGCGCGACACTTTCTGCCATACAACATCTCAAAAGGAGCACACTTGATACTTGCGTGCCAACTGTTGTTGTATGTAAACTCCACCAAACAGATATAATCGTCCCAATCACCCGTCCATTCCAACATTTTAACCGGAAAATCAATTTTTCGACATTTTTCAAAATTTTTGATCTGTTTTGGCCTATTAGTTTTTCCCTTTGTATAGTTATTTTCTTTCTTTATTAGAATAAATTTTTAATAAAGTGGTTTTAATTTTCAAGCGTTGTGAATCTTTTGACTCAACCCAAGTTTACTTGTCTAAGTTTACTCCAGCTAGTATCCTTAACATGTTTAAGTCAAGTTTTGCTAGGCTTTTATATAGGGAGCTATAAAACACGAAAGTCTTAACTCTCACGGGTTAAGAACAAGAACATTTCGCAAGTTCCTATAATTGATCCTAGAGAGTCGTTTGTCAAGGGAACTTTAAAATGCGTTTTCTAAACTTGAAAAAGTCTAAGAGTTTGCAAGATCCTATAGACGACTCGAAAACCCAAAACTTTGATTTAATAGGCTAAGCATCCACGAGTCTCATTCCTTGAGATTTTAAACTGTGGAGAACGAGAGATGATAGAGTCAATTATAAGTTTGGTATTCTTTTGTGAATTTAAGTGAGTTAATTATAAGCCTATTCTCCCATCGCTTGCTAATAAATTTATTTGCAATAAATAAGGTTGTAAGATTTGAAAAGTTACTTAGCTTCTAGCCCAAGATCGTTTAAAAGTTGCTCGGTATGGATTAGAGTTCATAGCCAAGGAATAACTTATTGAAGCGGGATGCGAAGATTGGCGAGTCCAAAAAGGTCCTAACAAGGCATGAGGGCTACATTTTGTTGCTAAAGATGTGACAATCCGTCAATTTATGGTTGATATTTTATTCGCGAATATTATTTAAAAACATTATTTTAATGTTACAATATGAACTCACATATTTTTGGGAAGAAATTTGGATTTACGTCTTGGAGTAACATCGACTACGTCTAAACCGGAGGATTCAACGTTACGTGCTTACGTTTACATACACCGTCTTTGGTGACAGTCCGACATTTCAGAAAATAAATTTGTCGGTGAATATTATTTTGGAGTTTTAAATTTGTGTTGGTTCATAAACTCACAAATTTACGAGAAGAGACTAGGACTTACGATTTTATTTTAACGTCCTTTACGACTAAACCGGAAACCTTAGGATTACGTATTTACGTTTTCGAACTCCGTTTTTGATAAGACAATTTTTATTAGATTCGTTTTGTGCCGTTGATTCATAATTTATAAAAACGTTTTTCGTAAAACGACCCGAGGGCACGCAAATCGAGGAAACTAGAATCGAGGAGTACCCGTAAATAAATGGGATGAGACAAGTGGGACACTTGTCCCACCCCACTCCCAAAACCGGCCTAAGTTAACTAGCAACACCATAAGGTGTCATTTGTTTAGCCTAAGCTACAAACACTTGTCCATTTTTAGCTTCACTTTGAAGCTACTTCACCTCAAAACAACTAGCCCTCAAACCACTTCACCATTTGCAACATGCAAACCACCCTCAAAATCCTCTCAACTCTCTCACCTAGTTCGTCCCATCCTCACCCATAAACACCATTTTCATCAAAAATCAACCATGAAATCCTATGTTATTTCTACATATGTTGAAGCCCTCTTAAAGCTCTCTTGAATGGTGGTGATTATAACATCCAAGGAGGAGTATACATGGTGTCTTGAGGCTGATTTTCCACAAGGTTTCTATGAAGAATGGTGGTCATGAAGGTGGTCTTGGTGCATCATAAGTTTCTCCATCCAAAACCATGTCAAACTCATAACCTACATCAAGTTGGTGGTATAAAGATTTTCCTCCTCATCTTCTTGTTAATTTGATTATGTAAACATGTATTTTATTTCCTATTGTATATGTTTATGATGATTATATGATGATAAAAAATGTTATGTGGGGATTTGTTGTTGATAAACATGATTAAAAAGGTGAAAAACCATAAGAAACAAGGTTAAAATCTTGATTAATTTACATGGCTGTATAAAACAGTAAAGAACCATATGGTAAACTGATAAAATGATGAAGTAGAATGGGTTTACAGTAAGCTATGGGTCTTGTACACATGTGAGAGTTGGTCATGCAATGGAATCAAAGTAATGAGTGAGATATGATCAAAACAAGTTTAGGGTATAAATCTGAGGTTACTGTTTTGGACGATTTTTAGAAAATATTTAGAAGATGATTCAACAGTAGCTATAGAAGAGTTAAATGTAGCACATATCATTTAGTTTATGTGATAACAATTTGAGTTTCTATCTCCATATAGAACTCAAGATATGGCAGTTTTGGTGAAGATGAAGTTAAAAATCATATTTTTGGAAATTAAAGAATAATACTATTATATAAGCACTCACATTTTAATATATAAAATGTAAAATAAAAACCCACTAACTTATAAAACTTATTTATATAAATATATATAAAAGGTTAATCAAATGGATAAATTATATAAATGGTGGTGAAATAATGTTTATAAGTTATAAAACTATAAACTTGATTTTTACGACTTTTTCGGCTATTGCCGTAAAATTAACGTTTTTGTTAAATAAAACTTAGATGGTTGGACCCGTCTAATGAAAACTTTATAAAACTTATATACTGATATATAGACATGTATAACAAGTAAAAACCGATAAAACCCGAACTTTAGGGCATACGGACATTAACGAGCTAAGTAAACATATTGGACTAATACTTGGACTAATAATTGGACTAAATAAGATATAAACTTGTAAAAAGAACTTATTGGGCTTAACCCATTTGGGCCCAACTTGAAAGTGTATGTACTGATAATATAAGTACAAAATGGAATAAAATAAGTTAAATAACTTATAATAAGCTTATTGGACTTAAGACACGTAAATGGGTAAAACTAGTAAACTAGTATAAAAGTTATCAACATATAACACTAAAATGCGTAAATGAGGATATGTACACCCACTTGATCATCATATATATATAATCATCATATGTATACATAATTATTATTTTTATAAAGTCATTGGACATGAGTCTAAGACGAGTATTATTTGTTTAGGTTTCCGTGATTGAAGAACGTACCGTACGTCCGAATTGCCGATAACCCGCCTTCCCACATCAACGTGAGTTCATAGCCTCGGACTCTTTTAAATGTTTTTATAAATGTTTTATAAACCCGCGAGGGAGATAACATGTTAGTTTTTATAAAATTAGGACACCATTTGTCCCGATTGTTTGTTTATTGATTTTGGACCCGAATGATTGAATGACCCGATTGTATGACCCGATAAATGATTAATGGACCCGATAGATGAAATAAAATGGATTATTAAAGTTAGGTTATGTCACTAAAAGTCCCATTAGCATGAATTGTGAACTACCGGGATTTGGTAGACGCTTATGCATTTAATAGTACTATTTGGGGACGATCACCCCAGTTCGCGCCTTGACGGTTGATCCCCGTCGTGCCACATTGATTGGTAAGCGAATTTATGTATGAGAAGATTTCCATAGCGTGACCTTTGTGACGACACGCTACTTTAGATGGGCAAAATTGGTATCGGGTTAGCACCCCGTTGTTGGTTTAGTAAGGTAACAATGTCATGCGGCTTATAATAATCCAAAAACTAACGAAATACTATTAGACGCTTCGAATTACGATGTATTGCCTGACTAGCAATACAGGGTCATACCATTGATATTATGTTCGTGTTTTGGTTTTCATAACCATATTCTTATAACGGTTTTTATTTAATCTATACAACGTTGCGAAACGTATTGTATGATGTTTTTACGACATTGGCTCGTATAATGATTTTTAAGGCAAATTCCTATATTATGATTTTCGATAAGAATTTGTATAAAAATGACTTTGGCTATTTTATGGCCTATTACAAAGATTTGTATAAAATGATTTTGGCTATTTTACGGCCCATTACAATGATTTGTACGTATTGATTTTTGGTACTAATTTTATACCAAAGTTATATTGATGGAATTTATTAAACTCTATGAATTCACTCGGCGTTATCGCTGACCTTTTCTTTTAACATGTTTTGTCTCAGGTACTTGAAGGTAATTCTCGGGAAGACAACAAGAATTCATGGCCCGCACCTAAATAATATTTTTCCATTCAAATACTTTGTAAAACTTTGTACGAAATATAATGACTTGGGACCGATGTAACTTTGATGTTATGAATGGAAATGATTTATTAATAAACGACGCGATTTTTATGCGTTGTCTATGATGTGAGTAATGTGCTATCCCGTAACACCAACTAGTCTTCCGCTGTACTGAGTTGTATAAATTTGGGGGTGTTACAGTTTGGTATCAGAGCTCTCGTTATAGAGAACGAAAGATTTTTAAAACTAAGGTTTTGAATAAAACTTTTCAAAATCTTTTTACTAAAAACATTTTTCTAAAAATGTCTAAAAATCTTTTGACTATAACGGTGCCGAAGAATTCACGAGTTACCGACAAGGCCAAGACTGAGAAGTGTTATTTTAATATATATAACATGGATTATATATATATGATGTAATTTTATTACATGATTGTTTGATGATTATTTTGATTATTTATACGAGGTATTTATACGACGTCGATTGTCACAAGGAACCCTAAATCCCCTAGTAAATTAATCGAAGCTATTCTCGTAGGAATTCTAGCTATCCTAGATCTAAACCAAGTTGTGGATATTTATAATCCCAACGAAATGGTTGATATTCTTAGAAGTGTAGATATTAGTTGGTTGTGATATTGAAAAAGAATTGGCGAGATTAAAACTGATATCGATGTCATGACGATCTTTCCTTATAAGAGTGGAGTTTGACAAAACATTACCACCTAGAAAGATGTCATCTGATTCGTTGTCATCCAATTCTTAAATTGAAATCGAAAGGGTGAATGTTGCACTTGAGGCTGTTATTGGAACCATTACCCAAAAGCCTCATGCCACTAATACCTTTCCGAGAAGTCTAGTTGAATGATCAAGTCATTTCATATTAATGACTCATTTGATAATTGTTATTGATAAAGGAGTTATAGGATTGGAATTAAGTGTTGATCATATTGAACTTATGTTGCCCTTTTAAGGCCTAAGAATAAGGTTGAAGTATTGGATAATGAGGTAGGATATCGAATTGAGTATAAAAGTGGTTGAAACCTGAATAAATAAAAGTAAAACTTAACCTATATGGAATATGAGATTTTTAAGAGGAAGTCGTTAAGTTTTGTGATTGAATTATAAGGATTTAATTGATTGTTGATTCGTGTTAAGGGTTGTTCCTAGACCATTGTCCACTAACGAGGATGCCCAGTGTCCAAGAAATAAATTGAAGAAATATTCTTCTGAATTGAGACCGATGGATCTTCTGGGACATGTGGAACACCTAATGACTCTTGTAGATTAGTATTCATTGTGGTATCTTTTAAAAATAATCCCTAACTTAACTGAGATATCAGTTGGTAGGATGAGTTATGAGAATTGTATGACATAGTGACACGTAATGTGTTACGGTACGATTTTGACTTGTTTGTGATTAATAAAAAGACTACCTTTGATTGCTAAATTCTACATGTATCGATGATATCTATCTTTTATTGCTTCATCCTAATGTTAACATTAGTGATGCAACCGTTGAGCAAGTACTCATCTTGATTTGAGTTACGTCGCGAATTATTCTTTTGAGTGCCATCGAGATCATGAACCTCATGATTAATTGGCTAAGCTCATTTCCTATTATATTATAGTTAGTTCTTGGTGAACAACTCCTCATCACTATTTTGCAGATCACTCATTATTTTTATAAAGTTAAAACGTTATCCTTTGAGAAAATTTAATTTTCAACACAATAAGGATTATTCAAAGTGATATTTATAAGTGATTGTTATCAAAATGAAGTTGTTTATGAAACGCTTTGGAAACTTAATTGTTTTCATAACAAAGAAAATATTTGTAAATTTATTCTTGATTCTTATTTAAGAATTAAGCATGAAAATGTTTTTATTATAAACATGATGACAAAGTTTTGACGAACTGAGTATTGCATCGTTAATCTTGAAATTGTATATAGTTGCGCGCCTACATACAATTTGGAATGGACTATGCAAGACTGATTAGTAGTCACCATAAAACTAATGAATAAGCACAAAATTTTCTTTGAAGATTGTGAAAGAATAAATTTTATGAGATCTGTAAGAAGTGAAAAATAAGGACATAGTGTTAGGGACACCTACATATGTGCCTATAGCATCTATTCTTCTGAGTTGAATTTACTCATCTGTGGAATTTGTCTTAATTGACA
Source organism: Glebionis coronaria (assembly GCA_025667525.1). Lineage (NCBI taxonomy): Eukaryota > Viridiplantae > Streptophyta > Magnoliopsida > Asterales > Asteraceae > Glebionis > Glebionis coronaria. The sequence goes on from CM046876.1 coordinate 245,181,973, forward strand.
ATTGACAATTCGTTCTTGTCCAATTCTCCAATAGTGATATTCTTAGGAAAAGTATTTGATTACCGAGTGTTAATACCCGACTGGATGTATTGACGTTCTTATCATTTCTTATGATTTGATTTCATTTGAATGATCTGGGTAACGATCCGAGGAGCTTTCGAATGCGTACTCAAATTATGAAAACATGGGATATATTCATATTCATTAAATATTTTCGGCTGTATCTGATTTGAAATTCTCCCGCGTAGATTATGCGTTGACCTTATTCTTTTAATAGTAGTTGTGTATCCTAATATCCCTGAATTTGTGAAGGATTATGAATTATTATTAGTCTTTTGAGAAGTTCACATCTTATCGACGGCAATAAAACTGGAAAGTTGATAGTGCCAATAGAATGGATTGATTGATTATGACGTGACGACATTGTCTTAATTGATGGGAACTCGAGTAGAAATCCCCTATAAGATAAGATGTTGATTATCAAAAGTGATCTAAATAATTCTTGATGGATGACCATATCCTGTATTAAGACTTGAAATATTACCATAAATGGTTATGAACTAGTTATAGATATTGTAATCTAGAATAACTTAATATGAAATTATTAAAAGATGTTTCTGTTATTTGAAACTTTAGGAGGTATTTATTGATGAATTACCTAGACTTTCGCCATTAAGGCAAGTTGAAATTGGTATTTATTATATTTCCGGTACTGCACTTGTGGCTTGTTCACTGTACGTCAGCACCATCTAAATTAAAGGAATTACCGTACAACTGAGAAAGTTGTCGGAAAAAGATTTTATTTTACCAAGCCTGTCATCCTGAAGAGCTATGGTGTTATCTTTCCTTATATTTATAGATTACTGTGACTGAGTAAATTGACAATCGAAAACGATATCCATAACTCGAAATGGAAGAATTGTTCGATCATTTACAAGGTTCTAGCAAATTTGATCCATAGCATGGTTATCATCAACTTCGCATCTGCGAAAGAGATTATCTATTCCAATCACTACATCCGGTGCTTATAATGAACATTATGAGTTCCACGTGATGTCGTTTGGATTGACAATGCACATGTAGTATTCATAATTATGATGAATCACGTGTGTAGGCTGTAATTTGATAAATTCATGCTTGTGATCATTAAGGACTATTTGTTTGTTTATAAGAATAAGAAGGAGCTAATAATTATTTATAGATTGCCCTGAATTGGCCGAACAATTAAAACCTGTACCTTGAATAATTAACATGAGATTAAAGACTTAATCCTTTACATAAAATGACCATTGGATTAATGACGGTAAGATATATGCATATAGACTCTTCAAAAATTAAGAGCCCTTTTAAGACTTTGGATTTTACCAAAAAGAAATGGAAATATGTTTTGACAAATGTTTTAACAAAGAATTTTAAGGGATTATTCCCTTATACACAAACCATTTAACTAAACTTCTGTTTAGGGGTAAATGTTTGTGTATACTTCTAGACAACCTAAAAAGAATTGAGGAAACTATATAATATATGACTTGAAATTTGAAACGACAATTTTTTTATTTTTTTTACTAAGAAAACTTTGACCAAAGTATAAACAAAGGTTTTTCGAACATATACGAATCTTATTAAATATTTTCGATAAATCAACAAAAATCTTGTTAATTAAGTTGAAATTTATTTTGAACATTTTATATAATTGGTCGAACTAAGGAATTTAAAACTTTTACGCTTCATAAAAATTAACTAATAATTATTTAATTTATTATGATAAGTATCAACGCTTTAAAACGACAGATTGAGATAAACGGATAAAAATGATAGTTGAGAAGAAACTAAAACTCAGAAAATGTGAAGAAATAATTTTTGAATAAATACGGGTATGATATTTATTTCATCATAAAAGTGAACGTAATTGCTGACGCATAATATAGAAAGAATATTTGAGTGAATTATGAACATGATAATTACATCATCATGAGAAGTGAATATAGATACTGACATATTATATAAAAAGGATAAAGAACCAATTAGGACATGCTCCTTAATAATGAAGGTGCAAAATAAATTGCCGAACGATATAAAAATAAACAATGTTTGTGAAAAGGATAATATAGATAATAAGAAGGAGTTCGCGGCTAATGTGAACCATTAGAAATAAGAAGCCGATGGTAGTAAATGTTTTAAAAGGCCACTTGTGATTGTCTAAATATAGAGGATTGTGAGATAGAGTTATGTTGGAATTTGTAAGTATAAGTATTCTATTTATGTCATTTCTGACTAGAAGTATCTTTGACTGAAGAAGTTGTACTAATGGCAAATTATGAAGGCAGACATCGCCTCCTACATTAGTAAACGTTTAGCTATTGCAAACGTCATCATCTGAATTTGATTCAATTTGGGTCATCATCGACAGACTGACCAAATCTGCTAATATCATTCCCGTTATTGATAAATGCAAAAGAGTTGTGTAAACATTGTGTGCCATATCGATCATCTCTATCAAGATCCTTGATTCGCATCAAATTTCTTGAGATTTGCTCAGAAGTCATTGTGAACGAATCTTGATGAGAATACTATGTACCACCCCAAATCGAAGGGACGAGGTAAAGTAACGATACAAAATACTATAAGTGTTGTTTTATGTTTGAATGATTGACCTTTGGTAATGGACCGTATAATCGTTTTTCCTTTGGAAGGATTATCATTGATAATCATCGTATTAGGATTGAGATCGAATCTTGTTAGGATCTATATTAGAGCATTTATAAGCAGGAGTTGAGATAAAGACATCCGACATACACCCACTGTGAGTTGGACATGTCTTTTTAGGCTTAAGGTTTCCTATGAAGGCGAACCTATCCTTGCAAAATACTCGACCCGCGAGACCTGAAATGATTGTTGAAATTAGGATTTGATTATTGAATGCCAGTAGTGGGCAAGAGGTTATGTGAATGTGAAATGTAGATCTGAAGTGCCAAATTGGTAGCGAAGTTATGCCACAATTTTTAACCTTGGAAAAATGAATTCATGATATGACAAATCATGGGATACAAGTCCCCGTTGAATGGGACATTGAGATGATGTAAAAGTTGGGATTGAAAGGCATATAAGCTAGATCTACCCTAGGACTTCAAGAACTGCGTGAATTATGTTTCGTAAATCGAACTTGATGGAATATCTATCAAGTGAAAATCTGATTGTTCTTAGTAAAGCTTAGATCGGCGAAAAGTTGCATTCATCAAAAACCCGTGAACAACATGGATAGAGAAAGTAAGTCAACATTAAGCCTGATCTTATTCCCATAGTTATGTTTGATGAAACTCGCGTATTATAATTGCACTTGTGAGAAAAGACCGAATGTGGAGGAAATACCCACATGGCTTTAACTCTATAAGAAGCGAGTAGTAAGGTAAGATGATCTTTGAGGACAAAGATCCTGTTTAGGGGTAAATGCTGTGACAATCCGTCAATTTATGGTTGATATTTTATTCTCGAATATTATTTAAAAACATTATTTTAATGTTACAATATGAACTCACATATTTTTGGGAAGAAATTTGGATTTACGTCTTGGAGTAGCATCGACTACGTCTAAACCGGAGGATTCAACGTTACGTGCTTACGTTTACATACACCGTCTTTGGTGACAGTCCGACATTTCAGAAAATAAATTTGTCCGTGAATATTATTTTGGAGTTTTAAATTTGTGTTGGTTCATAAACTCAAAAATTTACGAGAAGAGACTAGGATTTACGATTTTATTTTAACGTCCTTTATGACTAAACCGGAAACCTTAGGATTACGTATTTACGTTTTCGAACTCCGTTTTTGATAAGACAATTTTTATTAGATTCGTTTTGTGCTGTTGATTCATAATTTATAAAAACGTTTTTCGTAAAACGACCCGAGGGCACGCAAATCGAGGAAACTAGAATCGAGGAGTACCCGTAAATAAATGGGATGAGACAAGTGGGACACTTGTCCCACCCCACTCCCAAAACCGGCCTAAGTTAACTAGCAACACCATAAGGTGTCATTTGTTTAGCCTAAGCTACAAACACTTGTCCATTTTTAGCTTCACTTTGAAGCTACTTCACCTCAAAACAACTAGCCCTCAAACCACTTCACCATTTGCAACATGCAAACCACCCTCAAAATCCTCTCAACTCTCTCACCTAGTTCGTCCCATCCTCACCCATAAACACCATTTTCATCAAAAATCAACCATGAAATCCTATGTTATTTCTACATATGTTGAAGCCCTCTTAAAGCTCTCTTGAATGGTGGTGATTATAACATCCAAGGAGGAGTATACATGGTGTCTTGAGGATGATTTTCCACAAGGTTTCTATGAAGAATGGTGGTCATGAAGGTGGTCTTGGTGCATCATAAGTTTCTCCATCCAAAACCATGTCAAACTCATAACCTACATCAAGTTGGTGGTATAAAGATTGTCCTCCTCATCTTCTTGTTAATTTGATTATGTAAACATGTATTTTATTTCCTATTGTATATGTTTATGATGATTATATGATGATAAAAAATGTTATGTGGGGATTTGTTGTTGATAAACATGATTAAAAAGGTGAAAAACAATAAGAAACAAGGTTAAAATCTTGATTAATTTACATGGCTGTATAAAACAGTAAAGAACCATATGGTAAACTGATAAAATGATGAAGTAGAATGGATTTACAGTAAGCTATGGGTCTTGTACACATGTGAGAGTTGGTCATGCAATGGAATTAAAGTAATGAGTGAGATATGATCAAAACAAGTTTAGGGTATAAATCTGAGGTTACTGTTTTGGACGATTTTTAGAAAATATTTAGAAGATGATTCAACAGTAGCTATAGAAGAGTTAAATGTAGCACATATCATATAGTTTATGTGATAAAAATTTGAGTTTCTATCTCCATATAGAACTCAAGATATGGCAGTTTTGGAGAAGATGAAGTTAAAAATCAGATTTTTGGAAATTAAAGAATAATACTATTATATAAGCACTCACATTTTAATATATAAAATGTAAAATAAAAACCCACTAACTTATAAAACTTATTTATATAAATATATATAAAAGGTTAATCAAATGGATAAATTATATAAATGGTGGTGAAATAATGTTTATAAGTTATAAAACTATAAACTTGATTTTTACGACTTTTTCGGCTATTGCCGTAAAATTAACGTTTTTGTTAAATAAAACTTAGATGGTTGGACACGTCTAATGAAAACTTTATAAAACTTATATACTGATATATAGACATGTATAACAAGTAAAAACCGATAAAACCCGAACTTTAGGGCATACGGACATTAACGAGCTAAGTAAACATATTGGACTAATACTTGGACTAATAATTGGACGAAATAAGATATAAACTTGTAAAAAGAACTTATTGGGCTTAACCCATTTGGGCCCAACTTGAAAGTGTATGTACTGATAATATAAGTACAAAATGGATTAAAATAAGTTAAATAACTTATAATAAGCTTATTGGACTTAAGACACGTAAATGGGTAAAACTAGTAAACTAGTATAAAAGCTATCAACATATAACACTAAAATGAGTAAATGAGGATATGTACACCCACTTGATCATCATATGTATATAATCATCATATGTATACATAATTATTATTTTTATAAAGTCATTGGACATGAGTCTAAGACGAGTATTATTTGTTTAGGTTTCCGTGATTGAAGAACGTACCGTACGTCCGAATTGCCGATAACCCGCCTTCCCACATCAACGTGAGTTCATAGCCTCAGACTCTTTTAAATGTTTTTATAAATGTTTTATAAACCCGCGAGGGAGATAACATGTTAGTTTTTATAAAATTCGGACACCATTTGTCCCGATTGTTTGTTTATTGATTTTGGACCCGAATGATTGAATGACCCGATTGTATGACCCGATAAATGATTAATGGACCCGATAGATGAAATAAAATGGATTATTAAAGTTAGGTTATGTCACTAAAAGTCCCATTAGCATGAATTGTGAACTACCGGGATTTGGTAGACGCTTATGCATTTAATAGTACTATTTGGGGACGATCACCCCAGTTCGCGCCTTGACGGTTGATCCCCGTCATGCCACATTGATTGGTAAGCGAATTTATGTATGAGAAGATTTCCATAGCGTGACCTTTGTGACGACACGCTACTTTAGATGGGCAAATTGGTATCGGGTTAGCTACCCGTTGTTGGTTTAGTAAGGTAACAATGTCATGCGGCTTATAATAATCCAAAAACAAACGAAATACTATTAGACGCTTCGAATTACGTTGTATTGCCTGACTAGCAATACAGGGTCATACCATTGATATTATGTTCGTGTTTTGGTTTTCATAACCATATTCTTATAACAGTTTTTATTTAATCTATACAACGTTGCGAAACGTATTGTATGATGTTTTTACGACATTGGCTCGTATAATGATTTTTAAAGCAAATGCCTATATTATGATTTTCGATAAGAATTTGTATAAAAATGACTTTGGCTATTTTATGGCCTATTACAAAGATTTGTATAAAATGATTTTGGCTATTTTACGGCCCATTACAATGATTTGTACATAATGATTTTTGGTACTAATTTTATACCAAAGTTATATTGATGGAATTTATTAAACTCTATGAATTCACTCGGCGTTATCGCTGACCTTTTCTTTTAACATGTTTTGTCTCAGGTACTTGAAGGTAATTCTCGGGAAGACAACAAGAATTCATGGCCCGCACCTAAATAATATTTTTCCATTCAAATACTTTGTAAAACTTTGTACGAAATATAATGACTTGGGACCGATGTAACTTTGATGTTATGAATGGAAATGATTTATTAATAAACGACGCGATTTTTATGCGTTGTCTATGATGAGTAATGTGCTATCCCGTAACACCAACTAGTCTTCCGCTGTACTGAGTTGTATAAATTTGGGGGTGTTACAGTTTGGTATCAGAGCTCTCGTTATAGAGAACGAAAGATTTTTAAAACTAAGGTTTTGAATAAAACTTTTCAAAATCTTTTTACTAAAAACATTTTTCTAAAAATGTCTAAAAATCTTTTGACTATAACGGTGCCGAAGAATTCCCGAGTTACCGACAAGGCCAAGACTGAGAAGTGTTATTTTAATATATATATAACATGGATTATATATATATGATGTAATTTTATTACATGATTGTTTGATGATTATTTTGATTATTTATACGAGGTATTTATACGACGTCGATTGTCACAAGGAACCCTAAATCCCCTAGTAAATTAATCGAAGCTATTCTCGTAGGAATTCTAGCTATCCTAGATCTAAACCAAGTTGTGGATATTTATAATCCCAACGAAATGGTTGATATTCGTAGAAGTGTAGATATTAGTTGGTTGTGATATTGAAAAAGAATTGGCGAGATTAAAACTGATATCGATGTCATGACGATCTTTCCTTATAAGAGTGGAGTTTGACAAAACATTACCACCTAGAAAGATGTCATCTGATTCGTTGTCATCTAATTCTAAAATTGAAATCGAAAGGGTGAATGTTGCACTTGAGGCTGTTATTGGAACCATTTCCCAAAAGCCTCATGCCACTAATACCTTTCCGAGAAGTCTAGTTGAATGATCAAGTCATTTCATATTAATGACTCATTTGATAATTGTTATTGATAAAGGAGTTATAGGATTGGAATTAAGTGTTGATCATATTGAACTTATGTTGCCCTTTTAAGGCCTAAGAATAAGGTTGAAGTATTGGATAATGAGGTAGGATATCGAATTGAGTATAAAAGTGGTTGAAACCTGAATAAATAAAAGTAAAACTTAACCTATATGGAATATGAGATTTTTAAGAGGAAGTCGTTAAGTTTTGTGATTGAATTATAAGGATTTAATTGATTGTTGATTCGTGTTAAGGGTTGTTCCTAGACCATTGTCCACTAACGAGGATGCCCAGTGTCCAAGAAATAAATTGAAGAAATATTCTTCTGAATTGAGACCGATGGATCTTCTGGGACATGTGGAACACCTAATGACTCTTGTAGATTAGTATTCATTGTGGTATCTTTTAAAAATAATCCCTAACTTAACTGAGATATCAGTTGGTAGGATGAGTTATGAGAATTGTATGACATAGTGACACGTAATGTGTTACGGTACGATTTTGACTTGTTTGTGATTAATAAAAAGACTACCTTTGATTGCTAAATTCTACATGTATCGATGATATCTATCTTTTATTGCTTCATCCTAATGTTAACATTAGTGATGCAACCATTGAGCAAGTACTCATCTTGATTTGAGTTACGTCGCGAATTATTCTTTTGAGTGCCATCGAGATCATGAACCTCATGATTAATTGGCTAAGCTCATTTCCTATTATATTATAGTTAGTTCTTGGTGAACAACTCCTCATCACTATTTTGCAGATCACTCATTATTTTTATAAAGTTAAAACGTTATCCTTTGAGAAAATTTAATTTTCAACACAATAAGGATTATTCAAAGTGATATTTATAAGTGATTGTTATCAAAATGAAGTTGTTTATGAAACGCTTTGGAAACTTAATTGTTTTCATAACAAAGAAAATATTTGTAAATTTATTCTTGATTCTTATTTAAGAATTAAGCATGAAAATGTTTTTATTATAAACATGATGACAAAGTTTTGACGAACTGAGTATTGCATCGTTAATCTTGAAATTGTATATAGTTGCGTGCCTACATACAATTTGGAATGGACTATGCAAGACTTATTAGTAGTCACCATAAAACTAATGAATAAGCACAAAATTTTCTTTGAAGATTGTGAAAGAATAAATTTTATGAGATCTGTAAGAAGTGAAAAATAAGGACATAGTGTTAGGGACACCTACATATGTGCCTGTAGCATCTATTCTTCTGAGTTGAATTTACTCATCTGTGGAATTTGTCTTAATTGACAATTGACAATTCGTTCTTGTCCAATTCTCCCATAGTGATATTCTTAGGAAAAGTATTTGATTACCGAGTGTTAATACCCGACTGGATGTATTGACGTTCTTATCATTTCTTATGATTTGATTTCATTTGAATGATCTGGGTAACGATCCGAGGAGCTTTCGAATGCGTACTCAAATTATGAAAACATGGGATATATTCATATTCATTAAATGTTTTCGTCTGTATCTGATTTGAAATTCTCCCGCGTAGATTATGCGTTGACCTTACTCTTTTAATAGTAGTTGTGTATCCTAATATCCCTGAATTTGTGAAGGATTATGAATTATTATTAGTCTTTTGAGAAGTTCACATCTTATCGACGGCAATAAAACTGGAAAGTTGATAGTGCCAATAGAATGGATTGATTGATTATGACGTGACGACATTGTCTTAATTGATGGGAACTCGAGTAGAAATCCCCTATAAGATAAGATGTTGATTATCAAAAGTGATCTAAATAATTCTTGATGGATGACCATATCCTGTATTAAGACTTGAAATATTACCATGAATGGTTATGAACTAGTTATAGATATTGTAATCTAGAATAACTTAATATGAAATTATTAAAAGATGTTTCTGTTATTTGAAACTATAGGAGGTATTTATTGATGAATTACCTAGACTTTCGCCATTAAGGCAAGTTGAAATTGGTATTGATTATATTTCTGGTGCTGCACTTGTGGCTTGTGCACTGTACGTCAGCACCATCTAAATTAAAGGAATTACCGTACAACTGAGAAAGTTGTCGGAAAAAGATTTTATTTTACCAAGCCTGTCATCCTGAAGAGCTATGGTGTTATCTTTCCTTATATTTATAGATTACTGTGACTGAGTAAATTGACAATCAAAAACGATATCCATAACTCGAAATGGAAGAATTGTTCGATCATTTACAAGGTTCTAGCAAATTTGATCCATAGCATGGTTATCATCAACTTCGCATCTGTGAAAGAGATTATCTATTCCAATCACTACATCCGGTGCTTATAATGAACATTATGAGTTCCACGTGATGTCGTTTGGATTGACAATGCACATGTAGTATTCATAATTATGATGAATCACGTGTGTAGGCTGTAATTTGATAAATTCATGCTTGCGATCATTAAGGACTATTTGTTTGTTTATAAGAATAAGAAGGAGCTAATAATTATTTATAGATTGCCCTGAATTGGCCGAACAATTAAAACCTGTACCTTGAATAATTAACATGAGATTAAAGACTTAATCCTTTACATAAAATGACCATTGGATTAATGACGGTAAGATATATGCATATAGACTCTTCAAAAATTAAGAGCCCTTTTAAGACTTTGGATTTTACCAAAAAGAAATGGAAATATGTTTTGAAAAATGTTTTAACAAAGAATTTTAAGGGATTATTCCCTTATACACAAACCATTTAACTAAACTTCTGTTTAGGGGTAAATGTTTGTGTATACTTCTAGACAACCTAAAAAGAATTGAGGAAACTATATAATATATGACTTGAAATTTGAAACGACAATATTTTTTTTTTTTTACTAAGAAAACTTTGACCAAAGTATAAACAAAGGTTTTTCGAACATATACGAATCTTATTAAATATTTTCGATAAATCAACAAAAATCTTGTTAATTAAGTTGAAATTTATTTTGAACATTTTATATAATTGGTCGAACTAAGGAATTTAAAACTTTTACGCTTCATAAAAATTAACTAATAATTATTTAATTTATTATGATAATTATCAACGCTTTAAAACGACGGATTGAGAAAAACGGATAAAAATGATAGTTGAGAAGAAACTAAAACTCAGAAAACGTGAAGAAATAACTTTTGAATAAATACGGGTATGATATTTATTTCATCATAAAAGTGAACGTAATTGCTGACGCATAATATAGAAAGAATATTTGAGTGAATTGTGAACATGATAATTACATCATCATGAGAAGTGAATATAGATACTGACATATTATATAAAAAGGATAAAGAACCAATTAGGACATGCTCCTTAATAATGAAGGTGCAAAATAAATTGCCGAACGATATAAAAATAAACAATGTTTGTGAAAAGGATAATATAGATAATAAGAAGGAGCTCGCGGCTAATGTGAACCATTAGAAATAAGAAGCCGATGGCAGTAAATGTTTTAAAAGGCCACTTGTGATTGTCTAAATATAGAGGATTGTGAGATAGATTTATGTTGGAATTTGTAAGTATAAGTATTCTATTTATGTCATTTCTGACTAGAAGTATCTTTGACTGAAGAAGTTGTAATAATGGCAAATTATGAAGGCAGACATCGCCTCCTACATTAGTAAACGTTTAGCTATTGCAAACGTCATCATCTGAATTTGATTCAATTTGGGTCATCATCGACAGACTGACCAAATCTGCTAATATCATTCCCGTTATTGATAAATGCAAAAGAGTTGTGTAAACATGGTGTGCCGTATCGATCATCTCTATCAAGATCCTTGATTCGCATCAAATTTCTTGAGATTTGCTCAGAAGTCATTGTGAACGAATCTTGATGAGAATACTATGTACCACCCCAAATCGAAGGGACGAGGTAAAGTAACGATACAAAATACTATAAGTGTTGTTTTATGTTTGAATGATTGACCTTTGGTAATGGACCGTATAATCGTTTTTCCTTTGGAAGGATTATCATTGATAATCATCGTATTAGGATTGAGATCGAATCTTGTTAGGATCTATATTAGAGCATTTATAAGCAGGAGTTGAGATAAAGACATCCGACATACACCCACTGTGAGTTGGACATGTCTTTTTAGGCTTAAGGTTTCCTATGAAGGCGAACCTATCCTTACAAAATACTCGACCCGCGAGACCTGAAATGATTGTTGAAATTAGGATTTGATTATTGAATGCCAGTAGTGGGAAGAGGTTATGTGAATGTGAAATGTAGATCTGAAGTGCCAAATGGGTAGCGAAGTTATGCCACAATTTTTAACCTTGGAAAAATGAATTCATGATCTGACAAATCATGGGATACAAGTCCCCGTTGAATGGGACCATTGAGATGATGTAAAAGTTGGGATTGAAAGGCATATAAGCTGGATCTACCCTAGGACTTCAAGAACTGCGTGAATTATGTTTCGTAAATCGAACTTGATGGAATATCTATCAAGTGAAAATCTGATTGTTCTTAGTAAAGCTTAGATCGGCGAAAAGTTGCATTCATCAAAAACCCGTGAACAACATGGATAGAGAAAGTAAGTCAACATTAAGCCTGATCTTATTCCCATAGTTATGTTTGATGAAACTCGCGTATTATAATTGCACTTGTGAGAAAAGACCGAATGTGGAGGAAATACCCACATGGCTTTAACTCTATAAGAAGAGAGTAGTAAGGTAAGATGATCTTTGAGGACAAAGATCCTGTTTAGGGGTAAATGCTGTGACAATCCGTCAATTTATGGTTGATATTTTATTCTCGAATATTATTTAAAAACATTATTTTAATGTTACAATATGAACTCACATATTTTTGGGAAGAAATTTGGATTTACGTCTTGGAGTAGCATCGACTACGTCTAAACCGGAGGATTCAACGTTACGTGCTTACGTTTACATACACCGTCTTTGGTGACAGTCCGACATTTCAGAAAATAAATTTGTCCGTGAATATTATTTTGGAGTTTTAAATTTGTGTTGGTTCATAAACTCAAAAATTTACGAGAAGAGACTAGGATTTACGATTTTATTTTAACGTCCTTTACGACTAAACCGGAAACCTTAGGATTACGTATTTACGTTTTCGAACTCCGTTTTTGATAAGACAATTTTTATTAGATTCGTTTTGTGCCGTTGATTCATAATTTATAAAAACGTTTTTCGTAAAACGACCCGAGGGCACGCAAATCGAGGAAACTAGAATCGAGGAGTACCCGTAAATAAATGGGATGAGACAAGTGGGACACTTGTCCCACCCCACTCCCAAAACCGGCCTAAGTTAACTAGCAACACCATAAGGTGTCATTTGTTTAGCCTAAGCTACAAACACTTGTCCATTTTTAGCTTCACTTTGAAGCAACTTCACCTCAAAACAACTAGCCTTCAAACCACTTCACCATTTGCAACATGCAAACCACCCACAAAATCCTCTCAACTCTCTCACCTAGTTCGTCCCATCCTCACCCATAAACACCATTTTCATCAAAAATCAACCATGAAATCCTATGTTATTTCTACATATGTTGAAGCCCTCTTAAAGCTCTCTTGAATGGTGGTGATTATAACATCCAAGGAGGAGTATACATGGTGTCTTGAGGCTGATTTTCCACAAGGTTTCTATGAAGAATGGTGGTCATGAAGGTGGTCTTGGTGCATCATAAGTTTCTCCATCCAAAACCATGTCAAACTCATAACCTACATCAAGTTGGTGGTATAAAGATTGTCCTCCTCATCTTCTTGTTAATTTGATTATGTAAAGATGTATTTTATTTCCTATTGTATATGTTTATGATGATTATATGATGATAAAAAAATGTTATGTGGGGATTTGTTGTTGATAAACATGATTAAAAAGGTGAAAAACCATAAGAAACAAGGTTAAAATCTTGATTAATTTACATGGCTGTATAAAACAGTAAAGAACCATATGGTAAACTGATAAAATGATGAAGTAGAATGGATTTACAGTAAGCTATGGGTCTTGTACACATGTGAGAGTTGGTCATGCAATGGAATCAAAGTAATGAGTGAGATATGATCAAAACAAGTTTAGGGTATAAATTTGAGGTTACTGTTTTGGATGATTTTTAGAAAATATTTAGAAGATGATTCAACAGTATCTATAGAAGAGTTAAATGTAGCACATATCATGTAGTTTATGTGATAAAAATTTGAGTTTCTATCTCCATATAGAACTCCAGATATGGCAGTTTTGGTGAAGATGAAGTTAAAAATCAGATTTTTGGAAATTAAAGAATAATACTATTATATAAGCACTCACATTTTAATATATAAAATGTAAAATAAAAACCCACTAACTTATAAAACTTATTTATATAAATATATATAAAAGGTTAATCAAATGGATAAATTATATAAATGGTGGTGAAATAATGTTTATAAGTTATAAAACTATAAACTTGATTTTTACGACTTTTTCGGCTATTGCCGTAAAATTAACGTTTTTGTTAAATAAAACATAGATGGTTGGACCCGTCTAATGAAAACTTTATAAAACTTATATACTGATATATAGACATGTATAACAAGTAAAAACCGATAAAACCCGAACTTTAGGGCATACGGAAATTAACGAGCTAAGTAAACATATTGGACTAATACTTGGACTAATAATTGGACTAAATAAGATATAAACTTGTAAAAAGAACTTATTGGGCTTAACCCATTTGGGCCCAACTTGAAAGTGTATTTACTGATAATATAAGTACAAAATGGATTAAAATAAGTTAAATAACTTATAATAAGCTTATTGGACTTAAGACACGTAAATGGGTAAAACTAGTAAACTAGTATAAAAGCTATCAACATATAACACTAAAATGAGTAAATGAGGATATGTACACCCACTTGATCATCATATGTATATAATCATCATATGTATACATAATTATTATTTTTATAAAGTCATTGGACATGAGTCTAAGACGAGTATTATTTGTTTAGGTTTCCGTGATTGAAGAACGTACCGTACGTCCGAATTGCCGATAACCCGCCTTCCCACATCAACGTGAGTTCATAGCCTCGCACTCTTTTAAATGTTTTTATAAATGTTTTATAAATCCGCGAGGGAGATAACATGTTAGTTTTTATAAAATTAGGACACCATTTGTCCCGATTGTTTGTTTATTGATTTTGGACCCGAATGATTGAATGACCCGATTGTATGACCCGATAAATGATTAATGGACCCGATAGATGAAATAAAATGGATTATTAAAGTTAGGTTATGTCACTAAAAGTCCCATTAGCATGAATTGTGAACTACCGGGATTTGGTAGACGCTTATTCATTTAATAGTACTATTTGGGGACGATCACCCCAGTTCGCGCCTTGACGGTTGATCCCCGTCGTGCCACATTGATTGGTAAGCAAATTTATGTATGAGAAGATTTCCATAGCGTGACCTTTGTGACGACACGCTACTTTAGATGGGCAAAATTGGTATCGGGTTAGCTACCCGTTGTTGGTTTAGCAAGGTAACAATGTCATGCGGCTTATAATAATCCAAAAACTAACGAAATACTATTAGACGCTTCGAATTACGATGTATTGCCTGACTAGCAATACAGGGTCATACCATTGATATTATGTTCGTGTTTTGGTTTTCATAACCATATTCTTATAACGGTTTTTATTTAATCTATACAACGTTGCGAAACGTATTGTATGATGTTTTTACGACATTGGCTCGTATAATGATTTTTAAGGCAAATGCCTATATTATGATTTTCGATAAGAATTTGTATAAAAATGACTTTGGCTATTTTATGGCCTATTACAAAGATTTGTATAAAATGATTTTGGCTATTTTACGGCCCATTACAATGATTTGTACGTATTGATTTTTGGTACTAATTTTATACCAAAGTTATATTGATGGAATTTATTAAACTCTATGAATTCACTCGGCGTTATCGCTGACCTTTTCTTTTAACATGTTTTGTCTCAGGTACTTGAAGGTAATTCTCGGGAAGACAACAAGAATTCATGGCCCGCACCTAAATTATATTTTTCCATTCAAATACTTTGTAAAACTTTGTACGAAATATAATGACTTGGGACCGATGTAACTTTGATGTTATGAATGGAAATGATTTATTAATAAACGACACGATTTTTATGCGTTGTCTATGATGTGAGTAATGTACCAACTAGTCTTCCGCTGTACTGAGTTGTATAAATTTGGGGGTGTTACAAAAGATCCCAAGTGATGTGAAGAATCATTTATCAAGAATCAATATGAAGGATCGAGACACACGACGAAAAGCAAAAACTCCCCAAAAGTCATGGAGAAGTCTATCCAAAAAGGCCCTAACAAGGTATGAGGATAAATAGATCCAAATCCAAAAAGGAGGCAGATCGTTGTATATCAAAGTCCAAAATAAAGATTGGAGAAAAATGAAGAAGTCGTGGTCCAAATATGAAGAATCTCTCAAAACTTCAAGTGAAGAAATTCCTATTATAAAGAGAAGACCATTATTTCATGAACGTCTCTCAAGGTTTGAAGTATGAAGTCGCTGCCAAATATCGGTCCGAGAAAGGTCTCAAATCGCGAAGCGAGTTATGCCAAGATATGAACTTTATGAGGGCCCGAGAAGCAGTTTTAAAAGATTTTGTCCTTTAGCTAACTATTGATTAAATCGTCCCACTTTATTTTCAGATTTATAAACTATCGAAATAAGTCAACAATGCATCCTCGTGATCATTCAAGACAACAATAAAATATAAGAGATACACCTAGGAATAAGGGAGTCTAAGTGAATAATTGGCCCACATGAGTTCGTGTTAGTTTGCTAACTTATAATAACAATGATCTCGTTTTTAAGCTTAGTTTGGAGAAAGTGAAAACTTGAGGATGATGATCATTCATGACATTTTCAAAACCCTAAGGTATGTTTTTTATTTCTTTGTTACTTTGAATGTTTATAATTTTCTATCTTTTTAATAAAGGACAACGTGGATTGATAATGATGAAAAGTGTAATCGTGCTTTGTAACTAATGCATTGCATGAGGACATTGCGATGGTCAAGTGTAGGGGATTTGATAGGTGTGTAAACACCCATCCTTTTTACCACTTAATTACAATAATTACCGAGCCAAAACGTGTATTTTATGTCGTAAATGTCGGAATTATGCGTGGTTTGTGTTTTTGTTGTGATTTAGGACGAAATTGTGAAAAAGGGAGAAAACACGGGCATTTACGAGCTTTTATCGAAGAAAAAGACGAAAGACGAAGTCAAGAAGTCAAGAGTGAAAAAAGAACGGAAGTCCAAGACCAATTCTGAAGATTTATCGAAGAAAAAGTTCAAAAGACGGAAGTTCACTAAAAGCCG
Organism: Glebionis coronaria; assembly: GCA_025667525.1. Taxonomy (NCBI): domain Eukaryota; kingdom Viridiplantae; phylum Streptophyta; class Magnoliopsida; order Asterales; family Asteraceae; genus Glebionis; species Glebionis coronaria. The sequence goes on from CM046876.1 coordinate 245,198,995, forward strand.
AAGAACTCAAGTCTAATTTTTTGAAGAATTATAAGACGAGTTCAAATAAATCCCGAGACAAAGTCGTTAAAGTCAAAGAATTAAGAAGATTAACAAAGAATTAAGAAGAGCAAGGACTTAATGACGCAATTAAGGAAAGAAGAAAGAGGGGAGGAAGCTTCCTAAGCACCTCCTAATCCTCCCCTATAAATAGAACATTAGGATTTTCATTTCATTTTTGTTGGCTAGAGTGACACTAGTTCTTCCACCTTTAATTTTGTGCACATTTAATTTTTATGTCAATTTAAATACTTGTCTTCCACCTTAAATACATTTAATTTCAAGTAAGTTTCCTTTTAATTCTTGTCAATCTTTATTTTTATTGTTTGATCTCCTATCTACCTTTCTTTAATCTTTAATCTTTATGTTTATTGTTCATGTTCATGTTCTTATTTTATTGATTTGATTAAAGTGGGTTTTGATTATTTTGATTAGTATTGTTAGTTTTATTGATTTAAATTGTTTGTTTACGATTAGTAGATGTTATTTGATTAGTCTTGCTTGATCTTTTGGTTTGTTTTGATTGATTGTGATTAGATTCGTAGCTTTTTCTTGTTCCTTGTTCTTCGCTGCTTGTTACTGTTTTCCCAGGTACATTCCGAATCAAAGTGCTGTTCAAGAAGTTCCGGATCATGGGTTGTTCATCCGGAATATTAGACATTCCAGATCAGTGGTGTTTATTCGGAATAATTTATTATTCCGGATCAAACCTTTCATTCGGAATACCAAACATTCCGGATCAGCCTTTCATTCCGAATCAACCAAACATTCCGGATCAGTGAATGTTCCGAATCAAGGAGATATTCCGGATCAAGGAGTTTTATTCGGAATAATTAATTATTCTGGATCAAGGTCTTCATCCGGAATCTTCAACATTCCGGATCAAGGGAATTTATTCGGAAAATATTCTGAATCAGTGGAAGAGGTGTTTCATTCGGAATATATTCCGAGTGAAGGACAACATTCCGAGTGAAGGAGAACAATCCGAACAAAAGGAGTTCATTCGGAATATCATGTATTCCGAACCAAGGCATTATTCCGAATAAAGGGTTTATTCCGGATAAGTGACATATTCCGAGTGAGCATTTTATTCCGGATCAAGGGTTTGGTTAATATTTCGAGTGAAGAAGAATCATTCCGAACGAAGGTGACATTCCAGACGAGTGATTTATTCCGAACGAAGGATTATTCCGAGGTGAGCTATTTTCAGGTTCTTTTTAGTTTCTGTTTTTAATTTTTATTTTTAAGCTTTACTTTTCCAGCCTTTTTACTTAATCGCACTTTAAGTTTATTTGCCTTAGATTTATTTTTAGCTTTTCCTTAGTTTATGTTTTAGTTGCGTTTTGAGTTTGCCTTAGATATATTTAAATTTGCGTTATTTACTTTTAGTGCCTTTTAATTCTCGTCACGCTTTTAAATTCTCGCCATTTATTTTAAATTAGATTTAGATTTAAATTAGCGTCATTTTCATTTACGTCTTGCACATTTTATTTTAAAACAACCTAAAATATTTGTTTCACCAAAAACAATTGAGTCGTACTTTGAACCGGAAATCAATTAGTTAAGATACCGAGAAACGAATTTTTCAACTAGTAAAATCTCAACATTAAAATGGCGCCGGTGCCGGCAATTTTCGTAAAGATTAACGGTTTTCTGTGAGAGACGCGTTGCTTTTTGGGTTCCGTTCACTCGTGAACGTTATTGTTCGTGTCAAAAACTTTCAAAAAAAAAAAAATCCCAAAAACATTTGAAAAATCATAAAAAGCATTTCTTTTTCAAAGTTTTGCACCAAATATATTCCTCTTTATCCTCTATTATGTTTAATTCTTTTCTTTACCCCTCTTATTTATAATTCTTCATGGATTCGTCTTGCGTACGGTGTGGGAGACCATGGCATGGTTTTCAAGCATGTCAAAGGTGTACTTGTGAGCGGTGTGGTTTTGATATCGACGATACACAATTTAGATTTTGTCCATTTTGCAATTCAACAAATTCATACTTCTCCTCTTACAATAATTTCTCACCTTCTCCCGTCTATGACAATCCTTATCCTCAAGATGCACCGGGTTTTTCTCCATACCCGTGGTGCTATATTTGTGGGGGCCCTCACGATGCTTCTTCGTGTGATCCGTCGAAGGTCTTTGAGAAAGTTCTGTGCTATCATCCCAGTGTGTATAACTTTGAGCCCCCACGTCACACCGTCAATCATCAACCCTTTTGTGCACTTCCTCCTGAGCAAATGGCCACACTTTTTGACAACTTTAAAAAAGTTCAAGAAGCTTGCAACAAGATCATGGAGAAATGTCAAGCGGATCAGCAACAAGAGCAAGTATCTAACCTTAATGCTTATACTCCTCCTCTTGTGCCTCCATATTATTATGATAGTGATGACGATGAGAGTCCTATTTCTTGGAACGATGAGAATTCTATTCCTTCGCCCAACCTGCCGGCTCTGGAGCCTAAGGATTCACCCATCCTAGGGGATGAGGATCTTAGCACAATTCCTGCAAAGGAATCCGACGAATTCAATACGTCTAGTGCTGATAACCTTGTCCCAATTCCAAGTGAATCGGAGTTGACATCCGACAGTGACGATGAGTATGATGCACTTTCTTCTGATGATGTTCCTTCCACCAACACTTTGGGAGAGGATTCTTTGGCTTTCTCTAATCCTCTTTTTGATCAAGATGATGATTTTACTTCTAGTGATGACGAGTCACTATCCGATGAAGACGTTCCGAAGGAAACTTTCAAGATTTATTCGAACCCTTTATTTGATTTTGATGACGCTTACATATCTAGCGAGGTGAATCCTCTCTTTGACGAAGGGATTGAGGACATTGATAGCTCTGCTTATCTTGCTATTGATGAGCATACTTTGTTAGCCATGCCCCCTTCTATAGCAGAGGTGGAGAGATTTGACTCTACTAGATAGGTGACATGGATGGAAGGTAATTCTTCTCTTACTTCTCATACTATATTGCCCCCTCATCCTACTGAATGCACGCCCAAGCGGGTGATGTATAAATTCACTCTCCGGGAAATGAGGATGAGTGCTTTGACCCGGGAGGTGACAATGACCATTCTATGATTGATAACCTTACGACTTTGCCAATTGGTCAGCATCCATTGTCTTTGGAGGATGATAATGTGATTCCTTTACCCACCCCACCTCCCGTAGATCAAGATTTCACATACTTCACGTATGTTGAAAGGACCTTCCTACCATTAAAGACTTATCCTCCTGCCTCTCCTTTATTATATTCCTCCGGGAACGAGGACAAGGTCTTTGATCCCGGTATTACATTCGAGACTTCCCCATGGACCATTTAATTTGGGGACGAGTCAGGCTCGTGACTCGGTTAACAAAAACAAGCGCCTCTCGGGAGGCAACCCGACTATCTATATATCTTTTTCTTTGTTTTTACCATAAGTATAGGGGGAGACCCGTTGGTGTTTGCTATTTCCTCTCTTCTCATATTCAGGGATTCAAGCGCTCAATGATCCACTCTTGATGATTTTTGATGACCCGTGATTTCGTGTTCCCGTCTTCCCGGTTCTATCCTAAATCTTTTCGATTCACTATTTTATATTTCCAATATTAAAATAGGAATCTCGTTAGTTGTCTTTTCCTTAGCGAAATTTAAACAAAGTGCACAATGTCCTAAGTGTAGGGGAGCTTACTCCCAATGCTTAAACATTGAGGACAATGTTTATATTAAGTGTAGGGGGACTTCTATCGAAGTTAAGTGGTCTTTTCCTTGTATTTGTCCTCATTTTAACCGGAAAATCAATTTTTCGACATTTTTCAAAATTTTTGATCTATTTTGGCCTATTAGTTTTTCCCTTTGTATAATTATTTTCTTTCTTTATTAGAATAAATTTTTAATAAAGTGGTTTTAATTTTCAAACGTTGTGAATCTTTTGACTCAACCCGAGTTTACTTGTCTAAGTTTACTCTAGCTAGTATCCTTAACGTGTTTAAGTCAAGTTTTGCTAGGCTTTTATATAGGGAGCTATAAAACGCGAAAGTCTTAACTCTCACGGGTTAAGAACAAGAACTTTTCGCAAGTTCCTATAATTGATCCTAGAGAGTCGTTTATCAAGGTAACTTTAAAATGCGTTTTCTAAACTTGAAAAAGTCTAAGAGTTTGCAAGATCCTATAGACGACTCGAAAACCTAAAACTTTGATTTAATAGGCTAAGCATCCACGAGTCTCATTCCTTGAGATTTTAAACTGTGGAGAACGAGAGATGATAGAGTCAATTATAAGTTTGGTATTCTTTCGTGAATTTATGTGAGTTAATTATAAGCCTATTCTCCCATCGCTTGCTAATAAATTTATCTGCAATAAATAAGGTTGTACGATTTGAAAAGTTACTTAGCTTCTAGCCCAAGATCGTTTAAAAGTTGCTCGGTATGGATTAGAGTTCATAGCCAAGGCATAACTTATTGAAGCGGGATGCGAAGATTGGCGAGTCTAAAAAGGTCCTAACAAGGCATGAGGGCTACATTTTGTTGCTAAAGATCCCAAGTGATGTGAAGAATCATTTATCAAGAATCAATATGAAGGATCGAGACACACGACGAAAAGCAAAAACTCCCCAAAAGTCATGGAGAAGTCTATCCAAAAAGGCCCTAACAAGGTATGAGGATAAAAAGATCCAAATCCAAAAAGGAGGCGGATCGTTGTATATCAAAGTCCAAAATAAAGATTGGAGAAAAATGAAGAAGTCGTGGTCCAAATATGCAGAATATCTTAAAACTTCAAGTGAAGAAATTCCTATTATAAAGAGAAGACCATTATTTCACGAACGTCTCTCAAGGTTTGAAGTATGAAGTCGCTGCCAAATATCGGTCCGAGAAAGGTCTCAAATCGTGAAGCGAGTTATGCCAAGATATGAACTTTATGAGGGCCCGATAAGCAGTTTTAAAAGATTTTGTTCTTTAGCTAACTATTGATTAAATCGTCCCACTTTATTTTCAGCCTTATAAACTATCGAAATAAGTCAACGATGCATCCTCGGGATCATTCAAGACAACAATAAAATATAAGAGATACACCTAGGAATAAGGGAGTCTAAGTGAATAATTGGCCCACATGAGTTCGTGTTAGTTTGCTAACTTATAATAACAATGATCTCGTTATTAAGCTTAGTTTGGAGAAAGTTAAAACTTGAGGATGATGATCATTCATGATATTTTCAAAACCCTAAGGTCTGTTTTTGATTTCTTTCTTACTTTGAATGTTTATAATTTTCTATCTTTTTAATAAAGGCCAACGTGGATTGATTATGATGAAAAGTGTAATCGTGCTTTGTAACTAATGCATTGCATGAGGACATTGCAATGGTCAAGTGTAGGGGATTTGATAGGTGTGTAAACACCCATCCTTTTTACCATTTAATTACAATAATTACCGAGCTAAAACGTGTATTTCATGTCGTAAATGTCGGAATTATGCGTGGTTTCTGTTTTTGTTGTGATTTAGGACGAAATTGTGAAAAAAGGAGAAAACACGGGCATTTACGGACTTTTATCGAAGAAAAAGACGAAAGACGAAGTCAAGAAGTCAAGAGTACAAAAAGAACGGAAGTCCAAGACCAATTCTGAAGATTTATCGAAGAAAAAGTCAAAAGACGGAAGTTCACTAAAAGCCGAAGAACTCAAGTCTAATTTATTGAAGAATTATAAGACGAGTTCAAAGAAATCTCGAGATAAAGTCGTTAAAGTCAAGGAATTAAGAAGATTAACAAAGAATTAAGAAGAGCAAGGACTTAATAACGCAATTAAGGAAAGAAGCAAGAGGGGAGGAAGCTTCCTAAGCACCTCCTAATCCTCCCCTATAAATAAAACATTAGGATTTTCATTTCATTTTTGTTGGCTAGAGTGACACTAGTTCTTCCACCTTTAATTTTGTGCACATTTAATTTTCATGTTAATTTAAATACTTGTCTTGCACCTTAAATACATTTAATTTCAAGTAAGTTTCCTTTTAATTCTTGTCAATCTTTATTTTTATTGTTTGATCTCCTATCTAACTTTCTTTAATCTTTAATCTTTATGTTTATTGTTCATGTTCATGTTCTTATTTTATTGATTTGATTAAAGTGGTTTTTGATTATTTTGATTAGTATTGTTAGTTTTATTGATTTAAATTGTTTGTTTATGATTAGTAGATGTTATTTGATTAGTCTTGCTTGATCTTTTGGTTTATTTTGATTGATTGTGATTAGATGCGTAGCTTTTTCTTGTTCCTTGTTCTTTGCTGCTTGTTACTGTTTTCCCAGGTACATTCCGAATCAAAGTGCTGTTCAAGAAGTTCCGGATCAAGGGTTGTTCATCCGGAATATTAGACATTCCGGATCAGTGGTGTTTATTCGGAATAATTTATTATTCTGGATCAAACCTTTCATTCGGAATACCAAACATTCTGGATCAGCCTTTCATTCCGAATCAACCAAACATTCCGGATCAGTGAAAGTTCTGAATCAAGGAGATATTCCGGATCAAGGAGTTTTATTCGGAATAATTAATTATTCCGGATCAAGGTCTTCATCCGGAATATTCAACATTCCGGATCAAGGGAATTCATTCGGAAAATATTATGGATCAGTGGAAGAGGTGTTTCATTCGGAATATATTCCGAGTGAAGGACAACATTCCGAGTGAAGGAGAACATTCCGAACGAAAGGAGTTCATTCGGAATATCAAGTATTCTGAACCAAGGCATTATTCCGAATAAAGGGTTTATTCCGGATAAGTGACATATTCCGAGTGAGCATTTTATTCCGGATCAAGGGTTTGGTTAATATTCCGAGTGAAGAAGAATCATTCCGAACGAAGGTGACATTCCGGACGAGTGATTTATTCCGAACGAAGGATTATTCCGAGTGAGCTGTTTTCAGGTTCTTTTTAGTTTCTATTTTTAATTTTTATTTTTAAGCTTTACTTTTCCCGCCTTTTTACTTCATCGCACTTTAAGTTTATTTGCCTTAGATTTATTTTTAGCTTTGCCTTAGTTTAAGTTTTAGTTGCGTTTTGAGTTTGCCTTAGATAGATTTAAATTTGCGTTATTTACTTTTAGTGCCTTTTAATTCTCGTCACGCTTTTAAATTCTCGCCATTTATTTTAAATTAGATTTAGATTTAAATTAGCGTCATTTTCATTTCCGTCTTGCACATTTTATTTTAAAACAACCAAAAATATTTCTTTCACCAAAAACAATTAGGTCGTACTTTGAACCGGAAATCAATTCGTTAAGATACCGAGAAACGAATTTTTCAACTAGTAAAATCTCAACATTAGTAAACTCCACCAAACAGATATAATCGTCCCAATCACCCGTCCATTCGAACGCACATGACCTCAAAATGTCCTCTAATGTCTGAATCGTTCGCTCCGACTGCCCTTCTGTTTGAGGATGAAAAGTCGTGCTAAGCTTAAGTTGTGTACCCCAAGCTTTCTATAGACTCTTCCAAAATCGCGAAGTGAATCGAGGATCTCTGTCTGAGAAGATGCTGGATGGAGCACCGTGGAGTCTTATGATCTCTCTTATATACGTATCGGCGAGTTTACTGACCGAATCTTCCTTGCGGATCGGTAAGAAATGAGCTGATTTGGTAAGTCGATCTACGATAACCCAAATTGCATCGTGCTTCTTCTTGGTTGGCGGAAGACCAGTAACAAAATCCATGGTGATTTTGTCCCACTTCCACTCTGGAATATCTAACGGTTGAAGTAGACCGCCAGATCGCTGATGCTCGATCTTAACCTGCTAGCAGGTAAGACATTTGGAGACGTAAGTGGCAACATCTTGTTTCATACCACTCCACAAAAAGTACTGCTTGATGTCATGGTACATCTTAGTCGAACCAGGATGTATAGAGAATAGGGAGCTATGAGCTTCAGCTAACAAGGCTTCCCGGAGTTCTTGATCATCAGGAACACAAAGTCTCGTACCCTGCCATACGATACCATCTGCATCTACTCTCAATTCCGTCTGCTTCTCCAAATTCTGAACTATCGCCCAGATTTCTCCATCATCTTTATGAGCTTCCTTGATCTTAGAGAGTAACTCTCGTTCTACTCTAAGATTAGCCCAGTAACCGTGCTGTCCACATACCATGATCTCTATGTCTAGTCGCTCCAAGTCTCTTATGATTTCCTCCTCAATCTTAATGTCGTTGATAATTCTGGACTTCCTTCTAAGTGAATCTGCTACTACATTCGCCTTTACGGGATGATACTGCAGATTAATGTCATAATCCTTCAACAGCTCTAACCATCTCCTCTGCCTCATGTTCAAGTCACGCTGAGTGAAGATATACTTCAAGCTCTTGTGGTCCTTTAAAATGTCACATGATTCTCCATATAAGTAGTGCCTCCAGATCATCAATGCAAACATGACTGCAACAAGTTCCAAGTCATGCGTAGGGTAATTTTCTTCATAAGGCTTAAGCTGCCGTGAAGCGTACGCGATCACTTTCCCATGTTGCATGAGAACACAGCCAAGTCCCTTCCCCGATGCATCACTTTAGATCTGAAATCCACCCGTACCAGATGGGAGAGTAAGAATAGGTGCAGATACTAGCTTCTGCTTCAGGTCTTCAAAGCTCTTCTCTCGTTCTTCAGTCCAAACGAATTTCTCCCCTTTCTGCATCAGTTTGGTCAATGGTAGTGTGAAGCGGGAAAAGTTCTCCATAAACCTATGGTAATAGCCAGCTAAGCCTAAGAAACTGCGGACTTCAGTCGCTGATGTCGGCCTCGGCCACTTAGTAATAGCCTCAACCTTCGCTGGATCCATAGTGATTCCTTCTGCTGACACAATGTGGCCTAAGAACGCCACCTTGTCAAACCAGAAATCACACTTGGAGAATTTAGCATACAGCTGCTTCGGGTGAAGAATCTGTAGTACTGTAAGAAGATGGTCTTCGTGTTCCTCCTTTGACTTTGAGAAAATCAGGATGTCATCGATGAAGACAATGACAAACTTGTCCAGAAATTCATGGAAGATTTTGTTCATCAAATCCATGAACACTGCTGGAGCATTGGTCAGGCCGAATGGCATGACTACAAATTCGTAGTGGCCATAGCGTGTACGGAAAGCAGTCTTGGCGATGTCCTGCTCCTTAACCCGTAGATGATGATAGCCTGACCTAAGATCAATCTTGGAGAAGTGTTTGGCCCCTTGGAGTTGGTCAAACAGATCGTCTATACGCGGTAGTGGATACCTATTCCTGATAGTAACTTTGTTGAGCTCGCGATAGTCTATGCAAAGACGCATACTGCTGTCCTTCTTTTTAACAAATAAGACTGGTGCGCCACATGGACATGCGCTCGGTCGAATGAAAGCTCGTTCTAGAAGTTCTTGCAGTTGATCCTTCAGCTCCTTTAACTCTATGGGAGCCATGAGATAAGGAGCCTTGGAAATCGGTTCAGCTCCTGGGATGAGCTCGATATTGAATTCCACTTCTCGTGCAGGTGGTATGCCCGAAATTTCTTCTGGAAATACATCTTGGAATTCCGACACTATTGGCTGATCCTGAATTGATGGAGATTCAGCATCCATGTCATGAACCGTAGCTAGATAACCCTCGTAGCCATGTGACAGTAGTGCACGTGTGATAGGTGTGAAAACACACATCCTTTTACCACTTAACTATAATAATAACCAAGCCAAAACGTGTATTTGATGTCGTAAATGTCGGAATTATGCGTGGTTTGTGTTTTTATTGTGTTATAGGACCAAAAGATGAAAAAGGAAGAATACACAGGCTTTCACGGGACCTTATCGATAAAAAAGACAAAAGACGAAGTCAAAAGATCAAGAGTGCAAAAAGAACAGAAGTCCAAGGCCTATTCTGAAGATTTATCGAAGAAAAAGTCTAAAGACGGAAGTTTAATGAAGTCGAAGAACTCAAGTCTAATTATTGAAGAAATTATATGACAAGTTCAATTTATATCGACAAATCCCGAGACGACGTCGAGAAAGACAAAGAAATTAAATCAAGTCGAGACAAGAAGAAAGAGAGAAGAAAGCATCAACCATACTTCCACTCCTCCTATAAATACCCTCCTAATGTGTCATTAGGAGGGTGGTTAGCTAGTAATAGTTTTAGTTTTATTTTTGTAAGGTAAGTAGGAGTAGATTAATACGCTTTCTCTCTCTAGTTTTCTTTAATGTTCTTCAAGCTTTTTCTTTAATCTCGTTTAAATCTTTGATCTTTAATCTTTTTAATTCAAGTTTTTAATCATCTTCTTCTACCTTTCTTATTTTGTTTATCTTTGATTCATGTTAATCTTTTATTTTATTTCATCTTAATGTTAATTTGATTAAAAACTTCATCTTTTTGTTCATCTATAAGTTTAATACGAATTGAGCTTTGAGCTTGACATGCTTATTGGCTTATTTTGTATCTAGCTTATTGTCTTTTAAGTTTCCTTAAAAGTTTAGTGTTTTTAAAGTTTGTTTTATAAAGTTTGCATATTTCATGTCTCAAAAGTTTTTAAATTTATGCTTGTTTTCATTTGGTTAAGGGTTAAATAAGTGCTTATTCATCTTGCTTATTTGTGCTTATTTATTTTTGATTATTCTGTTTTTGATTCCCATCGTAATAGTTATTTACCCAATTCGATCGAGTAAGTGTGATCGCATAAACCCCTAGGGTTTCTACTTGAGATCCATTACTGCGATCAAGACTAAGATCACTCACCACGATCTAAGCTACGATTGACTTGTTACGATCGTGGTTGCGATCTGTGGCTACGATATGGAGTCCGATCGTTCACTACGATCCAAGGCTTCGATTGTGGGTGCGATTACTTGGTCACGATAGTCCACTGCGATCCACTTGTTGCGATCGTGGTGGGGTACGATCCAAGAGTACGATCGTTTGACTGCGATCCAGGGTACGATCTAGAGTACGATCGCTGGTTGCGATCGTGACTGCGATCTGACCTTTCTTTGACTTTGTTTCCTGTTTTTTTTTTTATTTTAAGTTTTTAAATTTTACTTTTCCCGCATTTTTAGTTAGCATTACGTTTTAATTTCTAAAAATTGCACGCTTCCTGAAATCTCTGTTTTTACCAAGTGTTTAGTTCTATTTTTAGAGAGAAAAAGTGACAGTTTTTCTAGATTTGCTTTTAGCCTATTTTAATTACGTTTCGCACTTACACTTCAAGAAGAATAGAAAATCAAACCATTTTATTTTCCACCAAGAACGACTGAGTCGCACTTTTAACTAGTAATCAATTCGAAAAGATCGGTTTAACGAACTTTCATACGAGGCAAAACCTTGTATCAAATGGCGCCGCTGCCAGCTCTTTTCGTGAATACTAACGGTTTTCTGTGAGAGACGCGTTGAATTTTGTGATCCGTTCACTCTTGAACGTTATTTTACTTGTCAAATTTTCAAAATTTTTCAAAAATCCTAAAAAATATAAAATTTACAAAAATCCTAAAAAGTATAAAATTTTCAAAAATCCAAAAAAATAGAAAAACATAAAAAACCAAAAACATTTCTTGTCTATCTTTCTTTTCCTTTTGAAGGTGTGTATGCGTACCCGTGCTCGTAAGAATAAAGCAACTCATGCCGAAGTCGAACCTCAACCTATTGTCACCATGGACAATCGACCAATGATCGAGCTTTTGCAATCGCACGTAGAGGGCAACACCGATGCTATTGTCATACCCGAGATTGGAGCCAACAACTTTGAGCTCAAATCCGGCTTCATTCAAATGGTCTCTCCTCAACCATTTTTGGGGCGTACTCTTGATGATCCTCACGATCATATCAAAAGGTTTCTTCAACTCACTAATACGGTCAAGTTTAATGGGGTTTCACAAGAGGTAATTCGCTTGCAACTTTTTCCTTTCTCCTTAGAAGGACAAGCCCGACATTGGCTTGATAAGGAACCGCCACAAAGTATTCTTACGTGGTCGGATTTAGAGACCAAATTCATCAACTACTTTTTCCCACCCTCACGTACTACCGCTTTGCGGAATGAAGTCATTAACTTTGAACAAAAGTACGGTGAGACTTTAGTGAATCTTGGGACCGTTTTAAGGAACTTTTAAGAAAGTGTCCATAACATGGTTTTACAAAAGTGCATCAAATTAACACTTTTTACAATGGTTTAAGCATGAATGACCAAGATTCACTAAATAGTGACTCGGCGGGTAATATTTTGGTTAAGTCTTCTAATGCCGCATGGGATATTATTGAGAATAAATCTAAAGTGCAAACCAAATGTGTTCGGGATAATGTGGCTAGTGCTAGCACTAGTGACACCGAAAGGAGACTTGATAAGCTTACTACGGTTGTTGAAGAACTTGCTTTACAAGCCGTTAATAATGCTAAAAACAACAATGTTATAACTTGTGAAACTTGTGGTGGGCCACACTCTTATGCTAATTGTGATAAAGCTTATGATCAATCTCACGGGGAAGTGTATGCTTACAAAAACACCGAGAGAGTTCATTTCAAGCCTAATGTCGATGTTAATCACTTGTCTTACAACTCGATAAATTATTTGGCTCCACCCGGTTTTCAACAAAGACCAACACAACCTAACCAAAACAACCAAGGGCCGCCAAGAGCTAATTTTCAAGGTGATACCAATGTGAGGGGTTCAAATGCAAATCAGGGAAACTTTCACATGCAAAATCAAGGCTTTCCAAACCAAGGTTTCAATCCTCAAGGTTTTCCACCTTATAACCAATACCCAAACCAAGGTTTTCAACAACAAGGGTTAATTTTACCTCATCCGCCAATGGACTTGGTTTTGCAAAAATTGAGTGAACATGAGAAAATCATGCAAGCAATGCAAGAATCTACTAGTGATAGTTGTAAAATTACACTTGTTTAGGAAAACAAGGTAAAAGTGGTAAGTATTAACGAGTAGTTTAGGAAAACCACAAGTTATGACCCAAATGTGGGGATCGTTCTCTCGAGGAGGCACGTGTGTTGTGTAATGAATGATTGATTAATGTTTTTGATTATTAATAAGAAGAAAAGATAAGAGAAAATGACGAAGACGAAAAAATAAAAATTAACAAGAACACTACTAGAAAGTTAAGACGTAGAAACGTAAAAAAAAAACACCAAAATTAAAATTTTAACCTCAAAATTCCTAAAAATTACTAAAAATCCACAATAAAATTCTAAGAGTTTACAAAAAATCAAAACTTGCTAAAACCTTTTAATTAATTTAATAATGACTTTTTAATGCTAATTAAAGCCCTAAAAATCACTTTTAAATATTAAAAATCCCTAAACAAGATTTAATAGTTTGTAAACCTCAAAAATGACCTAATTAAGCTAAAAACTATTTCTAAAAATTTTAAAACCAAATTAAACTATTTTTAAACTCCTAAAAACTATTAAAATCTATTAAATCTTAAATTAATTCTAGAAATTAATTGAAAAGCCTAAAAATTAATTGGAAAGTGAAAAAGTTCCTAATTTAATGTCTATAACCTAGGAAAAATGAAAAAAAGTTAAAAATAAAACTTTGAATTTTTTCTAATAAAATAATATTAAAATAATCTAAAAAATGAAAAGTTTAAAAATAAATTCTAAAAAATTACTAAAAATCCTAAATATTCTAATTAAGACAAAAATGCAAGTTAAAGTTTCTAAAACCTTTTTATTAACTTTATATTAATTTTTAAAGTTGTCTAAAAATCCTAAAATTAAATAAAATTAAAAATAAGACTTTTTGAAAACTTTTTGATATGTAAACCTCAAAAATATAAATTAAAACCTAAAAACTATTTTTTTGGATTTTTAAAATACTTTTTACTATTTTTAATTGACTTTCTAAAATTTAAAATAAAAATAATCCTAATAAATAATTAAATGAAGAGAAAAATCTACTTTTTGGACAGAAAAGTCCTAAATCCTAATATGAACCTAAGAAAAATAAGCTAGACCAAATAAGCTTAATAGATAAGCTGAAATGACCAAAATAAGCTACGGCTTATTTAAATAAGCCAAAACCAAAACCTGTTTAAGTAATTAATGAAATGGAACATAAACATAAAAACCCATCCAGATCACTGGTTAACACGTTACTCCTCCATAAGAGAGATCGCGTGTTCGAGCCCAGGCAAGGTGAGGTTTTGCAAAACTTTTCTTTTTTTTTACTTTTTAAACTCAAATCTAGTTACCTTTGTTAAGTACAAAAACACAAACACAAACCTAAAATGACAAAGATTGAATCAAATAGGAGCCAAAACGTGCCCAGTTGAGCACTTGTTTCTGATGAACAAGTGTGTTTCTTCACTTGTGAATATAAACCAAGAGGAGCTTGATTCTTTCTTTTGGTGTTGTTTTGATGGACACAAGGGGCACCCTTGTGCTCTTTGGAGTACAAGGAGTCAATATATGCACAAAACAAACAAATTCAACAACACAATCAAGCAGCAAAGATCAAACAAGTTACTGATCAACCCTACTTGCTATCTGATGAACAATGAAGCAAGATACATGCACCAAATCGAATTTTAAACCTTCATAACTTGCATACAAATCCACAAAAGCACAAATAGGTTATATCACACCCTTAAACAACCTTTAATCTAGCAATGACCAAAAGATTAAGCCAAAATCTCTCAAAAATCATACAGACAAGGCAGTATCTGATTTTATATGCTATTGACCATTTTTAGCTTGCAAATTGGTTCAGAACTTGTTCAATCTGAAAACCTAACTAACACACAACCTTATGCTACCCTATGAGTGTGTCTAACAGGATTAAACTTCCTAAATCTTTCAAAACTCTCAGCTAACATGCAGATCCAAACACCCCTTTATGTTACTGAATTCAAAAATTTTCAAAGCAAATGGGTTTAAATCACTCCAAATCTGATTCTAAGCTAACTAGACATGCATATAACAACCAAATAAGTGAACTCAAACACTTAAACAATCAATTAAACAAGTTGCATACAATTCATAAATTCACTCAAAATCAGTCACCAAAGATGAAAAATGAAAAAAGAAACAATGGACTACCTCAAGGGTCCTACATCCAGGACCCTTAGTCACAGCTAGGTCACCTCCTTTCAGGCTGGGGCCTGAGCTGAACCTTGGACAAACTCCTTCAACAATCCTGCAAATCGAACAAGAACAAACACAAAGAAAATACACTTTCTGATTTTCTTAAACTTCCTTAAAACCTTTGAACCAATGAACCAATTAAAAACAGCTTCAAACTCACAAATCAAACCTCCTTTTCCACTTTCACTTCAAAGGACTTGGATTTCTGAAATTTGAACCAAATTTAAAACCTTTGAAAAACTTTTGAAAAAAAACTCAAAACACACAAGTGTTTGCAATATCAAATGGAACACAGATTTTTTAACTCACAAAAGACACCAACTTTTAACTAACAATAAAAGGAATTACACTTGACAATTTCAAATACCAACTTTATTTCAATTAAAAAAGGATTACAACTTTTGAGCAAAAATCTGGAACAAAAGGGAATGAACATGCCTCATTCTCTTTTTATACTACACTAGGACTATTCTAGAATACTGGAATAAAATATTTAAAATGTGTAAACACTAGCTGCTAAAATGCCAAAAAGGCCCTTGGACGAACTTGGTCAAGTATCTCCCATGTGATGCCAGTTGGTGTTGGTGATGTTTGAATGCATCCTAGTCGTCCATTTGAGCTTGGGGACCAAGGGGAGTATCGGGATGGTTGGTTTGGTCGGGTTATAGGGTTTGGGGAAAGAGACGTGTGCAGGGGAGGGGTCCACAAGAACATGGGATGGTTGGGGAGGGAATCTGGGTTGTGGATTAGGGTGAGAAAAAGGTCAATTAGGGTTCTGGAGTTGATTAGGTAAAAACCCTTTGGATTGAATCCAATTAGGCCTGGGAATTAGTAGGGTTCTAGGGTGATTAGTGGCTGTTTTAATCCAAATTGGGTATAAAACGATTTTAAATAATTGTTATGGTGGGAAAAATGGGTGGGTTGACCTTTGACCACTTTTTAATTAATTAAAAACGGGTTTGGGTATTGGACTGGGTTGGGTATGGGTTTGTGGGTGGGTTGTATGACGTGTCAAAAGCTGGGTGGGTGGATATGTTTGGTGGTTTGGCAGATTTGGCCCCCAAGCTTTTCTATTCCTTCCACTTTGTAAATAATGTCCATCAGCGCCCATTTTGCCTTTATCAACTTTTGGCAACTTGTCAAAAGTGGCACAAAAGGTTTAAAAACTTTTTCCAAGGGCTTTAAATGCATATTCTTCAAATTTCAAGGACTGGTCTTGTAATATCTTCAAACATCAAGGACCATACTTGTACAATTGACATTTGGAGGGTCATTTGTGACAAGTTCTTCAAAGATGGGGGACTAAAGTTACCAATCTTCAATTCTTCAAGGCATTTTTGCAAAATTCCAAACTTGGGCCCGGTTCATTGTGCGACTTCGTTTCCCGTGTTCGTTTTTGAATGATTCTTATGATCTTTTGCCATTTCCTCAATATCCGTACCTAAAAATACACAAGTAACAAACACGAGCATATATTTGGTATATTTGATGATATTTAATTGATTTTAAGCCCGATTTGGACGATGAGACCATGTATAAAAGCAGTCTCATCACTCCCCCATACTAAACCATTGCCGTGCCCTCACGCAATGCTAGAATAAAGTATCGTATCATCTCCAAAATTCAATTTTATTCACTTTATTGAAATGATAAACTAGCTACATTACTACTATTACTACTACTTGCGTTTTAGACATAATGTATGATTCTCATCGCAGAATGGGACGTTTAGGTTCATAGAATAAGAACACGTGAATGCTTCGTTAGAAATAATTTCATCGTCCTCGATTTTCACCTTAATTCCATGCCAAGCGTGCAACAAGATCATTGTCATTATAAGTTAGTAATGCTAACACTACTCATATGCTCTAATCACGTACTTATTCTCCCTTTATTCCTAAGTTGTATCTCTTATATTTTATTATGTCTTAATGATCACGAGGATACATCATTGACTTATGCGATAATAGAGATTTAGGTCTAAAAATAGAGTCCTAACGGTGTAACTAAGACCATCAAATCAATAACCCCTCCTAATAGACGACGATGTTAAAAAATTAAGTTGACAAGAAGAATCGATAAACACGGTTTTATAACGGTTTTGAACATGAGACTTATTACCAAGACTTTTATACGCCCCCTAACGGAAGGAACTTATTATCTTTGGTTTACCTCCATCTTTTATTCAACTTCGCCATGAAGCTTTTATTATGACTTCGGTCTTGCCTTGCCTTTTATTATCCGCCTCATCGGTGGTTTTATTAGCCAAAGACGTATATCCTCACGCTAAAGCGAATTTTGGATCTTTAAAGCTTCGAAGATTAAGGCTTGATTCACTTTCAATTTTGCATAGATTTTAGGCCTTGTGGGGCTTCAAATTGTTTGCTAGATTTAGGTGAGCACTTGAAATCTTATTATTGGGTGAATATTTCCATTATTGGGGTGCCAATACTTCAAAACCGTGACGCTGGCGATACCTTAATGTCTTCCCAATTTAATTACACGGAAGCTACTAGAAAAGACTAGAAACCCAACAATCCTAACTAAACCGCTAAGTCAATATTTATTAAGCAAAAAATATTTACAAGCGAAGGGAGAATAAGCAAACAACGAGAACACATGAGTTTTTGAAAGAATACGAGTACTCTACGTTTAGCATAGTAACTTATAATTAACTCTATCATTTCTCGTCCTCATTTAAGAGACTTAGCCTAATGTGTAGTTAAGGAATCAAAGCTAAGTGCTCAACACGCACGGTCGAGTCAAAAATTACTCTTATTCTCGCCATCGGAAAATCTACATTCGTGTCTTCAAACACTTATAAAACATGAGAAAAATTTAAAATTTGGCCATTTTTAGCCTTATTTTGCAACAAAACGATAAACAAAAAGATAAACTTTGGAAAGCGTGAAGGTTTGGCAAGGCAAGTATCTATTCACCCCCCCCATACTAAAGTTAAACATTATCCTCAATGTTTCGAGTCTAGGGGTGCAAACACCCCCATACTAGAGACGCAGTCGAATGCCTAATCTAGCATGGAAAGGGTGTAACCAATAAATTAATAGCCGTTTATGAAGTGTGCTAAAAACCTAAGGTTAGAACATAAAAGGATATATCACATGGATATTGGGAAAGGCCTCCAAAGCAAACGATCGAGTGCTCCCATAAAACGAAACACGAGAGGCTCCAATCGTGAAGATCATGATCATCTAAAGTCCACAATGCACAAACAACCACGAAACAAAGGTTGGAAGGGCACAAATCCCCTCACATTAAACTAATTAGAAAGCAATAATATGTACATGGATAAGCATGGGTCTCCCCCACGAGGCACCTTGTTTTTGATAACCGAGTCAAAAGCTCGACTCGAATCCCCATAAATGTGATCATTTAGGGATAATCATGGTGTGGTCAATTTTTGGTGGGGCTTACATGATAAACAAGGCCCAAAAGCACATAGAGTACTTTAAAAACCCGATAAACGTATACCGGGGTCAAAGATAGCGTCCTCGTTTTCGGATGAAAGACGAAACAACGCTACTCCAACACAAACCCCAATAGGGTAGAAGAAAATAGGAGAGAAGAGATAGAAGGGTGGGACAATGGGTAAGTCAAAAATTGAGCTACTCGAGGTAGACTCGCACCAATCAAATGAAAAGATTTTCCATTTATTGCATCGGCGGAAGACCGAGATTTCCCTATATAAGCAATTCCAGGATCAAATATCTCGTCCTCGGTGGAGAAAGGGAAGGGAACATAAGGGGCTTCCCCCACACTAAGTCCACACAAAGCATCGTCAAAAGGAGAAGACGAGCTTGTAGTACTCAATAAACGCGGTGATGACGGAGTTAGAATTGTAGAAAAATCTTTTAAATCCAAGTTAAAATCTTTTCCTTTTTCATCTTTTACACTCTCCTTGTGAAAACCCGATTTAATTATGTCAAAAATATTTGGCGTATCTAAAGCAATGTTAGTCACACTAAAAATTCTCACATTTAGAAATCTTTTTGGTTTAGGTGGTGGCAAGTTTTCAAATCTTTTGTTAACAAAGAAAACCTCCCCATCGGGATCAACGTATTCATCATCCGAAGAATCACTCGAGATTGGGATCATAGGCTTAACACTCTTAACCTCCACCGGCGGAGGGGACGGAACTTCATTTTTCTCAACAACTCCTAAAACTCTATTGGAAATCTTTTTGCAAATGTTTTTGGTCGAATTCACATTGTACAAAGATGTGATGGAATAAACATGAGAAAGAGTGGAGTTTTGGGTTTCATTAATGACGAGTTCTTCCTCATTGAAACGAAGAGTGATTTTTCTAGCATGCACATCGATAAGTGCTCTCGAGGTATCCAAAAACGATCGACCAAAAATTAACGGAACTTTAGGATCGATGGGAATATCAACAACAATGAAGTCTACAGGATAGTAGAACTTTCCAAATTTCACGAAGGCGTCCTCGGCAACTCCACAAGCTAGAATCGTAGATTGATCGGCCATCTCGATTGACATTCTTGAAGGAGTGAGATTGGGAAGATTGAGCGATTTAAAAATCTCAAGAGGCATCAAATTAATACTAGCACCAAGATCGGCCAAGGCGTAGCATTCTTCCATGTCTTGGATAGCACATGGGATTAAAAACTTTCCAGGATCACCGACTTTTTGAGGTATGCGGCTTAGAAAAACCGATGAACAACTAGACGATTTTTGCAATTTCTCTTTGTTATTCAACATACTTTTGAAGTTCGCGGCAAATCGAGGCATCATGACTAAGGCGTCGGCAAAACTTATATTAAAATGCAAGTCACGAAACATTTTCATAAAAAGTTCAAATTGATAATTATTTCGTTCTTGTGCCTTTTCCTTGTCTCGTCTTGAAGGGTATGGTAAAGGTGGTGTGGGTTGGGGCAAAGTAGGCATAGGCATCGGCCTTGGAATCTCGGGTTCCTTGATAGGTATTGGTTCAACCGTAGGTGTGGTTTGAGCGGTACTTCGTGGGCTTGTAATTTGCTTCTTTTCAACCACAACCTTGGGTTCTTTCTCTTTTTCCTTCTCCATAGAAGTACTTGGACGAGAAGTGGGTTCTTTGAAAGTTTTACCACTACGAGTAGTAATAACCTTCAATTCTCCTTTCGGGTTCACGATGGTATCACTAGGAAGACCACCCGAAGAAGAGGGCTTACACATGATAGCTTCAAACATTTTAGCCATACGGTCTTCAAACATAGATTGCCTAGCATCCGCTTTTAACAACTCTTGCTTAATCTCATGTTGTCCTTGCTCCATTTTTTGTTGATTTTGTTGGAGTCGTGTGACATTTCCTTCCATTTTGTTAGCATGAGTTTTAAGTTCATTAGCAAGTTCGTTTTTAAGCTCGTTTTTCAACTCGGACCTTAAGCTAACCATTTCACGTTGCATATTATCAAACTTAGCATCATTAGCCTTAGCATAATTCAAAAATTCTCCTTGAAGATTTTTGGTGTGATCATTTTGAAAACCTTGGGCATTGTTTTGAAATTCACGGTTTTGGTTTTGATTAGAAATTTGCCCATTTCCACTTTGGTAATTACCCTTGTTATAGTTCCTTTGATTTCCTTGGTAATTTCCACCTTGGTTGTTGTTGCGATAGTTATTAGCATTTTGATTTGGTGGAGCTTGATTTTGGCGGGAACCTTGACCGATTTGGTTGTAAGTTCCCGTGGCTACAAAAGCATTCGAAGTGTTTCCATCCGCGGTAATGCACTCGGAAAGATCATGAGCTCCACCACACGACAAACAACTTTTAGAAACCGCTTTAACCGAAGCGGAATTGGAAGCTTCTTGAGCCTTCCAATGGGACATAAGGGTCGAAAACCTATCGAAAAATCGGTTTTCTTCATTTGCTTCATCTTGTAAGGCATTAATGGAACGAGACGATGATGAGCCCATTTTGGCAACACTCGGTGTGTGACGAGGGATACAAACCTTAGACCTATTCTCAATTATGACCAAAGCTTCTTCAACCGTTTTACACAAAAAATTACCACCCGCGGCGGCATTTAAATAATCTCTTTCATGATCGTTAAGTCCATTGTAAAACGTGTCGATTTGGTGTAAGTCGGAAAAACCGTGATGAGGACATTCGTGTAACATCTCCTTAAACCTATTCCAAGCCGTAGAAAAACTTTCATTTGATTCTTGTGAAAATTTAGAAATCTCATTTTTCAAATGCGTAGTCTTAGAGGGCGGAAAAAATTGGTTCACAAATTTTGAAACGAGATCCTTCCACGTCAATATAGAATTGGGTGGCTCTTTCTCTAACCAAATTTTAGCGGGCCCCGCTAAGGAATATGGAAAAAGCATCATCTTAATCGAGTCATTCGAGACATCCTTAAATTTGCACGTAGCGGTAAGACAACTGAATTGGCGGATATGGTTGTGGGGATTGTCCTTCTCATCACCACAGAATTTGTTGTTTTGGATCATCGACAACAAACCCGTTTTCACCTCAAAATTCTCCGCAAGGATTGCGGGAATCACAATAGCTTCTCCATAACCCTCGGTGGGTGCTTGAAGTAACTCCATCATAGTTCGATTCGCCATGGTTGGTGCTTCTCGTACAATGGGTTCGTCAATAGGAGACTCCTCACTAGAATGAGTTGGAGTGGGAGTTTTGTTCTTTCGTTTACGTGCACGTTTTGCTTGATTACGAGTGAGCATAAACGTCACGTACAGCGTGGAGACGAGCAAAGAAGATTCTTTTTGGTATTTTGTGTTTTTTCAATTTTTTTGTGGTTTTTGATTGTATTAACTTTTTGGAAATTGGTGAAATGTATTAAGTAGACAAAAAGTCCACAAATCTCCTCCTCAATCAAATCTCTTGATTAAAAAGGCCTCAAGGAATGAAAACGATCACGTGGAGTGAACGCCATCGATGACTTTAAAACGATGGTGGAACACTAAATCGTTCAAGAGGGTTTAATCAAATAGAAACCAAGAAAATATATATGATATGTAATAATACTTTGGGCGGCAAAACCCTCGATTAGCTTTCAAAATCAAATACGCACAAGCAAGCGGAGGAAACGAGGCGGCGCGAAGCACTTAAGAGCCTTTTTCCTTTAGGTCGTGAAATACAACCGCCTTATACCCACCTTATAGTTTGTATTTCTCAAAATCGAGCTTCTCGAAAGTATTTATCTATTTTTGCCTTTTTCTTTGGTTTGAGATTCGAATACAATGATCGAGTGATGAAATCCCGAGTCAAGGTTGTGATTTCTCACGTATTTGGAGTACTTGTGAATTTATTGTTCTACGTATACAATATAGTAATAATATTCACACAAAAACCGAAAAAACGGTAATACGTATTAGTAGAGTGCTACTAATACAAATACTATTTATGGTTAGTATAAAAACAAAAATGGTTCAATCAAAACACAACACGCCTCCCCGGTAGCGGCGCCAAAATGATAATTGTAAAATTACACTTGTTTAGGAAAACAAGGTAAAAGTGGTAAGTATTAACGAGTAGTTTAGGAAAACCACAAGTTATGACCCAAATGTGGGGATTGTTCTCTCGATGAGGCACGTGTGTTGTGTAATGAATGATTGATTAATGTTTTTGATTATTAATAAGAATAAAAGATAAGAGAAAATGACGAAGACGAAAAAATAAAAATTAACAAGAACACTACTAGAAAGTTAAGACGTAGAAACGTAAAAAAAAACACCAAAATTAAAATTTTAACCTCAAAATTCCTAAAAATTACTAAAAATCCACAATAAATTTCTAAGAGTTTACAAAAAATCAAAACTTGCTAAAACCTTTTAATTAATTTAATAATGACTTTTTAATGCTAATTAAAGCCCTAAAAATCACTTTTAAATATTAAAAAGCCCTAAACAAGATTTAATAGTTTTTAAACCTCAAAAATGACCTAATTAAGCTAAAAACTATTTTTCAAAATTTTAAAACCAAATTAAACTATTTTTAAACTCCTAAAAACTATTAAAATCTATTAAATCTTAAATTAATTCTAGAAATTAATTGAAAAGCCTAAAAATTAATTTGAAAGTGACAAAGTTCCTAATTTAATGTCTATAACCTAAGAAAAATGAAAAAAAGTTAAAAATAAAACTTTGAATTTTTTCTAATAAAATAATATTAAAATAATCCAAAAAATGAAAAGTTTAAAAATAAATTCTAAAAAATTACTAAAAATCCTAAATATTCTAATTAAGACAAAAATGCAAGTTAAAGTTTCTAAAACCTTTTTATTAATTTTATATTAATTTTTAAAGTTGTCTAAAAACCCTAAAATTAAATAAAATTAAAAATAAGACTTTTTGAAAACTTTTTGATATGTAAACCTCAAAAATATAAATTAAAACCTAAAAACTATTTTTTTTGGATTTTTAAAATACTTTTTACTATTTTTAATTGACTTTCTAAAATTTAAAATAAAAATAATCCTAATAAATAATTAAATGAAGAGAAAAATCTACTTTTTGGACAGAAAAGTCCTAAATCCTAATATGAACCTAAGAAAAATAAGCTAGACCAAATAAGCTTAATAGATAAGATGAAATGACCAAAATAAGCTACGGCTTATTTAAATAAGCCAAAACCAAAACCTGTTTAAGTAATTAATGAAATGGAACATAAACATAAAAACCCATCCAGATCACTGGTTAACACATTACTCCTCCATAAGAGAGGTCGCGTGTTCGAGCGCAGGCAAGGTGAGGTTTTGCAAAACTTTTCTTTTTTTTTTTAACTTTTTAAACTCAAATCTAGTTACCTTTGTTAAGTACAAAAACACAAACACAAACCTAAAATGACAAAGATTGAATCAAATAGGAGCCAAAACGTGCCCAGTTGAGCACTTGTTTCTGATGAACAAGTGTGTTTCTTCACTTGTGAATATAAACCAAGAGGAGCTTGATTCTTGCTTTTGGTGTTGTTTTGATGGACACAAGGGGCACCCTTGTGCTCTTTGGAGTACAAGGAGTCAATATATGCACAAAACAAACAAATTCAACAACACAATCAAGCAGCAAAGATCAAACAAGTTACTGATCAACCCTACTTGCTATCTGATGAACAATGAAGCAAGATACATGCACCAAAACGAATTTTAAACCTTCATAACTTGCATACAAATCCACAAAAGCACAAATAGGTTATAGCACACCCTTAAACAACCTTTAATCTAGCAATGACCAAAAGATTAAGCCAAAATCTCTCAAAAATCATACAGACAAGGCAGTATCTGATTTTATATGCTATTGACCATTTTTAGCTTGCAAATTGGTTCAGAACTTGTTCAATCTGAAAAACTAACTAACACACAACCTTATGCTACCCTATGAGTGTGTCTAACAGGATTAAACTTCCTAAATCTTTCAAAACTCTCAGCTAGCATGCAGATCCAAACACCCCTTTATGTTACTGAATTCAAAAATTTTCAAAGCAAATGGGTTTAAATCACTCCAAATCTGATTCTAAGCTAACTAGACATGCATATAACAACCAAATAAGTGAACTCAAACACTTAAACAATCAATTAAACAACTTGCATACAATTCATAAATTCACTCAAAATCAGTCACCAAAGATGAAAAATGAAAAAAAAAAACAATAGACTACCTCAAGGGTCCTACATCCAGGACCCTTAGTGACAGCTAGGTCACCTCCTTTCAGGCTGGGGCCTGAGTTGAACCTTGGACAAACTCCTTCAATAATCCTACAAATCAAACAAGAACAAACACAAAGAAAATACACTTTCTGATTTTCTTAAACTTCCTTAAAACCTTTGAACCAATGAACCAATTAAAAACATCTTCAAACTCACAAATCAAACCTCCTTTTCCACTTTCACTTCAAAGGACTTGGATTTCTGAAATTTGAACCTAATTTAAAACCTTTGAAAAACTTTTGAAAAAAAACTCAAAACACACAAGTGTTTGCAATATCAAATGGAACACAGATTTTTTAACTCACAAAAGACACCAACTTTTAACTAACAATAAAAGGAATTACACTTTACAATTTCAAATACCAACTTTATTTCAATTAAAAAAGGATTACAACTTTTGAGCAAAAATCTGGAACTAAAGGGAATGAACATGCCTCATTCTCCTTTTATACTACACTAGGACTATTCTAGAATACTGGAATAAAATATTTAAAATGTGTAAACCCTAGCTGCTAAAATGCCAAAAAGGCCCTTGGACGAACTTGGTCAAGTATCTCCCATGTGATGCCAGTTGGTGTTGGTGATGTTTGAATGCATCCTAGTCGTCCATTTGAGCTTGGGGACCAAGGGGAGTATCTGGATGGTTGGTTTGGTCGGGTTATAGGGTTTGGGGAAAGAGACGTGTGCAGGGGAGGGGTCCACAAGAACATGGGATGGTTGGGGAGGGAATCTGGGTTGTGGGTTAGGGTGAGAAAAAGGTCAATTAGGGTTCTGGAGTTGATTAGGTAAAAACCCTTTAGATTGAATCCAATTAGGCCTGGGAATTAGTAGGGTTCTAGGGTGATTAGTGGCTGTTTTAATCCAAATTGGGTATAAAACGATTTTAAATAATTGTTATGGTGGGAAAAATGGGTGGGTTGACCTTTGACCACTTTTTAATTAATTAAAAACGGGTTTGGGTATTGGACTGGGTTGGGTATGGGTTTGTGGGTGGGTTGTATGACGTGTCAAAAGCTGGGTGGGTGGATATGTTTGGTGGTTTGGCAGATTTGGCCCCCAAGCTTTTCTATTCCTTCCACTTTGTAAATAATGTCCATCAGCGTCCATTTTGCCTTTATCAACTTTTGGCAACTTGTCAAAAGTGGCACAAAAGGTTTAAAAACTTTTTCCTAGGGCTTTAAATGCATATTCTTCAAATTTCAAGGACTGGTCTTGTAATATCTTAAAACATCAAGGACCATACTTGTACAATTGACATTTGGAGGGTCATTTGTGACAAGTTCTTCAAAGATGAGGGACTAAAGTTGCCAATCTTCAATTCTTCAAGGCATTTTTGCAAAATTCCAAACTTGGGCCCGGTTAATTGTGCGGCTTCGTTTCCCGTGTTCGTTTTTGAATGATTCTTGTGATCTTTTGCCATTTCCTCAATATCCGTACCTAAAAATACACAAGTAACAAACACGAGCATATATTTGGTATATTTGATGATATTTAATTGATTTTAAGCCCGATTTGGACGATGAGACCATGTATAAAAGCAGTCTCATCAACTAGACAAATTCAAGAGTCTACGGATAGGAAATTCGTTCAAATATTACAAACCCTTCGCCCCTAAGGTGCTCTTCCTTCTAACTCCGAAACAAACCCTAGAGCGAATGTGTAACACCCCCAAATATACAAATCTCAATACAGCGGAAGACTCGTTGGTGTTACGGGATAGCACATTACTCACATCATAGACAACGCTTAAAAATCATGTCGTTTAATAATAATGCATTTCCATTCATAAATATCTGATTTACATAGGTCCCAAGTCATTGTATTTCATGCAGGTTTTAAAAAGCATTTGAATGGAAATTTGTTAATTAAGTACGGGCTATGAATTCTTGTTGTCTTCCCGAGAATTACCTTCAAGTACCTGAGATAAAACATGTTAAAAGATAAGGTCAGCGAAAACGCCGAGTGAATTCATAGAGTTTAATGAAATCCATCAATATAACATCGGTATAAAATTATTACCGAAAATCATTTTGTACAAATCTTTGTAATAGGCCATAAAATAGCCAAAGTCATTTTATACAAATCCTTATCAAAAAAACATAATATAGGCGTTTGCCTTCAAAATCATTATACGAACCATTGTCGTAAAAACATCATACAATACGTTTTATAACGTTGTATAGATTAAATAAAAACCGTTATATGAATATGGTTATATAAAACCAAAACACAAACATAATAGCAATAATAAGACCCCGAATTGCTAGTCAGGCAATTCATTGTAATTTAGTGCGTTTAGCAGTATTTCGTTAATTGGATTATTATAAGCCGCACGACATTGTTACCTTACTATAACCAACAACGGGTAGCTAACCTGAAACTCATTTGCCCATCTAAATTAGCGTGTCGTCACAATAATCACGCTTGTGTAAATCTTCTCATACATAAATTCGCTTACCAATCAATGTGGCACGACGGGGATCAACCGTCAAGGCGCGAACTGGGGTGATCGTCCCCAAATAGTACTATTATATGCATAAGCGTCTACCAAATCCCGGTAGTTCACAATTCATGCTAATGGGACTTTTAGTGACATAACCTAACTTTAATAATCCATTTCATTTCATCTATCGGGTCATTTAATCATTCATCGGGTCATACAATCATTCGGGTCCAAATCAATAAACAGACAATCGGGACAACTAGTGTCCTATTTTATAAAAACTAACATGTTATCTCCCTCGCGGGTTTATAAAACATTTCATAAAAACATTTAAAAGAGTGCGAGGCTATGAACTCACGTTGATGTGGGAAAGCGGGTTATCGACAATTCGGATGTACGGTACGTGCTTCAATCACGGAAACCTAGACAAATAATACTCGTCTTAGACTCTTGTCCAATGACTTTATAAAAATAAGAATTATGTATACATATGATGATTTTATATATATGATGATCAAGTGGGTTTATACATTCTCATTTACTCATTTTAGTGTTATGTATTGGTAACTTTTATACTAGTTTACTAGTTTTACTTATTTACATGTTTTAGGCCCAATAAGCCCATTATAAGTCCATTACCTTAAATTAGACCATTTTATACTTTTATTATCAGTATTGTACTTTACATGTTAGGCCCAAGTGGGTTAAGCCCAATGAGTAAGTTTATAAGTGTTTAGCCTATTTAGTTGTATTATTTGTCCAATAACGCTAACTTAGCCCGTTAACGTCCGTATGTTATATAGTTCGGGTTTTATCGGTTTTTACTTGTATTAAGTACTTATATATCAGTATATGTCTTTTAAAAAGTTTACATTAGACGGGTCCGACCGTCTAAGTTTTTATTGACGAAAAACGTTAATTTTACGGTACTAGCCAAAAAGACGTAAAAATCATGTTTATAGTTTTTATAACCTATAAAACTTACCAAACTACCATTTTATATAATGTCCATTTATTTATCCTTGATATTTATATAAATGAAATATATAAGTTATTGGGTTTTAATTTCACATTTTATACTATATTATTTTGAGTGCTTATATAATACTATTAAACTTTAATTTCACAATATCTGATTTTTAGTTTCACTTTCACCGTTTTTATCATATCTTGAGTTCTATAAGGAGATAGAAGCTCATTTTTGGATGGAATAAATTTCATATTATGTGCTACAAATAAGTTAGTTATAGCTACTTCTCAATCCATGTCTAAGTATCCTTAACAGTCCCTACAAAACAGACTATTCAGATTGGTATACTAATTTTGTTTTGATCATATCTCACTCATTTTTATGATTCCATTGCATGGCCAACTCTCACATGTGTATGACATCTTATACTTACTGTAAATTGATTCCACCATGCCATTTTATCAGTTTATCATTTGGTTACTTACTGTTTTTATACAGCCATCATATTTAGCAAGATTTTAACCTTGTTACCTATGGTTTTCTATCTTTTTAACCATATTTATCAACACCAAATCCCAACACAATATTTTTATCATCATATATTCATCATATACATATACAATAGGAAAGAAAATACAAGATTAAGTAATCAAAATAACAAGAGGATAGGAAGAACAATCTTTATACCACCAAGATTAAGTAGTTTATGAGCAAGGGTTGAATTTTTGATGGAAAAACTTGTGATAGATCAACACCAACTTTGAAGACCACCAATATTTGTAGAGTTCTTGTAGAAATCAGCCCTTGTACATCACCAAATCACCTCCTTGGATGTTAGAATCACCTCCAATCTTCAAGGCTTCAAAGGAGCATCATCATGTGTATGAGTAACACATGATGTTATGGCTAAAATAGATCAAATGAGGGTTGTTGTTGATGATTGTTGGACGAAATGAGGGAGAGGGGGAGGATAGTATGAGTGGTTTTGCATGTGTAAATGAATAAATGGTTTGTGTTAGATGGTTTTATTGGTTTGATAGATTACTTGTTAAGCTTAGGCTAACAAGTGTAGCTTGTAAGCTACAAACTTGACACCTCATGGTGTTGTGTCATCGTTTTGGCCATCCCATGTTAGTGGGGTGGGGCAAAACTTGTTTTGTCTCATCCCACTAATTTACGGGTATTCTTCGATTCTAGTTTCCTCGATTTGCGTGCCCTCGGGTCGTTTTACGAAAAACGTTTTTATAAATTATGAATCAACGGCACAAAACGAATCTAATAAAAATTGTCTCATCAAAAACAGAGTTCGAAAACGTAAATACGTAATCCTAAGGTTTCCGGTTTAGTCGTAAAGGACGTTAAATTATAATCGTAATTCCTAATCTCTTCTCGTAAATTTGTGAGTTTATGAACCAACACAAATTTAAAACTCAAAAATAATATTCACGGATAAATTTATTTCCTGAAATATCGGACTGTCACCAAAGACGGTGTATGTAAACGTAAGCACGTAACGTAGAATCCTCCGGTTTAGACGTAGTCGATGCTACTTTAAGACGTAAATCCAAATTTCTTCCCAAAAATAAGTGAGTTCATAATATAACTTTAAAATAATGTTTTTAAATAATATTTGATAATAAAATATAAACCATAAATTGACGGATTGTCACAGCATTTACCCCTAAACAGGATCTTTGTCCTCAAAGATCATCTTATATTACTACTCGCTTCTTATAGAGTTAAAGCCATGTGGGTATTTCCTCCACATTCGATCTTTTCTCATAAGTGTAATCCATTACAACATGCGAGTTTCTTCAAACATAACTACGGAAATAAGATCAGGCTAAATGTTGACTTACTTTCTCTATCCATGATGTTCATGGGTTTCTGATGAATGCAACTTTTCGCTGATCTAAACTTTACTAAGAAACAATCAGATTTTCACTTGATAGACATTTTATCAAGTTTGATATACGAAACATAATTCACGCAGCACTTGAAGTCCTAGGGTAGATCCAGCTTATATGCCTTTCATACCATCTTTTACATCATCTCTATGGTCCCATACAACGGGGACTTATATCCCATGATCTTCCAGATCATCAATTCATTTTTCCATGGTTAAAATTTTTGGCATAACTTCGCTACCCATCTGGCACTTCAAGATCTACATTTCATATTCACATAACCTCCTGCCTACTACCGGCAGTCAATAATCAGATCCTAAATTCAACAATCATTTCAGGTCTCGCGGGTCGGGTATTTTGTAAGGTTAGGTTCGCCATCATAGGAAACCTTAAACCTAAAAGACATGTCCAACACAAATGGGTGTATGTCAGGTGTCTTCATCCGAACTCCTGTTTACAGATGCTCTAATATATATATCCTCACAAGATTCAATCTCGATCCTAATACGATAATTATCAATGATAATCTTTCCAAAGGAAATTATACGGTTCATTACCAAAGGTCAATCATTCAAGCATAAAATAACACTTATAGTATTTTGTATCGTTACTCTACCTCGTCCCTTCGATTGGGATGGTAAACAGTACTCTCATCAAGATTCGTTCTCAATGACTTAGGAGCAGATCTCTAGAAATTCGATACGAAGCGATGATCTTGATAGAGATGATCGATACAGGCACACTATGTTTACACAACTCCTTTAAATACAAAAGAGTCAATTTCTTCATCAAGAATCTATCATTAACAGGAATGTTATTAGCAGATTTGGTCGGTCTGTCGACGATGACCCAAATCAAATCAAATTCAGATGATGACCTTTGCAATAGTTAGACGTTTACTAATGTATGAGGCGATTTCTGCCTGCATAATTTTCCATCAGTACAACTTCTTCAGATAAAGATACTTTAGATCAGGATTGACGTAAATAGAATACTTAAACTTATAAGATTCCAACATAACTATATCTCACAATCCTCTATATTTAGGCAACCGCAAGTGGCCTTTTAATCATTTAGCGTCATCGACTTCTTAATTCTAATGGTTCACATTAGCCGCGAACCCCTTTTTACAAACATCGTTTATTTTTATATTGTTCGGCAATTTATTTTGCACAGTCATTATTAAGAAACACATCCTAATTGATTCTTTATCCTTTCTATATAACGTGTCAGTAATTACATTCACCTTCCCTGATGAAATAATTATCATGACCGCATTCATTCAAAATTTCTTTCTTCATATTTTCTAAGTTTTAGTTTCGTCTCAGTTATTATTTTTATCAGTTTCGCTCAATCCGACGTTTAAAGCGTCGATAATTATTACAAGTAATTAAATAATAAATATTTAGTTTTTTTATGAAACGTAAACGTAAAAGTTTTTAAATTTTCTCAGTTTGTCCAATTATATAAAAATGTTCAAAATAAATTTGAATTTAATTAACACAATTTTTGTTGATTTATTGGAAATAATTAGTAAGATCCGTAAATGTTTGAAAAACCTTCGTTTATTCTTTGGTAAAAATTTTCTTAGTTGAAAAGCAAAAATTGTCGTTTCAAATTTTAAGTCATGGTTTAAATGTTTTCCTCAATCCCTTTTAGGTTGTCTTGAGGTATACACAAACATTTACCCCTAAACAGGAGTTTAGTTAAATGATTTGGGCATAAGGAAATAATCCCTTAAAGATTTCTTTGATAAAATATCAGTCAAAACATATTTCCACTTTCTTTTTAGTAAAACCCAAAGCCTTAATGGCTCTAATCTTTGAAAAGCCATTATAGATTCCATTATCTTATTAATCACATGGTTAATTAATATTAAGGATTAAGTCTTAAATCACATATTAATTATTCAAGGTACAAGTTTTCATTGTTCGGCCACATCAGGGCAGTTTATAAATAATTATTAACTCATTATTATTCTTATAAACAAACAAATAGTCCTGAATGATCACAAGCATGGATTTATCAAATTACATCCTACACCCGTGATTCACCGTATTTATGAATGCTACATGTGTATTAGTTAATCCAAACGACATCACGTGAAACTCATAATGTTCATTACATGTTCTGGATGTAGTGATTGGAATAGATAATCTTTTTCGCGGACGCGAAGTTGATGATAACCATGCCATGGATCAAATCTTTGAATATACACTAGAACATTGTAAATGATCGAACAATCTATTATCTTAGGTAGTGGATATAGATTTTAATCGTCAATTTACTTAGTCCACGGTAATTAATAAATATAAGGAATGATAATACCATAGCTCTTCATAATGACGAGCTCGACAGAATAAAAGCTTTCTCCGACAACTCTCTCAGTTGTACGATAATTCTTTTAATTCATATGGTGCTGACGTACAGTGCACATGTCACAGGTGCAACATCAGGAATATAATCAATACCAAATTCAACTTGCCTTAACGGAGAAAGTCTAGGTAATTCACCAACAAATACTCCGGAAAGTTTCAGATAGCAGATACATCTTTTAATAAATTTATATTAGGTTATTTATAGATTATAATATCTATGACTAATTCACAACCATTCACGGTATAATTTCAAGTCTAAATGCAGGATATGGTCATCCATCAAGAATTATTTAGATCACTTTTGATAATCAACATCTTATCTTTTAGGGGAATTCTACTCGAGTTCCCATCGATTAAGACAATGTCGTCATGTCATAATCAATCAATCTATTATACTGGCACTATCAACTTTTCAGTTTCATTACCATTGATAAGATGTGAACTTCTCAAAAGACTAATAATAACTCATAATCCTTCACAAATTCAAGGATATCTGGAGACATAACTAACCTTAAAAGAGTAAGGTCAACGTATAATCTACGCGATAGAAATTCATATCAGATACAGACGAAAACATTTAATGAATATGAATATATCCCATGTTTTCATAATTTGAGTACGCATTCGAAAGCTCCTCGGATTGCTACCCAGGTCATTCAAATGAAATCTAATCAAAATAAATGATAGGAACGTCGATACATCCAGTCGGGTATCAACACTCGGTAATCATATACTTTTGCAAAGAATCTTATCATTTACAGAAATGAACAAGAAGGGGATATCAATTGTCAAATAAGACAATATCCATAGATTAGTAAATTCGACTCAGAAGAATAAATAGTACGGTCACATATGTAGGTGTCCCTATCAATATGTCCCTATTTTTCACTTCTTGCAGATCTCATAAAATTTAATCTTTCACAATCTTCAAAGAAAATTTTGTGTTTATTAATAATTTCATGGTGACTACTAATCAGCCTTGCATGGTCACTTCCAAATTGTATGTAGGCGCGCAACTATATACAATTTCAAGATTAACGATGCAATACTCAGTTCGTCAAAATTTTATCATCATATTTATAATAAAAAACGTTTCATGCTTAATTCTTAAATAAGAATCAAAAATAAATTTACAAAGATTTTCTTTGTTATGAAAACAATTAAGTTTTCCAAAGTGTTTTATAAACAACTTCATTTCGATAACGATCACTTATAAATCTCACTTTGAATAATCCTTATAGTGATAAAAATTCAATTTTTCTCAAGGGATACTGTTTTATCTTATAAAAACAATGAGTGATCTGCAAAAAGAGTGATGAAAAGTTGTTCACCAAGAACTAACTACAATATGATAGGAAATGAGCTTAGCCTAATTAATCATGAGGTTTATGACCTCGATGGCACTCAAAAAGAATAATTCACAACGTAACTCAAATCGAGATGAGTACTTGTTCAATGGTTGTATCACTAATGCGAGCATTAGGGTGAAGCAATAAAAGATAGATAACATCAATACATGTAAGATTTAGCAAACAAAGGTAGTCTTTTCATTAATCACAAACAAGTCTAAGTTGTACCGTAACACATTACGTGTCAATATGTCATACAATTCCAAGAACTCATCCTACCTACTGATATCTCAGTTAAGTTAGGGATTTTTAAAAGATACCACAATCAATACTAATCTACAAGAGTCATTAGGTGTTCCACCTGTCCCAGAAGATCCATCGGTCCCAATTCAGAAGAAGATTTCTTCGATTTATTTCTTGGATACTTGGCATCCTCGTCAGTGGACAATGGTCTAGGAACAACCCTTAACACGAACCTACAATCATTTAAAACCTTTTAGTTCAATCACATGACTTAACGACTTCCTTTTAACAATCTCATATTCCATACAAGTTAAATTTTTCTTTTATTCAAGTTTCAATCAACTTATACTCATTGCGATATCCTACCTCATTCTCCAATACTTTCAACCTTATTCTTAGACCTTGAAAGGGCAATAAAAGCTCAATATGAACAACACTTAATTTCCAATCCTATAGCTCTTACAACAATAGTTTTCAAATGAGTCACTGGTATGAAATGACTCACACATTCAATTAGACTTCTTGGAAAGGTACTAGTGGCATGAGGCTTTTGGGTAATGGTTCCAATGACAGCCTCAAGTGCAACATTCACCCTTTCAATTTCAAATTTAAGAATTGGGTGACAACGAATCAGATGACATCTTTCTAGGTGGTAACATTTTGTCAAACTCCACTCTATAAGGAAAGATCGTCATTACATCGATATCAGATTTAATCTCGCCAATTCTTCTTTAATATCACAATCAACTAATATCAACATTTCTACGAATATCAACCATTTGTTGGGATCATAAATATCCACAACTTGGTTTATATCTAGGATAGCTAGAATTCCTACGAGAATAGCTTAGATTAATTTGCTAGGGGAATTAGGGTTCCTTGTGACAATCTACGTCGTGTAAATACCTCATATAAATATCAAAATAATCATCAAACAATCATGTAATAAAACTACATCATATATATATATATATAATCCAAGTTATATATATATACTAAAATAACACTTCTCAGTCTAGCCTTGTCGGTAACTCGGGAATTCTTCGGCACCGTTATAGTCAAAAGATTTTTAGACACTTTGAGAAAAATGTTTATAGTTAAAAGATTTTGAAAAGTTTTATTCAAAACCTTGGTTTTAAAAATCTTCCGTTCTCTATAACGAGAGCTCTGGTACCAAACTGTAACACCCCCAAATATACACAATTCAATACAGCGGAAGACTCGTTGGTATTACGGGATAGCACATTACTCACATCATAGACAACGCTTAAAAATCGCGTCGTTTAATAATAAAGCATTTCCATTCATAAATATCTGATTTACATAGGTCCCAAGTCATTGTATTTCATACAGGTTTTACAAAGAATTTGAATGGAAATTTGTTAATTAAGTGCGGGCCATGAATTCTTGTTGTCTTCCCGAGAATTACCTTCAAGTACCTGAGATAAAACATGGTAAAAGAAAAGGTCAGCGAAAACGCCGAGTGAATTCATAGAGTTTAATGAAATCCATCAATATAACATCGGTATAAAATTATTACCGAAAATCATTTTGTACAAATCTTTGTAATAGGCCATAAAATAGCCAAAGTCATTTTATACAAATCCTTATCAAAAATCGTAATATAGGCGTTTGCCTTCAAAATCATTATACGAACCATTGTCGTAAAAACATCATACAATACGTTTTATAACGTTGTATAGATTAAATAAAAACCGTTATATGAATATGGTTATATAAATCCAAAACACGAACATAATATAAATAATAAGACCCCGTATTGCTAGTCAGGCAATTCATTGTAATTCCGTGCGTATAGCAGTATTTCGTTAATTGGATTATAATAAGCCGGATGACATTGTTACCTTACTATAACCAACAACGGGTAG
Organism: Glebionis coronaria; assembly: GCA_025667525.1. Taxonomy (NCBI): domain Eukaryota; kingdom Viridiplantae; phylum Streptophyta; class Magnoliopsida; order Asterales; family Asteraceae; genus Glebionis; species Glebionis coronaria. The sequence continues at coordinate 245,234,962 of CM046876.1, forward strand.
CTAACCCGAAACTCATTTTCCCATCTAAATTAGCGTGTCGTCACAATAATCACGCTTGTGTAAATCTTCTCATACATAAATTCTCTTACAAATCAATGTGGCACGACGGGGATCAACCGTCAAGGCGCGAACTGGGGTGATCGTCCCCAAATAGTACTATTATATGCATAGCGTCTACCAAATCCCGGTAGTTCACAATTCATGCTAATGGGACTTTTAGTGACATAACCTAACTTTAATAATCCATTTCATTTCATCTATCAGGTCATTTAATCATTCATCGGGTCATATAATAATTCGGGTCCAAATCAATAAACAGACAATCGGGACAACTAGTGTCCTATTTTATAAAAACTAACATGTTATCTCCCTCGCGGGTTTATAAAAAAATTCCTAAAAACATTTAAAAGAGTGCGAGGCTATGAACTCACGTTGATCTGGGAAAGCGGGTTATCGGCAATTCGGATGTACGGTACGAGCTTCAATCACGGAAACCTAGACAAATAATACTCGTCTTAGACTCTTGTCCAATGACTTTATAAAAATAACAATTATGTATACATATGATGATTTTATATATATGATGATGATCAAGTGGGTTTATACATTCTCATATACTCATTTTAGTGTTATGTATTGGTAACTTTTATACTAGTTTACTAGTTTTACTTATTTACATGTTTTAGGCCCAATAAGCCCATTATAAGTCCATTACCTTAAATTATACCATTTTATACTTTTATTATCAGCATTATACTTTACATGTTAGGCCCAAGTGGGTTAAGCCCAATGAGTAAGTTTATAAGTGTTTAGCCTATTTAGTTGTATTATTAGTCCAATAATGCAAACTTAGCCCGTTAATGTCCGTATGTTATATAGTTCGGGTTTTATCGGTTTTTACTTGTATAAGTACTTATATATCAGTATATGTCTTTTAAAAAGTTTACATTAGACGGGTCCGACCGTCTAAGTTTTTATTGACGAAAAACGTTAATTTTACGGTACTAGCCAAAAAGACGTAAAAATCATGTTTATAGTTTTTATAACCTATAAAACTTACCAAACTACCATTTTTATATAATGTCCATTTATTTATCCTTAATATTTATATAAATGAAATATATAAGTTAGTGGGTTTTAATTTCACATTTTATACTATATTATTTTGAGTGCTTATATAATACTATTAAACTTTAATTTCATAATATCTGATTTTTAGTTTCACTTTCACCATTTTTATCATATCTTGAGTTATATAAGGAGATAGAAGCTCATTTTTGGATGGAATAAACTTCATATTATGTGCTACAAATAAGTTAGTTTTAGCTACTGCTCAATCCATGTCTAAGTATCCTTAACAGTCCCTACAAAACAGACTATTCAGATTGGTATACTAATTTTTTTGATCATATCTTACTCATTTTTATGATTCTATTGCATGGCCAACTCTCACATGTGTATGACATCTTATACTTATTGTAAATTGATTCCACCATGCCATTTTATCAGTTTATCATTTGGTTACTTACTGTTTTTATACAACCATCATATTTAGCAAGATTTTAACCTTGTTACCTATGGTTTTTCATCTTTTTAACCATATTTATCAACACCAAATCCCCACACAATATTTTTATCATCATATATTCATAATATACATATACAATAGGAAAGAAAATACAAGATTACATAATCAAAATAATAATAGGATAGGAAGAACAATCTTTATACCACCAAGATTAAGTAGTTTATGATCAAGGCTTGAATTTTTGATGGCAAAACTTGTGATAGATCAACACCAACTTTGAAGACCACCAATATTTGTAGAGTTCTTGTAGAAATCAGCCCTTGGACATCACCAAATCACCTCCTTGGATGTTAGAATCACCTCCAATCTTCAAGGCTTCAAAGGAGCATCATCATGTGTATGAGTAACACATGATGTTATGGCTAAAATAGATCAAATGAGGGTTGTTGTTGATGATTGTTGGACAAAATGAGGGAGAGAGGGAGGATAGTATGATTGGTTTTGCATGTGTAAATGAATAAATGGTTTGTGTTAGATGGTTTTTTTTTGGTTTGATAGCTTACTTGTTAAGCTTAGGCTAACAAGTGTAGCTTGTAAGCTACAAACTTGACACCTCATGGTGTTGTGTCATGGTTTTGGCCAACCCATGTTAGTGGGGTGGGGCAAAACTTGTTTTGTCTCATCCCACTAATTTACGGATATTCCTTGATTCTAGTTTCCTCGATTTGCGTGCCCTCGGGTCGTTTTACGAAAAACGTTTTTATAAATTATGAATCAACGGCACAAAACGAATCTAATAAAAATTGTCTCATCAAAAACGGAGTTCGAAAATGTAAATACGTAATCCTAAGGTTTTCGGTTTAGTCGTAAAGGACGTTAAATTATAATCGTAAGTCCTAATCTCTTCTCGTAAATTTGTGAGTTTATGAACCAACACAAATTTAAAACTCCAAAATAATATTCACGAATAAATTTATTTCCTAAAATATCGGACTATCACCAAAGACGGTGTATGTAAACGTAAGCACTAACGTAGAATCCTCCGGTTTAGACGTAGTCGATGCTACTTCAAGACGTAAATCCAAATTTATTCCCAAAAATAAGTGAGTTCATAATATAACATTAAAATAATGTTTTTAAAAAATATTTGAGAATAAAATATAAACCATAAATTGACGGATTGTCACAGAATGTGAGTGCTATTACTACCCGAAGTAGAGCAACTCTTGTAGGACCTTCTATCCCTCCTCCCGTTACTCCATCTACACCTCCTCCACCCCCATTTATCCCTCCTACTACCACACCTAGTACTAGTTCTCCATTACCGACTCCACCTATTAATGAAGAGGTACCCAAACAAAACCCGCCACCAACCTCACCAACCACCTCTAAACCTTCAACATCTCAACCTTTACCTGCTACACCTACACCACCTAAACCCAACATCTCTTATCCTTCTCGGTTAGATAAATGCAAATTGATTACTAAAGAGGATGCTCAAGTCACTTCTTTTATGAAGATGATCTCTCAAATGACTTTCAACATTAGCCTCGTTGAAGCACTTGTCCAAATGCCGAAATTTATCAAAGCATTCAAGGAATTGCTTATCAAGAAGGAAAAGATGGCTGAGTTTGTCAACACACGCCTGATTGAAAACTGTTCTATAGTTATTCTTAAAGAACTTCTGGAAAAACTTGGAGATCCCGGTCGTTTTGTGTTGCCTTGCATTTTCAACAAAACCGAAGAATTTACTACCTTAGTTGATCTCGGGGCAAGTATCAATATGATGCCATTATGTGTGTGGAAAAAGCTATCATTACCTGACCTTACACAGACGAAGATGACTCTTGAGCTAGCAAATCGTACTCTCGCTTACCCCGTTGGTATTGCTGAAGATGTATTTATTAAAGTTGGCACCTTCACTTTTTCGGTCGACTTTGTTGTTGTTGATTATGAAATGGACCCTCGTATTCCGTTAATACTTGGTCGGCCATTCTTGAGAACCGAAAAAGCTCTAGTCGATGTTGCCGAAGGTGAAATAATCTTAAGGGTCAGGAATGATTCTCAAGTTTTTAAGATGGGGAAGATTACAAGTAAGACAAATGGAAAAGAATCCGCGAAAATGTTTAATGTGCTTCAAGAAGAGCTTACTTCTACTTTGGAAAGTTTTAAGCTTGATGACTTTGTTCTATATGATAATCCTCTTTTCGAGTCTTCCCATGATAATCCAGTTTTCCAAGACGATGTGGATGATTTTGACGATTCTCTCCCCAATGTGGATCCACCACCAATTTATGATTCTCCACAGATCTATGATGATTATGATTAATATTCTAGTTCTGATGGGGATGCTTATGCTGCTTTTGTTTTAGAGTATCCAGACATGCCTACTTTTGAAGATTTTGATGATGTTGATACTCTCTCAAGTGATTCTTCTCATGATGACCTTACTCCTACTTTTGATGAAGATCCTCCGCCAACCACTCTTGATACTTACTAGAGTAGATATCAAGTTTAGGGGAGGATTGTTGGGAATAAAATGTAGCCAGTTCACTTGGACGCTGACAAGAAGAAAACAAGCGTTGATAAGAAGAAAACAAACGTTGACAGATCAAGCGTTGACAGGAAGAAGTCAAGCGTTGATAGGTTGAAGACAAGCACTGATAGAAAGATATGGTCTACGCGTATTTTGTTTCTAGTTTTTTTCTAGTAAAGATAGGATCAACAATGTATTTTCTATAATTATCTTTACCTAGAATAGCTGATACGTAGACTCTTGTACAAGGCTTCTTATGTCTATAAAAGAAGACCTTTATGGTATGTTGCATATAAGTTTTTCATACGTTTAACACTTTCATTGTAAGCAAGTTCATTATTATCAATCAAGTGAAAGTTTGTTTTACAACTGTTTGTGTGTTCTTGTTTGAGTGTTAATTCCGCATAACACTTAAATTGTTTTATACATAAACAAAGTTTCTCTACGTGTTTAACTTGATCTAATCTCGTTTACACAAGCTAAATCGATCTAAGTTTGGGATCAACAAGGATGAAGTCATTGTTCAGGTGAACAAGTGTGGGTACTTGGTTTTGAACGAGTCTTCTCGTTCCCAAGTGAACTCAGGGCCTCTCCTGGAGTTCCAACGTACTTTGACCAACGGGATGCGACTGCGTTTCAATTCCTTAACTGTCCTCTCCATGATTTCTATTGGTTCTTATATGAACTGGAGTTTGTCGTCAAATTGAAATCCCTCCAATGGCATAGCGAATGGTTCTTCAGCATAGCACTTCTTCAGGTTAGACACATGAAAGGTAGATTGTACCCGACTCAGTTGTTGGGGCAACTCTAAACGATAAGCTACTTCCCCGATCCTGGCTATTACTTTGAAATGGCCAACATAACGTGGATTCAGTTTTCGACGTTTGCCAAAGCGTACAACACCCTTCCAAGGTGATACCTTGAGCATAACACGGTCACCTACTTCAAATTGCATAGGTTTGCGTTTCAGGTCCGCGTAGCTCTTTTGTCGATTGCGAGAAGCTTGAATTCTTTGCTTAATGAGGACGATCTTGTCAGTAGTCTCCTGGATTAGTTCCAGTCCAGTGAGCTGAAATTCACCTACTTCTGCCCAACACACAGGTGAACGGCATTTGCGACCGTACAGTGCTTCAAAAGGGACATCCTTAATACTGGCATGATAACTGTTATTGTAGGAATATTCCACTAAAGGAATGTGGTCAACCCATACGTTTCCAAAATCAATCACACATGCCCGTAGCATGTCCTCTAGAGTCTGGATGGTTCGTTCACTTTGACCATCAGTCTGTGGATGATAAGCAGTGCTCATGTCTAAAATGGTACCTAAGGCTCGTTGTAAAGACTTCCAAAAGTTTGATGTGAATCTACCGTCTTGTTCACAAATTATCGACACTGGTATTCCATGTTTGGTCACAATCTCCCTCAGGTACGTTTTTGCTAGTCTTGCAAGGGAATCGTTCTCCCTAATTGGCAGGAAATGAGCGGACTTGGTGAGTCGGTCGATGATTACCCAGATAGTATCGTAACCGTGAGATGACTTTGGGAGTTTGGTGACAAAGTCCATGGTGATGTTGTCCCACTTCCATTTCGGTATCTCGGCTTGTACAAGTAAACCCGATGGTCTCTGGTGTTCAGTTTTGACACGTGCACATGTCAAACACTTCTGCACGTAGGTGGCGATGTCGGCTTTCATATTCGGCCATTAGTATAATTTCTTCATATCCTGATACATCTTTTCAGATCCGGGATGTATAGAATATTTAGACTTATGAGATTCGTGGATGATCACGTTCCTCAAATCTCCATAGCAAGGTAACCAACTTCGTCCGTGAAGGCATAGGGTTCCATCTGCTCTAGGTTCTAACTTCTCCTTACTAAGGTCGGTTCTGAGCATTTCCCCGACATCTTCCTTCACGAGGTTTTTAGGTAATTGGGCTTGAGTCTGAGCTTCCAAAATCTGTTTGGGTAGATCCAAACTGATCGTCATAACTAATGCCCGAACTCTCATAGGAGGGTCCGTTTCCTTACGACTTAAAGCATCAACAACCACGTTTGCTTTACCGGGGTGGTATTTGATCTCGCAGTCGTAGTCACTCAACAACTCAATCCAACAGCGTTGTCTCATGTTCAGCTCCTTCTGATCCAATATGTGTTGCAAACTTTTATGGTCAGTATGCACTGTGCACTTCGTTCCGTATAGGTAATGTCTCCAGATTTTGAGAGCAAAAACTACGGATCCAAGTTCTAGATCATGAGTGGTGTAATTCTTCTCATGCTTCTTCAGTTGTCTTGAAGCGTAGGCAATCACTTTCATCCTTTGCATCAATACTGCTCCTAGACCTTTATGTGAATCATCACAGTATACAACGAAATCATCGTTGCCTTCAGGCAAGGCTAATATAGGTGCACTACACAATTTCTGCTTGATCAGCTGAAAAGCTGATTCTTCCTTCTCTCCCCAATCGAACTTTATTCCTTTCTGCGTGAGTTTGGTCATTGGCTTGGCTATTTTGGAAAAATCTTCAATAAATCTACGGTAGTACCCGGCAAGGCCTAGAAATTGGTGGATCTCTGTCGGTGATTTAGGAGATACCCAATCCTTGACAGATTCGACCTTTGCTGGATCTACGTGAATACCGTCATAATCGATGACATGGTCGAGGAATTGCACTTTGGGAATCCAGAATTCTCATTTGGAGAATTTAGCATAGAGCTGCTCCTCCTTGAGTACCTTTAGTACTTGTGCAAGGTGTTCTCCGTGTTCTTGTTCGTTCTTGGAATAAATGAGTATATCATCAATGAAGACTATCACGAATTTGTCCAGGTAGGGTCTGCACACACGGTTCATAAGGTCCATGAAAATGGTTGGTGCATTGGTCAACCCAAATGGCATAACCTGGAATTCGTAACGACCGTAACGGGTTCAAAAAGGTGTTTTTGGAATATCTTCCTCCCTGACTCGTAGTTGATGGTATCCAGATCTCAATTCGATCTTGGAATACACACTTGACCCTTGCAGTTGGTCAAATAGGTCGTCAATGCGAGGAAGCGGATAACGATTCTTCACAGTTAGATTATTCAGTTCTCTGTAATCGATGCACATTCGAAAAGAACCTTCTTTCTTTTTGACAAATAACACAGGAGCTCCCCATGGTGAGGAACTGGGTCGAATAAATCCTTTGTCAGATAGTTCCTGGAATTGTTCAGCTAGTTCTTTCATCTCTGATGGTGCCAACCGGTATGGAGCTTTGGCTACAGGTGCAGCTCCGGGAATCAAGTCGATTTGAAATTCCACTTGTCGGGTCGGTGGTAAGCATGGAAACTCATCAGGAAAGACTTCTGGAAAATCTCGGAGGATGGGTACTTCCTTGATTTGTTTCTTCTCGGGCTTGTCCTCTTCATCTGTTTGAGAAATATGGGCCAAGAAGATAGGGAATCCTCTCAACAAATATTTCTAAGCTTTTGTACAAGAGATAACACTAAGTCTAGTGTCAGTGAGGTCGGTGTTACCGTCTCCTCGGATGATTAAAGTTTCGTTTCCCCATGGAATACGCACTAGCTTTTCATCATAAACAATGACTGCGCGGTATCTCGCTAACCAGTCCATACCAATAATAACATCAAAGCTACCAAGGTTTACGGGGATAAGGTCAATGTTGAACAGATGTTTGGAAAGGTTTAAGGTACAACCTCTAATGATAGTGTCAGCATCTACAGTTTTACCGTCAGCTTAATTCTACGGAGTAACGATGATCTAAGCTTGTAGGAATAACTTCTAGTACTTGGCTAAATTCAGTGGATATAAAACTTCGGTCTGCTCTAGTATCGAACAAAATAGATGCATAACGATTGTTTAGTAGGAACGTACCAGTAACAACATTAGAATCGGGGTTGGCTTTTGCATTGCTGACCACGTACACTCTGGACGAAGCTCCTCCACTGTTCTTGTTCTGGTTGGCCCGCTTAGGACAACCTGGTGTCACATGTCCTGGTGCTCCACACTCATAGCACACAACTCCCTTCTTGGATCCATTGTTGTTTCCTCCAGCAGCATTGTGGTTCCCCTGCTGTCCATTCCCGTTCCCATGGGCATTGTATCCGCCCCTGTTATGGTAGTTCCTAATGTTTTGAGTGGGCCGGGCCTGAGTGATAGGATTAACTCGGCAGGTTTTAGCAAAATGACCCACTTGTCTACATCTGTAGCAGGTCAGGCATGGGCTATCAACAGTATGATGATAGTTGCACTTTGAGCACAGAGGTAGCACTGTAAACTTGCCCAGCATTTTGCTTCTTAGGATGCTGCTGGTGCTGACTGCGGAAATACTCATCTGCCTTTCGCTTATTGTCAGTTTTCCTCTCGGATATGGTACGGACTCTTTTGTTGATCAATTCAGTAGCGAACTCAATGCCATTCTCGACGGTAGCAGGTCGAGATGCGAGCAAACTGTCGTGAATAGCGTCTAGGAGTCCACCCACATACTTCTTAATCTTATCTTCCTCCTCCACAAACATTCTGGTACACATTAGAGTCAACTCTTGGAACTTTTGGTTGTATGCAGTGATGTCATTGTTCATGCATCTGAGATCCCACAATTCGATTTCAAGCTTCTTCATTTCACCCTTGGATAATATTTCTCTGTCATTCTCTCCTTCAGTTCAGTCCAGTTGAGAGCATAGGCAGCGTCGTGTCCAAGAGTAGCAACTATAGAGTTCCACCAAGTAAGAGAACTCTCAAGTAGGGTGCAGGTGGAAAACTTCACTTTGTTCTCTTCTGCACAGTCGCTGATGCGGAATACCGTTTCCAACCTTTCAAACCAATGCATCAGTTCCACCACTCCTTCCTTGCCCTTGTAGTATGAAGGCTTATATTTCAAGAAGTCGGGGTAAGAGCAACCCCTGGTGGTCAAATTAATCCGACGGTTGTTAGAGTTTTGACTATCGTCTACGTTTCTGCTGGTAGCCATCGCAGATGCGATGCCTTGATCAATCATTTCCCTTAGTTGGGCAGCAGTGACGTTTTGGGTAGTGTCGGCATTGTTGGGGTTTGTTCTAGTGATTACCATTTTTCTATAATTATACACAAAAATCAAATCATTAGTTTAAGGTGTTAGAAAAGTTTTATATAATTACACGAAAAGAAATTCATGCATAGACTTTTCAACAAACTAGATAACTTGTTTAAAAGTTCATAACATAATACAGTATAGGATATAATAAAAGCTAATGAGTACATGCCATAAGTCTAGAATAGGAATACAATACAAATTGCACAACAATTCCAAGACAAAGCACAGACCGCGTGTCTGGGATGGTGGTACACAGAATATAAAGTACATCATCTATGAATCCCTAATCTAAATAGTTCAGTATAAAGATACACCTGATTATGAAAAGTACAAATACATGAGGTCCTATATCATGATAGCTGGGATGCAACCCTAATAGCTTATCATGATGTACAAAATATCTAGTACACCTAGTCTACTCATGTCTAACGGACTCCTCAAATATGGCTGGTGCCACTGGCGGTGATGAGACGGCTGGTGCCTGCATGGCATCCTGCATCGCGGTCATGGTAGTCCGGGTCTCCTTAAGCAGTCGGAGTGCCTCCAAGAACTGGTCTCTGAGGGTCTGCTGAACTCCCCTAAGATGAGTGATCTCTGATGTCAATTTCTGATGACGGACATCCTGGAGATCGAAGAAGATGGCAAGAGTCTCCTCCATGGTCAAGAGAGCGAAGTGAGTATCCGTCTGCTGACTCTGTAGTAAGTAGATCTGCTCACGGAGGAACTCCTTCTCCTCTAGTAACCACTAAAGAGAATGGTAAGTAGTAGACCACGCTCCTCGTGCAGCGTGCGCCTCAGCACTCACGGTCCAAGATAAGAGGTCCTGACGCGACTGCAGAGCAGTGCGTCCCAGCTGTCCATCGGCCAGCAGAGCATGAATCTCTGCTACATCCTGTGCCTTGCGTGCAACCAGTGTAGTGATCTGGGCCTGGACAGGGTCCACGCGCCTAGTACCCGAACCCTCGTCGACCTCAAAAGTAGAGTCGACGGGTGCCACATAATATTTGGGTGTCACGTCGGTGGATCAACAGCAGATAGCGTATAGAGCGAGAGATAAAAGATTATCATTACATTTATTACATGGATAAAAATGCAAATAGTATTAAAATAGTCTTAAACATTGTTCAACAGTTTGAATTATTCCCCAGTTTATAAAACCCCAGATGAGCTCTATAAATGCAGCCTATCATGATGCTTGACTCCATGCACACCAGTACCTGCTTCAGTTTCCTGAGAAAACATGCTTAGAGAGTCAACATAAAGTTGGTGAATTCACAGGTTTAGTAAAATAAGTTTGGACAATAAACATTCATTGAAGTAGTAATGCACAAAGCATCAATACTTAAAAGTAATTACATTCCCATATTGCCTGAAACTGAGACTTGAAAGTTAAGTCCTTAACAAATAAGGACCCTTCTCCTTATAAAAAGGCACCCAAAAAATAATAAGTGCTGACATGTGAAACATCTGTTGTCCTGGCCTAGGCACAGTGAGCATGACTCACCCAGATGGGGACGGTCAATCCCAAATAGATCTATTTATAACATTCTGGTAATTCAATAATCCTAACAGTTTCAGATGCACGGGTCATGCGGGTTCATCGACAATAGGCAATGTAATCAAAGGTTTCACAGTTCAATTCATGTCCATAAAATAAAATATCTTTCATGTTTTCTTCCCAGTTAAAAGGTTTAAAAGTTTGTCAATATATAAAGTGAGGCCATGAACTCACCTCAGTAGTACAGCAATAAGTCAATAGATAATCTGATAGGATGCTCACGATACAGTCAACGACCTAAATAATTATAAGGTCTCAGTAAATGCATAACATAATGCATAAAAGTTTTAGAATAAATCTGTGCATGCTTATACTGGTTTTCAGCATTTTATTACGATACTTGTATTTTAGTTCATCGTTGTACAAGTTATAGTAGTATTTATTTTAAGTATAAAATAAATAATAAGGTTAAATTAATTAATCTATTTAATTAATTCTCTTGTACTTATATTGTTTTAAAACACTTTAAATATTTATAAAAGGCAATTTTATATATATATATATAAAGTAATAGAAAATAAATATAATAAATATAATTATTTTTATAAATTAACCATTTTTTATTTATATATTATAGATAAATAAGGTTTATAAAACGTATAACATTTTAATTAAATTCCACGTTTCCATAGTGCTTATAATTATTAAGTTATAAGTTTGGAAAAATAACAAATGTTATGTTATTTAAGTTTTACGTCTTAAATGTCGGGTATAAATATATAGTAATTTTAGGGTTCGTTATACTTTGTATAAATTACATTTTAGTCCCTCTACTTAAATAATTACCTGCGGTTAAATTATTTTTATACCCCTAGGGTTCCTAAATATTTCAATTAATTACAATATTGGTCCCTCCCTACAGGTGTAACTAGGGTTTGTTTAAGTTTCATTAAATGGCAAATTTAGTCCCTATAATACGCGGTTTATATTAGGGTTTATTATAAGTTTCACAAATGCCCCCTAGGGATTATATAAGTTTCGGCTTAAGTCAAAAATCACCCCTAAGGTTTATCTAGGGCTTGCTAAAGTTTACTATAATGGCAAAATAGGTCCCTAGGGCTTACCTTAAGTTTCGGTAAATGGCAAAGGTAATCCCTAGGTTTTTGTTAAGTTACACAATTTACCCTAACGCCTTAGTAATTTCATTTAGGTCCTTTTCGTTAACTTGAAGTTTCGGATAGTGTTAAATCACCACCCTTAACTCTCGGCTAATTACAAAAGTGACCCTAAGGTTTATATTTTTGGAAAATAATTTTCTATACTTGTTCATTTAGATCCCTACACTTAGTAAAGTTACAAATCCAACCTGAAAGTATTATATTTTTCCATTTTATCCCGAAACATTATAGATTTACTATTTTAACCCAAAGTTTCATAGATCTTGCATTTTAATCCAAAATATTTATAAATTTACTATTTTTAACCCGAAACTTTATAATGTTATATTTTTGCCACCAAAAGTTTTAATTAAACATTATTTAGCAACATTGAAGATTTATTTAGGCAACCTATTATAGTGAGCTTAAAACTAAATCTTATAAGGCATAAATAGTGAGATTATCATTTTAAGGCAACTATAATTATAGATCTAATATTTCGAGTCACATTTAATCATTACAAGCTTAACCCATATTGAACCATGGGATTAAAACCCACGTCCAATATATGTATGGACATGTTTTTCATAGATCCTTAAGTTTAGCTTGTTCATAGTGTCATGTTCATCATGGTTATTAAGGTTTTGCATCATGTGAACCCATGACACAATTTTAGCCGTGACCTATATTAGGTCTAGGGTTTCATATCTTTGTTTCAACATTAAATTTTACAAGAAATAACCATGTGTATGTTAAAGTGAATGAAAGTAAATATATAGAAAGATAGGTTTTAGGTTTGACTTACTTGTTTAGATAGGTTTAGGAGTGGATAGGAGAATGAGTAAGAACAAGATATAAGCTTTCAACAATGGAGATCCTTGAAGCTAAAAACAAGCCGTGGGCTTCAATGGGGCTTCTAGGGCTTCTTTCTTGTTGACTTGATGATTATTATACTTGTAGGAATGAACCAATGATTAGCATTCAAGTAGGAGAGACATAGTAAATGAGCTTGAAGGTTTTGTCAATGGTGGAGAGTGTTTGAGCCGTAGGTTGAGAGAGAGAGAGATGTGAGATTTGGTTTCAAGTGTTTTGTGTTGGCATGTGTGTGTATGTTTCGGCTAAAATAAGGAAAGAGAAGATCCTTAGGTGATCTTTGTTTGTACAATGAATCTTACATAGATATCTTTGTGATTTGGTTGGGATATACTTGTTTCCTTTCCCACACATTCTTAAAATAGCAAAATGGACTTTTCCTTTCAAGTGGAAAGGGTTGCTGTGTGATTTGGGGTCAAAGGGGACAAGAAAAAGTCTTGCATAGTGTCATGTATGGTGTGTGTAAGTAGATGTGTAAGAAAGCATGGTTTAAGCTTAAGCTATAGTGTATTAGTGGAGTGTACATGATTATACTTGTAAGTTAGCAAAACAATGATGAATGTGTAAGCATGTATACATATACACGGCATATACATGCATGTGGGAGAGTTTTTGATAATTTTTATCAAGTGTTGTATGAGAATAACATACCTTGTTTAATATTGTAAGCATTTGTTGAGTTATAGGTATTTTTGTTGAAGCTTTTAGGTAATTTAGTGAAAGTGTACAATAAATACATCACTATAATTATTTTACTTAGATAAAGTAAATAAATGACAATGTAAAATAATGTACATTGTTTTAAGGTATTAGGTGTTTATTCCTATTATGTAACATATGTAAATATGTACATATAAAATAAGTCCAAGTACTTAATAATTAAATTAGGTAAAGTTACAGTTTATCTCAAAAATATGTACTCAGGTGATGAGTCCTGGTTCATTCAGGTGGCCAGTCAGTTGTCAGAGTAGTCAACAATGACTAAAGGTCCATATAAATATAAAATAAATATGAAAGGTAGTATGACAAAAGGTATATGATTAATAATAAGTCATATAAAGGTAGAATTATATAGATTCCAAAAATAAATAGTACAATAGTTGACAAGGTCAATAAGGTAAAATCAGAGGTTTTACATTATTTCCCATGATCTTTCAGATCATTAATTCATTTTCCCAAGGTGAAAATTTTTGGCATAACTTCGCTACCCATCCTTCACTTCAAGATCTACATTTCATATTCACATAACCTCCTGCCCACTTAATAATTCGTTTTTCGTATCGTTTCGTCTCGGTATCTTATCGAATTGATATAACTATCCAAGCTTGACTTAATTGTTTTTGGTGGTAAAATCTTGTTTGGAATCTATGTCTACTTGGCACAACAAGCATGTAAAAAGTAAAAAAAATATACTAATATAATGTCTACGTATACGTATTTCCCTAAAACACTTAGCATTTACCACAATTAAATTCACAAAATGAAAAATAGCAAAATACAAATTTATACTACAAATTCAAAATAAAAAATACAAAACTAAAAGTAATTTCTACAAAACTGAAAATGCAATCTAATTAAAACTAAAAAAACTAATTAAAATGAAAATACAAATTTTAGCACTACAATTCTTTATAAAAAGAAACTAACATGTAAATAAGACGTTTCCCAAATGAAGATATGGACCAGCCCAACAAAATCTTACAAATCCAATAAACTAACGAGCTGTATCAACTTAGTATATCTAAGTCAAACTAAAAGGATTTAAAACGTAACCAATTTAACAAGAAAGGACTAACGGAATTTACCTAAAGCTATTGCTAGGACTATGATTGTAATGAGATTATAGAAGGTCAGGGACTAAATTTGTAAGCTACATAAACTTTTGGAAAAATCACAAAATGAACAAGTTATCAAACAGAATTAATGGAATTCGATTCTAGCATCCTAGGTTTTCTAACCCTTTTATTATTTTTATATTGAAAAGATTATTTAACATCAACTGATTAATATTTCTTATGACTACAAACTCAACTAACCCGTTAAACTCATTACACTACTTAGAATCATCAATAGCTTGTCTATAGAAATTCATATGAGAACTATATTACCTATAAGCAATTATAGAAATCTTACAAGTAAATCTATCAAGTGAGCTTCAGGCTAAGAAACTGAAAACAGTTCACTTCCACTATATTACTATCATAAAGCACAAAATTGAAAACTTCTAAAACATATTTTACATACTAATTTTAAACTGCAATAGCACTGCACTAAATCAATATACAGAGTTAGTTCTGATCGATATAGTGATGAGAATCTTTAACCACTTTGATGTGCAATATATTCCTGATGTAACCAAACTTATAAACAAACTCTAAATCTGTATCTACCAAGTCCATCGACTGATGAATTCAATTCCTATCAGTACTTCACACAAATGCAATGCCATATATTCTATTTCAGAACTCAACAAGAACTTAAAATCAGATATACAAGAAACCAATCATGAACTGATAAGATAAATGGAACAATATCAACGGATACACATACAAAAACAGAATTCCATCATGTAAAAGGCAAACAAATCAACCACAAATGCATTATTCAATATCATCAACACACTAGCAGATTAAACTAGCCAATTTTAGAAAAATAATCTTGTGCTTAACCTATTCATCCAAAGCAAGACCTTTGAGTCGAAGCTGAGCGCTGAGCTCGCTTGAAACAAACACCACTGCAACTTCTGACCGATTATGCTAGCCGAAACAAATCGAGACCCTGCTACTACCACAAGATTACTAGCTCTTTTATCACTGAACTTGTAAACCGTAAATCTGTAAAGCTGCAAAATTGAAACAAAACAAGAAACACATATATGTTGTCTATATCACAGCTTAACAGAATTATCTTTAAAGAAAACTGAATTGAATTACAAACTAGATGACTTGCATAACAAATCCCGAAAAACTTTAAGAGTACGAATACTGTGCTAACTTAATGATAAAATCAATAAAAGTGCTCAAGGACTATAAAGAACTTTGTGAAAGAAAAATAAGCTAGCTGAACAATACTGATTATTGAAACTAAACCGAGACTATGATCATACTGAACAAACCGAATCTGACATAAAGCTGTGAACAAGATTATGAATCTACAACCTGCTAAACTTACTGAATCAACTAACTATTACCGAAACTAAAGGTGAAACTTTCATTAATGGGGATAAAAGAAACTAGTTGCAACTGAAAACGGAATCAGTTACACTGATTTAACTGAAACTAAATTGAATTAACTGTAAACTTCTAAAATCAGCAATGGAACACAGAACTCTTAGCAGTTTAATGAATTGAATCGAAACTAAAACTTAACGAAGCTTAGCTACGGTGTAAACAGAAACTTAAGAAGCTTGTTACTTATCGAAACAGTATATAAAAGAAAAGAAGATGAGAAAGCTTTGATGTTTTATTAATGGCGGAAAAAGTGACCGTTACAACAAGATTAACATAATTGAAACTGAATCTAACTGAATGATTAATTGAAATTCATAAAACTTTGAGAGAGAATCAAACTAACTAATCCTATCTAACCTAACTATGTGAAACTACTCCTATGCTAACCATCAAAAAATGAGGTCTTCAGTCGTATTTATAGCCATTTGAGAAGAACGGTGAGGTGCTGGTGACGTGCAATCTCCAATCCCTTGATGCCACGTGTTTAATACGAGGTTTGATCATTTAGGGTTCTTCACATCCAATTGGGCGTTTCTTCAATCTTCCATCTTGGTCAAATTAACTATTATCTTCTTGTAGAGGATAGAATGATGATCATTTTTACTATTTGAAGCTTTGTATGATTCCTTGTAGATTTTTCTTGAATTGAACTTGAAGTTTTATGGTGGAAAAGATATGGAACGTCTACTATCTTTCTTTCTCTCTCTTTATTTCGGTGATGAAGATGACTGTGAATGAGACTTGACTAAAGCTTTGACCGAAAATAATGAGATAGATAAACTTTCTCCATTTTTTTTAGTCCTTTCACTTTCATTCCTTTTGGCAATTTGATAGTAATCTTTGGAAAAATGCCATCTTTAGTTATTAAGCTTGTGAAATCTTCAACATAGGCCCTTATATCTTCATGATCTTGGCAATATTAGTCCTTTCAAGCTTGGTTTTGTCTTTTTCTTTGTCTTTTCGTCAAATAAATCCTAGAAAACACGTGTTTGCTCAAAAATGTATCTTGTTTACCTGAAAACACATGAAACACAAATACCAACGTAATTCTAATATTTTTCAGTTAAATATTATGTATTTGACTGTGTTTTGAGTGATTTATGGATCATTATTGATGAGTGTTTTCACACTTATCAACTCCCCTCTACTTGACCATTGACATGACCTCATGCAATGCAACATTTTAAAGCTTTAGAGTGCACTTTTCTCATAATTAATCCACCTTGGCCATTTTATGATTTAATAAACTATACTATACTACATGATGAATGATTTTGAATATTTACAATGCAATGCAAAGAAAACAATTCTATTTATGTATTTTTTTGATTTTTTATAAATGGTTTTGATGGATATAAGTCATAAAGAAATCAATGTCTTAAATTAGGCCTTTGGTACCATGAACACTTATCACCCTCAAGTTTCACTTTCCCCATACCAAGCTTAAAAATAGGATCATTGTATTCACAAGTAAAAAGTGCATCAACTTATTCATGACAATTAAGTGTGGAACCAGTTATTATTTGAGCAAATTGCTTTTGGGCAAATTTGTCATTATTTAAAGCGTGAAATATAAGAAATGTAATATACAAAAATAAGGAAGCACGGTTTTAATCCTAAGTAATCCTCTTATCCATTACTTAAAAAACCGCTCACAATTAATATAAGTCCGTTTCAAGAATAATAAGTCATTCGCCTTATGTGTAAAATCCTCATGTCATGCATTAATAAGTAGCTACACACTCGCTAATGAAAGAAAAATAAAACTCACGCAATAATTTACATCCGCCATCTTTTTGAGACTTTGGATCATCAACCCCGCAACCCGTCAAGGTAATATTGGATTAGAGCAACTATTAAATCCCCGCAACCCGTCAAGGTAATATTCGAATCTAATAGTTACTATAATTAACACTTCACTACCCCTCTTGAGTCTTGTATAATTTTTTTTTTCTTTCTTTTTCTTTTTTTTTTCTAGCCACTCATTTTTTATTATAAGCCACTCTTATTTTTCTTTATTCCTAACAAAGAAATTTGAAAAGAATAAAAGGAAAAACACCCGCTAAATATTAAGCATGACATAAGTCTAGTACACATAAAACGTTATAACTTAGAATCTTAAGACGTACTTATACCAACCATGAATTATTAGACAAAAATGCATAAGTAATGTTAGGATTTTGCTAGGTTGAAAGTTCGTTTCTCGGTATCTTAACGAATTGATCTTGGTTAACTATGCGACTCAGTTGTTCTTTGGTGGAAACAAATAGTTGTGTCGTTGTAGTAATTAAAAAGTGCAAGACTTTAAAGTAAAGAGCAGGTAAAATAAATCTAACTCTAATTTAAAATAAATGGCAAGTAATTAAAAGGTGACGAGAATTAAAAGGCACTAAAAGTAAATGGGCAATTAAAGTAAATCTATCTAAGGCAAACTTAAAACGCAACTAAAACTTAAAACTAAGGCAGGGCTAAAATAAATCTAAGGCAAGTAATCTTAAAGTGCGACTAAGGAAAAAGGCGGGAAAATTAGAGTTTGAAAATTAAAAATTAAAAACTGAAAGTTAAAAGAACCTGAAAACAGCTCATTCGGAATAATCTTTCGTTCGGAATAAATCACTCGTTCGGAATGTCACCTTCGTCCGGAATAATTTCTTCTTCACTCGGAATATTTACCAAAACCTTAATTCGGAATAAAATGTTCACCCGGAATAAAACCTTGATCCGGAATAAATTCTTTATTCGGAATATGTCACTTATCCGGAATAAATCCTTCACTCGGAATGTTAGCTTGATTCGGAACTTCCACTGATTCGGAATGTCTGGCTTGGTTCGGAATGTTTGCTGATCCGACCAATGTCTTGTTTCGGAATAAATTACCTTGATTCAGAATCATCTGAATCAACTCCCTTTGATTCGGAATGTCTTGATTCAGAACAATAAATGTTTCGAATGAACACTCCTTGATTCGGAACAATAAATGTTCCGATGAACTCCACTGATTCGGAATATGTTCCGAATGAACACACCTCTTCCACTGATCCGGAATAAATCCGAATGAACTCCTTCGTTCGGAATAACTTGGATGTTCCGAATGAACAGCTGATCCGGAATGTTGAATCTTCTGAATGAAGACCTTAATTCAGAAGAATTTCTCTTATCCGGAATATTAACTTGGATAGGAACAATCACAACAATCAGTTATTCCGCATGAACTTGTTGATCCGGAATGTACCTGGGAAACAGATGAACAGCGAAGAACAAGGAAAAAGCAAATATACACGAATCTAATCTAAACTTAGCAAAATCAACCACAAGATTAAATCAAACTAATAACAAATAATCAACTAATCATAAACAATCAAACCAAAACAATCAAACTAACAGTAATAATCAAACTAATCAAAACCCACTTAATTAAATCAAATAAAACTCAAGAACATAAACATGAACAATAAAGCATAAAGACTAAAGATTAAAGAAAGGTAGATAGGAGATCAAACAATAAAAATAAAGATTCACAAGAATTAAAGGAAACTTACTTGAAATTCAATGTATTTAAGGTGCAAGACAAGTATTTAAATTTGACAATTAAGTGAATGACATGTATTTAAATGTGCAAGGAAATGAAAATGGAAGAACTAGTGTCACTTTAGCGAACAAAAACAAATGAAAATCCTAATGGTCTATTTATAGGGGAGATTATGGAGGTGCTTAGGAAGCTTCCTCCCTTCTTCCTTCTTTCTTTAATTGCACGATTAAGTCCTTGTCTTCTTAATCTTTTGACTTTAATGACTTCATCTCGGGATTTCTTTAAACTCATCTTTTAATTCTTCAATAAATTAGACTTGAGTTCTTCGGCTTTTAGTAAACTTCCGTGTTTTGACTTTTTCTTCGATAAATCTTCAGAATTGGTCTTGGACTTCCGTTCTTTTCGCACTCTTGATTTCTTGACTTCGTCTTTCGTCTTTTTCTTCGATAAAAGCCCGTGAATGCCCGTGTTTTCTCCACTTTTCACCTTTTCGTCCTAAATCACAACAAAAACACAAACCACACATAATTCCGACATAAATGACATAAAATACACGTTTTGGCTCGGTTATTATTGTAATTAAGTGGTAAAAAGGATGGGTGTTTACACACCTATCAAATCCCCTACACTTGACCATTGCAATGTCCTCATGCAATGCATTAGTTACAAAGCACGATTACACTTTTCATCATAATCAATCCAAGTTGGCCTTTATTAAAGAGATAGAAAATTATAAACATTCAAAGTAAAGAAATCGAAAACATACCTTAGGGTTTTGAAAATATCATGAATGATCATCATCCTCAAGTTTTCACTTTCTCCAAACCAATCTTAAAAACGAGATCATTGTTATTATAAGTTAGCAAACTAACACGAACTCATGTGGGCCAATTATTCACTTAGACTCCCTTATTCCTAGGTGTATCTCTTATATTTTATTATTGTCTTGAATGATCACGAGGATGCATTGTTGACTTATTTCGATAGTTATTTAGGCTGAAAATAAAGTGGGACGATTTAATCAATAGTTAGCTAAAGGACAAAATCGTTTAAAACTACTTCTCGGGACCTCAAAAAGTTCATATCTTGGCATAACTCGCTTCGCGATTTGAGACATTTCTCGGACCGATATTTGGAAGTGACTTCATACTTCAAATCTTGAGAGACGTTCATGAAATAATGGTCTTCTCTTCATAATAGGAATTTCTTCACTTTAAGTTTTGAGAGATTCTTCATACTTGGACCACGACTTCTTCATTTTTCTCCAATCTTTATATTGGACGTTGATATACAACGATCCGCCTCCTTCTAGGACTTGGATCTATTTATCCTCATACCTTGTTAGGGCCTTTTTGGATAGACTTCTCCATGATCTTTTAGGATTATTTGCTTTTCGTCGTGTGTCTCGATCCTTCATATTGATCTTTGATAAATGATTCTTTTTAATGTTAGGATTTTGCTTGGTTGAAAGTTCGTTTCTCGGTATCTTAACGAATTGATCTTGGTTAACTATGCAACTCGGTTGTTCTTTGGTGGAAACAAATAGTTGTGTCGTTGTAGTAATTAAAAAGTGTTAGAATTTAAAGTAAAGAGCAGGTAAAATAAATCTACCTCTAATTTAAAATAAATGGCAAGTAATTAAAACGTGACGAGAATTAAAAGGCACTAAAAGTAAATGGGCAATTAAAGTAAATCTATCTAAGGCAAACTTAAAACGCAACTAAAACTTAAAACTAAGGCAAGGCTGAAATAAATCTAAGGCAAGTAATCTTAAAGTGCGACTAAGGAAAAAGGCGGGAAAAATAAAGTTTGAAAATTAAAAATTAAAAACTTAAAGTTAAAAGAACCTGAAAACAGCTCATTCAGAATAATCGTTCGTTCGGAATAAATCACTCGTTTAGAATGTCACCTTCGTCCGGAATAATTTCTTCTTCACTCGGAATATTTACCAAAACCTTGATTCGAAATAAAATGTTCACCCGGAATAAAACCTTGATCCGGAATAAATTCTTTATTCGGAATATGTCACTTATCCGGAATAAATCCTTCACTCGGAATGTTAGCTTGATTCGGAACTTCCACTGATTCGGAATGTCTGGCTTGGTTCGGAATGTTTGCTGATACGGAACAATGTCTTGATTCGGAATAAATTACCTTGATTTGGAATATTCCGAATCAACTCCCTTGATTCGGAATGTCTTGATTCGAACAATAAATGTTCCGAATGAACACTCCTTGATTCGGAACAATAAATGTTCCGAATGAACTCCACAGATTCGGAATATGTTCCGAATGAACACACCTCTTCCATTGATCCGGAATAAATCCGAATGAACTCCTTCGTTCGGAATAACTTGGATGTTCCGAATGAACAGCTGATCCGGAATGTTGAATCTTCCGAATGAAGACCTTGATTCGGAAGAATTTGTCTGATCTGGAATATTAACTTGGATAGGAAAAATCACAACAATCAGTTATTCCGAATGAACTTGTTGATCCGGAATGTACCTGGGAAACAGATGAACAGCGAAGAACAAGGAAAAAGCAAATATACACGAATCTAATCTAAACTTAGCAAAATCACCCACACGATTAAATCAAACTAATAACAAATAATCAACTAATCATAAACAATCAAACCAAAACAATCAAACTAACAATAATAATCAAACTAATCAAAACCCACTTAATTAAATCAAATAAAACTCAAGAACATAAACATGAACAATAAAACATAAAGATCAAAGATTAAAGAAAGTTAGATAGGAGATCAAATAATAAAAATAAAGATTGACAAGAATTAAAGGAAACTTACTTGAAATTCAATGTATTTAAGGTGCAAGACAAGTATTTAAATTTGACAATTAAGTAAATGACATGTATTTAAATGTGCATGGAAATGAAAATGGAAGAACTAGTGTCACTCTAGCCAACAAAAACAAATGAAAATCCTAATGGTCTATTTATAGGGGAGATTAGGGAGGTGCTTTGGAAGCTTCCTCCCTTCTTCCTTCTTTCTTTAATTGCACGATTAAGTCCTTGTCTTCTTAATCTTTTGACTTTAATGACTTCGTCTCGGGATTTCTTTAAACTCATCTTTTAATTCTTCAATAAATTAGACTTGAGTTCTTCGTCTTTTAGTAAACTTCCGTCTTTTGACTTTTTCTTCGATAAATCTTCAGAATTGGTCTTGGACTTCCGTTCTTTTCGCACTCTTGATTTCTTGACTTCGTCTTTCGTCTTTTTCTTCGATAAAAGCCCGTGAATGCCCGTGTTTTCTCCACTTTTCACCTTTTCATCCTAAATCACAACAAAAACACAAACCACGCATAATTCCGACATAAATGACATAAAATACACGTTTTGGCTCGGTTATTATTGTAATTAAGTGGTAAAAAGGATGGGTGTTTACACACCTATCAAATCCCCTACACTTGACCATTGCAATGTCCTCATGCAATACATTAGTTACAAAGCACTATTACACTTTTCATCATAATCAATCCATGTTGGCCTTTATTAAAGAGATAGAAAATTATAAACATTCAAAGTAAAGAAATCGAAAACATACCTTAGGGTTTTGAAAATATCATGAATGATCATCATCCTCAAGTTTTCACTTTCTCCAAACCAATCTTAAAAACGAGATCATTGTTATTATAAGTTAGCAAACTAACACGAACTCATGTGGGCCAATTATTCACTTAGACTCCCTTTATTCCTAGGTGTATCTCTTATATTTTATTATTGTCTTGAATGATCACGAGGATGCATTGTTGACTTATTTCGATAGTTATTTAGGCTGAAAATAAAGTGGGACGATTTAATCAATAGTTAGCTAAAGGACAAAATCGTTTAAAACTACTTCTCGGGACCTCAAAAAGTTCATATCTTGGCATAACTCGCTTCGCGATTTGAGACATTTCTCGGACCGATATTTGGAAGTGACTTCATACTTCAAATCTTGAGAGACGTTCATGAAATAATGGTCTTTTCTTCATAATAGGAATTTCTTCACTTTAAGTTTTGAGAGATTCTTCATACTTGGACCATGACTTCTTCATTTTTCTCCAATCTTTATATTGGACGTTGATATACAACGATCCGCCTCCTTCTAGGACTTGGATCTATTTATCCTCATACCTTGTTAGGGCCTTTTTAGATAGACTTCTCCATGATCTTTTAGGATTATTTGCTTTTCGTCGTGTGTCTCGATCCTTCATATTGATCTTTGATAAATGATTCTTTTTAATGTTAGGATTTTGCTTGGTTGAAAGTTCGTTTCTCGGTATCTTAACGAATTGATCTTGGTTAACTATGCGACTCGGTTGTTCTTTGGTGGAAACAAATAGTTGTGTCGTTGTAGTAATTAAAAAGTGTTAGAATTTAAAGTAAAGAGCAGGTAAAATAAATCTACCTCTAATTTAAAATAAATGGCAAGTAATTAAAACGTGACGAGAATTAAAAGGCACTAAAAGTAAATGGGCAATTAAAGTAAATCTATCTAAGGAAAACTTAAAACGCAACTAAAACTTAAAACTAAGGCAAGGCTGAAATAAATCTAAGGCAAGTAATCTTAAAGTGCGACTAAGGAAAAAGGCGGGAAAAATAAAGTTTGAAAATTAAAAATTAAAAACTTAAAGTTAAAAGAACCTGAAAATAGCTCATTCGGAATAATCCTTCGTTCGGAATAAATCACTCGTTTGGAATGTCACCTTCGTCCGGAATAATTTCTTCTTCACTCGGAATATTTACCAAAACCTTGATTCGAAATAAAATGTTCACCCGGAATAAAACCTTGATCCGGAATAAATTCTTTATTCGGAATATGTCACTTATCCGGAATAAATCCTTCACTCGGAATGTTAGCTTGATTCGGAACTTCCACTGATTCGGAATGTCTGGCTTGGTTCGGAATGTTTGCTGATACGGAACAATGTCTTGATTCGGAATAAATTACCTTGATTTGGAATATTCCGAATCAACTCCCTCGATTCGGAATGTCTTGATTCGGAACAATAAATGTTCCGAATGAACACTCCTTGATTCGGAACAATAAATGTTCCGAATGAACTCCACAGATTCGGAATATGTTCCGAATGAACACACCTCTTCCATTGATCCGGAATAAATCCGAATGAACTCCTTCGTTCGGAATAACTTGGATGTTCCGAATGAACAGCTGATCCGGAATGTTGAATCTTCCGAATGAAGACCTTGATTCGGAAGAATTTGTCTGATCTGGAATATTAACTTGGATAGGAAAAATCACAACAATCAGTTATTCCGAATGAACTTGTTGATCCGGAATGTACCTGGGAAACAGATGAACAGCGAAGAACAAGGAAAAAGCAAATATACACGAATCTAATCTAAACTTAGCAAAATCACCCACACGATTAAATCAAACTAATAACAAATAATCAACTAATCATAAACAATCAAACCAAAACAATCAAACTAACAATAATAATCAAACTAATCAAAACCCACTTAATTAAATCAAATAAAACTCAAGAACATAAACATGAACAATAAAACATAAAGATTAAAGATTAAAGAAAGGTAGATAGGAGATCAAATAATAAAAATAAAGATTGACAAGAATTAAAGGAAACTTACTTGAAATTCAATGTATTTAAGGTGCAAGACAAGTATTTAAATTTGACAATTAAGTAAATGAC
The DNA here is from genome assembly GCA_025667525.1 of Glebionis coronaria. Classification (NCBI taxonomy): domain Eukaryota; kingdom Viridiplantae; phylum Streptophyta; class Magnoliopsida; order Asterales; family Asteraceae; genus Glebionis; species Glebionis coronaria. The sequence continues at coordinate 245,260,063 of CM046876.1, forward strand.
ATGTATTTAAATGTGCATGGAAATGAAAATGGAAGAACTAGTGTCACTCTAGCCAACAAAAACAAATGAAAATCCTAATGGTCTATTTATAGGGGAGATTAGGGAGGTGCTTTGGAAGCTTCCTCCCTTCTTCCTTCTTTCTTTAATTGCAAGATTAAGTCCTTGTCTTCTTAATCTTTTGACTTTAATGACTTCGTCTCGGGATTTCTTTAAACTCATCTTTTAATTCTTCAATAAATTAGACTTGAGTTCTTCGGCTTTTAGTAAACTTCCGTCTTTTGACTTTTTCTTCGATAAATCTTCAGAATTGGTCTTGGACTTCCGTTCTTTTCGCACTCTTGATTTCTTGACTTCGTCTTTCGTCTTTTTCTTCGATAAAAGCCCGTGAATGCCCGTGTTTTCTCCACTTTTCACCTTTTCATCCTAAATCACAACAAAAACACAAACCACGCATAATTCCGACATAAATGACATAAAATACACGTTTTGGCTCGGTTATTATTGTAATTAAGTGGTAAAAAGGATGGGTGTTTACACACCTATCAAATCCCCTACACTTGACCATTGCAATGTCCTCATGCAATACATTAGTTACAAAGCACTATTACACTTTTCATCATAATCAATCCATGTTGGCCTTTATTAAAGAGATAGAAAATTATAAACATTCAAAGTAAAGAAATCGAAAACATACCTTAGGGTTTTGAAAATATCATGAATGATCATCATCCTCAAGTTTTCACTTTCTCCAAACCAAGCTTAAAAACGAGATCATTGTTATTATAAGTTAGCAAACTAACACGAACTCATGTGGGCCAATTATTCACTTAGACTCCCTTATTCCTAGGTGTATATCTTATATTTTATTATTGTCTTGAATGATCACGAGGATGCATTGTTGACTTATTTCGATAGTTATTTAGGCTGAAAATAAAGTGGGACGATTTAATCAATAGTTAGCTAAGGACAAATTCGTTTAAAACTGCTTCTCGGGACCTCAAAAAGTTCATTCTTGGCATAACTCGCTTCACGATTTGAGACCTTTCTCAGACCGATATTTGGCAGTGACTTCATACTTCAAATCTTGAGAGACGTTCATGAAATAATGGTCTTCTCTTCATAATAGGAATTTCTTCACTTGAAGTTTTGAGAGATTCTTCATACTTGGAGCACGACTTCTTCATTTTTCTCCAATCTTTATATTGGACGTTGATATACAACGATCCGCCTCCTTCTAGGACTTGGATCTATTTATCCTCATACCTTGTTAGGGCCTTTTTGGATAGACTTCTCCATGATATGTTGGGAGTATTTGCTTTTTGTCGTGTGTCTCGATCCTTCATATTGATCTTTGATAAATGATTCTTTTTAATGTTAGGATTTTGCTAGGTTGAAAGTTCGTTTCTCGGTATCTTAACGAATTGATCTTGGTTAACTATGCGACTCGGTTGTTCTTTGGTGGAAACAAATAGTTGTGTCGTTGTAGTAATTAAAAAGTGTGAGACTTTAAAGTAAAGAGCAGGTAAAATAAATCTAACTCTAATTTAAAATAAATGGCAAGTAATTAAAACGTGACGAGAATTAAAAGGCACTAAAAGTAAATGGGCAATTAAAATAAATCTATCTAAGGCAAACTTAAAACGCAACTAAAACTTAAAACTAAGGCAAGGATAAAATAAATCTTAGGCAAGTAATCTTAAAGTGCGACTAAGGAAAAAGGCGGGAAAAATAAAGTTTGAAAATTAAAAATTAAAAACCGAAAGTTAAATGAACCTGAAAACAGCTCATTCGGAATAATCCTTCGTTCGGAATAAATCACTCGTTCGAAATGTCACCTTCGTCCGGAATAATTTCTTCTTCACTCGGAATATTTACCAAAACCTTGATTCGAAATAAAATGTTCACCCGGAATAAAACCTTGATCCGGAATAAATTCTTTATTCGGAATATGTCACTTATCCGGAATAAATCCTTCACTCGGAATGTTAGCTTGATTCGGAACTTCCACTGATTCGGAATGTCTGGCTTGGTTCGGAATGTTTGCTGATACGGAACAATGTCTTGATTCGGAATAAATTACCTTGATTTGGAATATTCCGAATCAACTCCCTTAATTCGGAATGTCTTGATTCGGAACAATAAATGTTCCGAATGAACACTCCTTGATTCGGAACAATAAATGTTCCGAATGAACTCCACTGATTCGGAATATGTTCCGAATGAACACACCTCTTCCACTGATCCGGAATAAATCCGAATGAACTCCTTCGTTTGGAATAACTTGGATGTTCCGAATGAACAGCTGGTCCGGAATGTTGAATCTTCCGAATGAAGACCTTGATTCGGAAGAATTTGTCTGATCTAGAATATTAACTTGGATAGGAACAATCACAACAATCAGTTATTCCGAATGAACTTGTTGATCCGGAATGTACCTGGGAAACAGATGAACAGCGAAGAACAAGGAAAAATCAAATATACACGAATCTAATCTAAACTTAGCAAAATCACCCACAAGATTAAATCAAACTAACAACAAATAATCAACTAATCATAAACAATCAAACCAAAACAATTAAACTAACAATAATAATCAAACTAATCAAAACCCACTTAATTAAATCAAATAAAACTCAAGAACATAAACATGAACAATAAAGCATAAAGATTAAAGATTAAAGAAAGGTAGATAGGAGATCAAACAATAAAAATAAAGATTGACAAGAATTAAAGGAAACTTACTTGAAATTCAATGTATTTAAGGTGCAAGACAAGTATTTAAATTTGAAAATTAAGTGAATGACATGTATTTAAATGTGCAAGGAAATGAAAATGGAAGAACTAGTGTCACTCTAGCCAACAAAAACAAATGAAAATCCTAATGGTCTATTTATAGGGGAGATTAGGGAGGTGCTTAGGAAGCTTCCTCCCTTCTTCCTTCTTTCTTTAATTGCACGATTAAGTCCTTGTCTTCTTAATCTTTTGACTTTAATGACTTCGTCTCGGGATTTCTTTAAACTCATCTTTTAATTCTTCAATAAATTAGACTTGAGTTCTTCGGCTTTTAGTAAACTTCCGTCTTTTGACTTTTTCTTCGATAAATCTTTAAAATTGGTCTTGGACTTCCGTTCTTTTCGCACTCTTGATTTCTTGACTTCGTCTTTCATATTTTTCTTCGATAAAAGCCCGTGAATGCCCGTGTTTTCTCCACTTTTCACCTTTTCGTCCTAAATCACAACAAAAACATAAACCACGCATAATTCCGACATAAATGACATAAAATACACGTTTTGGCTCGGTTATTATTGTAATTGAGTGGTAAAAAGGATGGGTGTTTACACACCTATCAAATCCCCTACACTTGACCATTGCAATGTCCTCATGCTATGCATTAGTTACAAAGCACGATTACACTTTTCCTCATAATCAATCCACGTTGGCCTTTATTAAAGAGATAGAAAATTATAAACATTCAAAGTAAAGAAATCGAAAACATTCCTTAGGGTTTTTCAAATATCATGAATGATCATCATCCTCAAGTTTTCACTTTCTCCAAACCAAGCTTAAAAACGAGATCATTGTTATTATAAGTTAGCAAACTAACACGAACTCATGTGGGCCAATTATTCACTTAGACTCCCTTATTCCTAGGTGTATCTCTTATATTTTATTATTGTCTTGAATGATCACGAGGATGCATTGTTGACTTATTTCGATAGTTATTTAGGCTGAAACTAAAGTGGGACGATTTAATCAATAGTTAGCTAAGGACAAATTCGTTTAAAACTGCTTCTCGGGACCTCAAAAAGTTCATTCTTGGCATAACTCGCTTCACGATTTGAGACCTTTCTCGGACCGATATTTGGCAGTGACTTCATACTTCAAATCTTGAGAGACGTTCATGAAATAATGGTCTTCTCTTCATAATAGGAATTTCTTCACTTGAAGTTTTGAGAGATTCTTCATACTTGGAGCACGACTTCTTCATTTTTCTCCAATCTTTATATTGGACGTTGATATACAACGATCCGCCTCCTTCTAGGACTTGGATCTATTTATCCTCATACCTTGTTAGGGCCTTTTTGGATAGACTTCTCCATGATATGTTGGGAGTATTTGCTTTTTGTCGTGTGTCTCGATCCTTCATATTGATCTTTGATAAATGATTCTTTTTAATGTTAGGATTTTGCTAGCTTGAAAGTTCGTTTCTCGATATCTTAACGAATTGATCTTGGTTAACTATGCGACTCGGTAGTTCTTTGGTGGAAACAAATAGTTGTGTCGTTGTAGTAATTAAAAAGTGTGAGACTTTAAAGTAAAGAGCAGGTAAAATAAATCTAACTCTAATTTAAAATAAATGGCAAGTAATTAAAACGTGACGAGAATTAAAAGGCACTAAAAGTAAATGGGCAATTAAAGTAAATCTATCTAAGGCAAACTTAAAACGCAACTAAAACTTAAAACTAAGGCAAGGCTAAAATAAATCTAAGGCAAGTAATCTTAAAGTGCGACTAAGGAAAAAGGCGGGAAAAATAAAGTTTGAAAATTAAAAATTAAAAACTGAAAGTTAAAAGAACCTGAAAACAGCTCATTCGGAATAATCCTTCATTCGGAATAAATCACTCGTTCGGAATGTCACCTTCGTCCGGAATAATTTCTTCTTCACTCGGAATATTTACCAAAACCTTGATTCGAACATGTTCACCCGGAATAAAACCTTGATCCGGAATAAATTCTTTATTCGGAATATGTCACTTATCCGGAATAAATCCGTCACTCGGAATGTTAGCTTGATTCGGAACTTCCACTGATTCGGAATGTCTGGCTTGGTTCGGAATGTTTGCTGATCCGGAACAATGTCTTGATTCAGAATAAATTACCTTGATTCGGAATATTCCGAATCAACTCCCTTGATTCGGAATGTCTTGATTCAGAACAATAAATGTTCCGAATGAACACTCCTTGATTCGGAACAATAAATGTTCCGAATGAACTCCACTGATTCGGAATATGTTCCGAATGAACACACCTCTTCCACTGATCCGGAATAAATCCGAATGAACTCCTTCGTTCGGAATAACTTGGATATTCCGAATGAACAGCTGATCCGGAATGTTGAATCTTCCGAATGAAGACCTTGATTCGGAAGAATTTGTCTGATCCGGAATATTAACTTGGATAGGAACAATCACAAAAATCAGTTATTCCGAATGAACTTGTTGATCCGGAATGTACCTGGGAAACAGATGAACAACGAAGAACAAGGAAAAAGCAAATATACACGAATCTAATCTAAACTTAGCAAAATCAACCACAAGATTAAATCAAACTAATAACAAATAATCGACTAATCATAAACAATCAAACCAAAACAATCAAACTAACAATAATAATCAAACTAATCAAAACCCACATAATTAAATCAAATAAAACTCAAGAACATAAACATGAACAATAAAGCATAAAGATTAAAGATGAAAAAAAGGTAGATAGGAGATCAAACAATAAAAATAAAGATTGACAAGAATTAAAGGAAACTTACTTGAAATTAAATGTATTTAAGGTGCAAGACAAGTATTTAAATTTGACAATTAAGTAAATGACATGTATTTAAATGTGCATGGAAATGAAAATGGAAGAACTAGTGTCACTCTAGCCAACAAAAACAAATGAAAATCCTAATGGTCTATTTATAGGGGAGATTAGGGAGGTGCTTAGGAAGCTTCCTCCCTTCTTCCTTCTTTCTTTAATTGCACGATTAAGTCCTTGTCTTTTTAATCTTTTGACTTTAATGACTTTGTCTCGGGATTTCTTTAAACTCGTCTTTTAATTCTCCAATAAGTTAGTCTTGACTTCTTCGGCTTTTAGTAAACTTCCGTCTTTTGACTTTTTCTTCGATAAATCTTCAGAATTGGTCTTGGACTTCCGTTCTTTTCGCACTCTTGATTTCTTGACTTCGTCTTTCGTCTTTTTCTTCGATAAAAGCCCGTGAATGCCCGTGTTTTCTCCACTTTTCACCTTTTCGTCCTAAATCACCACAAAAACACAAACCACGCATAATTCCATCATAAATGACATAAAATACACGTTTTGGCTCGGTTATTATTGTAATTAAGTGGTAAAAAGGATGGGTGTTTACACACCTATCAAATCCTCTACACTTGACCATTGCAATGTCCTCATGCAATACATTAGTTACAAAGCACTATTACACTTTTCATCATAATCAATCCATGTTGGCCTTTATTAAAGAGATAGAAAATTATAAACATTCAAAGTAAAGAAATCGAAAACATACCTTAGGGTTTTGAAAATATCATGAATGATCATCATCCTCAAGTTTTCACTTTCTCCAAACCAAGCTTAAAAACGAGATCATTGTTATTATAAGTTAGCAAACTAACACGAACTCATGTGGGCCAATTATTTACTTAGACTCCCTTATTCCTAGGTGTATCTCTTATATTTTATTATTGTCTTGAATGATCACGAGGATGCATTGTTGACTTATTTCGATAGTTATTTAGGCTGAAAATAAAGTGGGACGATTTAATAAATAGTTAGCTAATGGACAAAATCTTTTAAAACTGCTTCTCAGGACCTCAAAAAGTTAATATCTTGGCATAACTCGCTTCACGATTTGAGACCTTTCTCGGACCGATATTTGGCAGCGACTTCATACTTCAAATCTTGAGAGACGTTCATGAAATAATGGTGTTCTCTTCATAATAGGAATTTCTTCACTTGAAGTTTTGAGAGATTCTTCATACTTGGACCACGACTTCTTCATTTTTCTGCAATCTTTATTTTGGACTTTGATATATAACGATCCGCCTCCTTTTAGGACTTGGATCTATTTATCCTCATACCTTGTTAGGGCATTTTTGGATAGACTTCTCCATGATCTTTTGGGAGTATTTGCTTTTCGTCGTGTGTCTCGATCCTTCATATTGATCTTTGATAAATGATTCTTCACATCACTTGGGATCTTTAGCAACAAAATGTAGCCCTCATGCCTTGTTAGGGCCTTTTCGGACTCGCCAATCTTCGCATCCCGCTTCAATAAGTTATGCCTTGGCTATGAACTCTAATCCATATCGAGCAACTTTTAAACGATCTTGGGCTAGAAGCTAAGTAACTTTTCAAATCGTACAACCTTATTTATTGCAGATAAATTTATTAGCAAGCGATGGGAGAATAGGCTTATAATTAACTCACATAAATTCACAAAAGAATACCAAACTTATAATTGACTCTATCATCTCTCATTCTCCATAGTTTAAAATCTCAAGGAATGAGACCCGTAGATGCTTAGCCTATTAAATCAAAGTTTTGGGTTTTCGAGTTGTCTATAGGATCTTGCAAACTCTTAGACTTTTTCAAGTTTAGAAATCGCATTTTAAAGTTCCCTTGATAAAAAACTCTCTAGGATCAATTATAGGAACTTGCAAAAAGTTATTGTTCTTAACCCGTGAGAGTTAAGACTTTCGCGTTTTATAGCTCCCTATATAAAAGCCTAGCAAAACTTGACTTAAACACGTTAAGGATACTAGCTAGAGTACACTTAGATAAGTAAACTCGGGTTGAGTCAAAAGATTCATAACGTTTGAAAATTAAAACCACTTATTAAAATTTATTCTAACAAAGAAAGAAAATAACTATACAAAGGAAAAACTAATAGGGCAAAATAGATCAAAAAATTTGAAAAATGTCGAAAAATGGATTTTCCGGTTAAAATGAGGACAAATACAAGGAAAAGGCCACTTAACTTCGATAAAAGTCCCCTCCTACACTTGAGATAAACATTGTCCTTAATGTTTAAGCATGTGGGAGTATACTCCCATACACTTAGGACATTGTGCACGTTGTTTAAATCTTGCTAAGGAAAAGACAACTAACGAGATACCTATTTTAATATTGGAAAATATGAAATAGTGAATCGAAAAGAGTTTAGGATAGAACCGGGAAGAAGGGAACATGGAATAACGGGTCGTCAAAAATCATCAAGAGTGGATCATTGAGCGCTCGAATACCTGAATATGAGAAGAAAGAGAACAAGAAACATAATGGGGCTCCCCCTACACTTATGGTGAAAATAGGGAAAGATAGATAGATAATTGGGTTGCCTCCCAAAAAGCGCTTGTTTTTGTTAACCGATTCACGAGCCTGACTCGTCCCCGAATTAAATGGTCCATGGGGAAGCCTAAAATGTAATACCGGGATCAAAGACCTTGTCCTCGTTCCTGGAAGAATATAATAAAGGAGAGGCAGGAGGATTGATGTTGAGTTTTTGTATACCCTTTAGGAAAAGAGCAACAAAAAGGGCAAGTATGCACGACGATTTAGGAAAACCGTGTGTGAATGACCCTAAAAGTGAGTTCGTTCTCGAGGAGGCAAGTGCGTTGTGTAATGAATTGATTTTGATTTGTGATTATATGATTGAAAAGGAAAGAAAGAAATGAGATTAGAAAAGGAAAACGGTTACGAAGACGGATCGAGCTAAGACGAAAAGGCGTTCACGTAAAACCTTAAAAACTACAAAATTAAAAATTTTAAACCTAAAAAATTAATTAAAAGTTAAAACAAGTCTAAAATAATATAAACAAGAATAAAAATCCAATAAAAATATTTTAAAACCTTTTATTAATTAAATGTTCAATTTTAAATGCTAATTAAAGCCCTAAAATTAAATATAATTAATCAAAATGTCCAAAATATTAATTTATTGAACTATTATCTTACTTATATTATCTAAAGACTAAAAAGTATTTTTTCTAATTTTTAAAAACTATTTTTCTATTTTTAAATAACTAAAAACTATTTTTAAACTAAAATAATTATAAAAAATAATAAAATAATACCAAAAAATAATTGGACACTTTTAAAAATCCTAAATTACTCTAATGATCAGAAGAAAAATGAAAAAGTTTGAAAAATAATAAATTTACCACTAAAAGACAAAAGCAGTTTAAATTAAAACCCTAATTAAACTAATTTAATTCTAAAAAATAATTTAAAAATGAACAATGAAAACTTTTTATACCAAAAATCTTAAAATAATATTCTAAGTCTAGAAAAAATGTTTAAACTGAAAAATAAGTATTTTTGGCACTAAATGCCAAAAACAGAAACTTAAAAAGTATTAAAAATAGCTATTAATTGTAAAAAATAGTAAATGAACAGTAATAAAAAATCTAATTAATCTAAAAATTCAGAAATAAAATTAGAAAAATAACAAAACTAGTTTGAAGGTCTAATTCACAAATTTGCCCACTAAAGACAAAAAAGGAAGATTACTGAAAGTGACACTTTGCTGGTTTTGTCCAGTAGTGTAGCAGTACCAACTTGTGTGCTATCAGTGGGAACCTTTTTCCCACTGCTAGTGTTAATTCTAGGTTTGGTGACTGATTAAGCTTAGGAAAGCTTTTGGCTTGGTTTCTTTTGGAACAAAAGGCACCCCTATACTCAGTTGAGTATAGGGAGTCAATATACACACAAAAAACAAGCAAGTACTTCACAAAATTTCACACAAATGGGCAAGAAAGTAACTGATGAATGTTATATGTTTCTGATGAATAGGAAGCCAAATTTACTTGCACAAATTTGAATTTCAAGGCCTCAAATCTTGCAATCCAGCTAAACACATGGCATACAAATGATTACCACCCCTGCTTAATACCCTACCCTAGCAGATTTCAAGATTTGGTGAACAAATTTCACCAAAATCAGTCAAACCAAGCACTTACTGGTTTTATGATATTTTTTAAGATTTTGACATGCAAACTTGTTCAAAACATCACCAAACTGAATACTAAGCTAGCATACAACCTAACAACTACCTAGTGAGTGAATAAAACAGATTTTAAACCAAGATATATATCATTAAATCCTACTAGAACCTTAATCCAAACACCCCTTAAAATTTCAAAAACTCTTTTTTAACACCAAATTCAAACAAATTCAAACCAAATTTATCCCAATCAATCTAAACATGCATAATAACTTCAAACAAGCAATATCAAACCAGATTAACAACACATAAGCAATTTTCATACAAAATCACATAAGACTGAAATATTTGAAAACTGAAAAAAGAACAAGGTGACTACCTTTTAGGACCCACATCCAGGCCCCACAATGGCTGCTTTGCCATCTCCATACAGACTCGGGTCTGTGCAGACTTTTCTTTGCTGTTTGAAATGAAAATGATGATGATATTGGTCCTTGTTTTGAACCTGCCAAAATCAGATAACCAAGAACAAAAGATAACTGGTACAAGAGCTTAGGCTTATAGGATTAACTTATTGACAAGTTAACCTATAGCTTAAAGCTTTTAAAAAGAAAGCAGAAATATAAAAGACTGTTTTTTTCTTCACTGAAAATTTTGAAAATTCAGGAAAACTGAAAACCTTTTGAAACAAGTAAATCAACAATAAAATTCAACAAAACTTCAAACAATATAAGTAAACTGGCTCTTTGCTTCTCATCAACAAACTTTAAACCATTTTTCATTCATAAAAATTGGATTTACAAAGTTGTGATCAAAGGAGAAAAAAAACAAGGAACAAGGGGCATGCACAACTCGCATCCTCCTTATATAGCCTCTCATAGAACTATCTAGATACTCTGAATAAAATAATACAAGCTAAAACCCTAATGGTTAGAATTCCAGAAATGCCCCTTGATTGTTGACTGAAAATTGGTCAAGATGGAGCATGTGATGTAGCCAGCTGTTGTTTGTTGATCATGAGCGTTTATTTGAGCTTGAGGTCCAAGTAGTATCATCCTGGGCGTTTATCTTGTCCCTTCTTGGGTTTGGGGGAAAAAGACGTTTGCAGGGGTGGTCCTACCCAACACATGGGTTGGTCTTGGTCACGGTTTTTGTGTGGGATGGAATGACAATGAGGTTAATCAAAGATCTGGAGAGTTGTAACATAAAACCCTTTGTTTTAATTAAGGTTCATCTTGGGGATTAGCTAGGGTTTATGTGGGTGATTAAGGGGAGTTTAATCCATTTTTGGGGGTTTAATATTTAAATAAGGTGTTTGGAGGGAAGTGGGAGGGTTTGACTAATTGACCAAGTTTAATTAAATAAACCTGGTGGTGGAATGCAGACGTGGAGATGGAGGGTGAGGTGGTGTGTTGTGAGTGGAGGGTTGGGGTGATGTGGCAAGATGATTGGTGGGGGATACTTGTAGTGTCTAGGCATAATTGGCCCCCCAAGGTTCTTAACTCCTTCACTTTGTTAATAACAGCAACAACTTCTATTTCCTTTGAAAATAAGTTTCACCCACTTGTCATTTTTGGCACATCAATTTTGTAAGCTTGTATCAAGGACTTCAAATGTAATTTCTTCAATCTTCAAGGGCTGTTCATGTAACATCTTGATAATTTAGGGACCTCAATGCATTTTATGAGTTTTGCAAGGGTATAAATTGCCAAGTCTTCAAAGATGAGGGACCAATGTTGACAATCTTAAATTCTTCAAGGTCATTTTTAGAAATTCCAGATTTGGGCCCGGTTCATTGTGCGGCTTCATTTCCCGTGTTCGTTTTTGAATGATTCTTGTGATCTTTTTGTCATTTCCTCAATATCCGTACCTAAAATACACAAGTAACAAACACAAGCATATATTTGGCAGTTTTAATAATATTTTATGCATTTTAAGCCCGATTTGGACGATGAGACTATGTATAAAAGCAGTCTCATCACTCCCCCATACTAAACCATTGTCGTGCCCTCACGCAATGCTAGAATAAAGTATCATAGCACCTCCAAAAATCATTTTTATTCACTTTATTGGAATGAAAAACTAGCTACACTACTACTATTACTACTACTTGTGTTTTTGACATAATGTATGATTTTCATCGCAAAATGGGACGTTTAGGTTCATAGAATAAGAACACGTGAATGATTCGTTAGAAATAATTTCATCGTCCTCGATTTTCACCCTAATTCCATGCCAAGCGTGCAACGAGATCATTGTCATTATAAGTTAGTAATGCTAACACTACTCATATGCCCTAATCACGTACTTATCCTCCAATTATTCCTAAGTTGTATCTCTTATATTTTATTTTGTCTTAATGATCACGAGGATACATCATTTGACTTATGCGATAATAGAGATTTAGGTCTAAGAATAGAGTCCTAACGGTGTAACTAAGACCATCAAATCAATAACCCCTCCTAATAGACAACGACGTTAAAAATTAAGTTAACAAGAAGAATCGATAAACACGGTTTTATAACGGTTTTGAACATGAGACTTATTACCAAGACTTTTATACGCCCCCTAACGGAAGGGCCTTATTATCTTTGGTTTACCTCCATCTTTTATTCAACTTCGCCATGAAGCTTTTATTATGACTTCGGTCTTGCCTTGCCTTTTATTATCCGCCTCATCGGTGGTTTTATTAGCCAAAGACGTATATCCTCACGCTAAAGCGAATTTTGGATCTTTAAAGCTTCGAAGATTAAGGCTTGATTCACTTTCAATTTTGCATAGATTTTTCGGCCTTGTGGGGCTTCAAATTGTTTGCTAGATTTAGGTGAGCACTTGAAATCTTATTATTGGGTGAAGCTTTCGATTATTCGGGTGCCAATACTTCAAAATCGTGACGCTAGCGATACCTTAATGTCTTCCTAATTTAATTACACGGAAGCTACTAGAAAAGACTAGAAACCCAACAATCCTAACTAAACCGCTAAGTCAATATTTATTAAGAAAAAAATATTTACATGCGAAGGGAGAATAAGCAAATAACGAGAACACATGAGTTTTTGAAAGAATACGAGTACTCTACGTTTAGCATACTAACTTATAATTAACCCTATCATTTCTCGTCCTCATTTAAGAGACTTAGCCTAATGTGTAGTTAAGGAATCAAAGCTAAGTGCTCAACACGCACGGTCGAGTCAAAAATTACTCTTATTCTCGCCATCGGAAAACCTACATTCGTGTCTTCAAACACTTATAAAACATGAGAAAACGTTTAAAATTTGGCCATTTTTAGCCTTATTTTGCAACAAAACGATAAACAAAAAGATAAACTTTGGAAAGCGTGAAGGTTTGGCAAGGCAAGTATCTATTCACCCCCCATACTAAAGTTAAACATTGTCCTCAATGTTTCGAGTCTAGGGGTGCAAACACCCCCATACTAGAGACGTAGTCGAATGCCTAATCTAGCATGGAAAGGGTGTAACCATTAAATTTAAAGCCGTTTATGAAGTGTGCTATAAACCTAAGGTTAGAACATCAAAAGGATATATCATGGATATTGAGAAATGTCTCCAAAGCAAACGATCGAGTGCTCCCATAAAACGAACACGAGAGGCTCCAATCATGAAGATCATGATCTAAAAACCACAATGCACAAACAACCACGGAACAAAGGTTGGAAGGGCACAAATCCCCACACGTAAGCTACATTTGAAAGCGATAATATGTACATAGGATAAGCATGGGACTCCCCCACGAGGCACCTCGTTTTTGATTACCGAGTCATGAGCTCGACTCGATCCCCTCAATACTAATTATCATTGGGGAAAGTGATTTGGTCGAGGTAGTTCAAGGATGGAACTTCCCCGCCAAAGTAGTGCTTCAACCTATGTCCATTCACCTTGAAGTTAGGACCATCATCTTGAGCTAGCTCGATGGTCCCATACGGAAACACTTGAGTCACGGTGAATGGACCGGACCAACGGGATTTCAACTTACCGGAAAAGATTTTTAATCTTGAATTAAAAAGAAAAAATTTGATCCCCAATGATAAAAACCAGGTTTTTAATTTTAGAATCATGCAACTTTTTAGTTTTTTCTTTATAAATCAATGAATTTTGATAAGCAATATCCCTCAATTCATCTAATTCATTCAATTGCATTTTCCGGTGTTTTCCCGCGGTCTCCATATCATCATTACAATGCTTTAGGGCCCAATAAGCCTTGTGTTCTAATACGATAGGCAAATGACAATTCTTTCCATACACAAGCTTATAGGGAGTGCACCCAATGGGCGTCTTATGAGCGGTCCTAAAGGCCCATAAAGCATCGTCCAACTTATCCGACCATGATTGTCGGTTTTCCCCAACGGATCTCTCCAAGATCCTCTTCAACGATCGGTTTGAAACCTCGACTTGCCCACTCGTTTGTGGGTGATAAGCCGTAGAAAGCCGATGTGTAACCCCATATTTCCTTAGAACCCTTTCAAATTGGTCGTTACAAAAATGGGTTCCACGATCGCTTATGATAGCACGAGGGGTTCTAAACCGAGAAAACAAGCTTTTCAAAAACTTGACTACCACACGAGCATCATTGGTGGGCAAGGCCTTGGCCTCCACCCACTTAAATAGGTAGTCAACCGCAACAAGGATGTACTTATTACCACGAGATGATGGGAACAGCCCCATAAAGTCTATACCCCAAACGTCAAAGATCTCACACACTTGGATGATATTTTGTGGAATTTCATCTTTTTGTGAGGCTTTTCCTTGTCGTTGGCATGCATCACATGACTTCACAAGATCTTGTGCATCTCGGTAAATAGTAGGCCAAAAGAAGCCGACATCAAACACCTTTTTAGCCGTGAGATTAGCACCGTGGTTGTGACAATCCTTCAATTTATGGTTGATATTTTATTCTCGAATATTATTTAAAAACATTATTTTAATGTTATAATATGAACTCACATATTTTTGGGAAGAAATTTGGATTTACATCTTGAAGTAGCGTCGACTACGTTTAAACCGGAGGATTCAACGTTACGTGCTTACGTTTACATACACCGTCTTTGGTGGCAGTCCGACATTTCAGAAAATAAATTTATTCGTGAATATTATTTTGGAGTTTTAAATTTGTGTTGGTTCATAAACTCACAAATTTACGACAAGAGATTAGGACTTACGATTTTATTTTAACGTCCTTTACGACTAAACCGGAAACCCTAGGATTACGTATTTACGTTTTCGAACTCCGTTTTTGATGAAACAATTTTTATTGGATTCGTTTTGTGACGTAGATTCATAATTTATAAAAACGTCTTTCGTAAAACGACCCGAGGGCACGCAAATCGAGGAAACTAGAATCGAGGAGTACCCGTAAATAAATGGGATGAGACAAGTGGGACACTTGTCCCACCCCACTCCAAAACCGGCCCAACTAGTGCCACCACTCCCTTGATGTGGCAAAACATGGCTTCATATCTACACTTGTCCATTTTGCTTCACATTGAAGCTAAGTTACAACAACACCACAAAATCAACTAGCAAAAACCACTTGCTCTCACTTTTCACCATGCAAACCACACACAATCCTCTCTTCCTTCTCTATGTTTGCCGTCCCTCATCTCCACCAAAACACCCCTTTCATACAAATTTTAACCATAAACATATGTTATAATCAACATATGTTAATCTCCATTCAAAAAGATGAAGATTGGTGCAAGTTATAACATCCAAGGAGGAGTTTTCATGGAGTAGTAGGGCTGATTTTCCATAAGGTATTCATGAAGCATGGTGGTCATGAAGATGGTCTTGGCTATGCACAAGTTTCTCCATCAAAATCCATGTTTTGATCACAACTTACATCATCATGGTGGTATAAAGATTGTCCTCCTCAACTTCTTGTTATTTTGATTATGTAAACATGTATTTTATTTCCTATTGTATATATTTATGATGATTATATGATGATAAAAATGTTATGTGGGGATTTGTTGTTGATAATCATGGATAAAAAGGTGAAAAACCATAAGAAACAAGGTTAAAATCTTGGTTAAATTTGATGACTGTATAAAACAGTAAAGAACTATGGTAATCTGATAAAATGATGAAGTAGAATGGATTTACAGTAAGCTATGGGTCTTGTACACATGTGAGAGTTGGCCATGCAATGGAATCATTTAATGAGTGAAATATGATCAAAACAAGTTTAGGGTATAAATATGACATTACTGTTTTGGACGATTTTTAGAAAATATTTAGAACATGATTCAACAGTAGCTATAGAAGAGTTAAATGTAGCACATATCATGTAGTTTATGTGATAAAAATTTGAGCTTCTATCTCCATATAGAACTCAAGATATGGCAGTTTTGGTGAAGATGAAGTTAAAAATCAGATTTTTGGAAATTAAAGAATAATACTATTATATAAGCACTCACATTTTAATATATAAAATGTAAAATAAAAACCCACTAACTTATAAAACTTATTTATATAAATATATCTAAAAGGGTAATCAAATGGATAAATTATATAAATGGTGTTAAAATAATATTTATAAGTAATAAAAACTATAAACTTGATTTTTACGACTTTTTTGGCTATCGCCGTGAAATTAACGTTTTTCGCCAAATAAAACTTAGACGACCAAACCCGTCTAATGTAAAGTTTATAAAAGTCATATACTGATGTTTAAGTAACTAATACAAGTAAAAACCGATAAAACCCGAACAATAAGAAATACGGACGTTAACGGACTAAATTAACGTTATTGGACTAATAATACAACAAAAATGGACTAGAACACTTATAAACTTATTATTGGACTTAACCCATTTAGGCCCAGCTTGAAAGTGTATGTACTGATAATATAATTACAAAAAGGATTAATACAAGTTAAGAACTTATAATAAGCTTATTGGACTTAAGACACGTAAACGGGTAAAACTAGTAAACTAATATAAAAGTTATCGACATATAACACTAAAAGGAGTAAACGAGAATATGTAAACCCACTTGATCATCATATATATATAATCATCATATGTATACATACTTGTTATTTTTATAAAGTCATTGGACATGAGTCTAAGACCGAGTATTATTTGTCTAGGTTTCTGTGATTGAAGCACGTACCATACGTCCGAATTACCGATAACCCGCCTTCCCATATCAATGTGAGTTCATAGCCTCGCACTCTTTTAAATGTTTTATAAATGTTTTATAAACCCGCGAGGGGGATAACATGTTAGATTTTATAAAACAGGACACCATTTGTCCCGATGGTTTGTTTATTGATTTTGGACCCGAATGATTGAATGACCCAATTGTATGACCCGATAAATGATTAATGGACCCGATAAATGAAATAACATGGATTATTAAAGTTAGGTTATGTCACTAAAAGTCCCATTAGCATGAATTGTGAACTACCGGGAGTTGGTAGACGCTTATGCATATAATAGTACTATTTGGGGACGATCACCCCAGTTCGCGCCTTGACGGTTGATCCCCGTCGTGCCACATTGATTGGTAAGCGAATTTATGTATGAGAAGATTTCCATAGCGTGACCTTTGTCACGACACGCTACTTTAGATGGTCAAAATTGGTATCGGGTTAGCTACCCGTTGTTGGTTTAGTAAGGTAACAATGTCATGCGGCTTATAATAATCCGAATTAACGAAATACTAATAGACGCTCCGAATTACGATGTATTGTCTGACTAGCAATATAGGGTCATACTATTGATATTATATTCGTGTTTTGGTTTTCATAACCATATTCATATAACGGTTATTTTCATACAACGTCGTAAGACGTATTGTATGACGTTTTTACGACATTGGCTCGTATAATGATTTTTAAGGCAAACGCCTATATTATGATTTTCAATAAGGATTTGTATAAAATGACTTTGGCTATTATATGGCCTATCAAAATGATTTGTACAAAATGATTTTCAGTAGTAATTTTATACTGATATTATATTGATGGATTTTATCAAACTCTATGAATTCACTCAGCGTTATCGCTGACCTTTTCTTTTTAACATGTTTTATCTCAGGTACTTGAAGGTAATTCTTGGGAAGACGACAAGAATTCATGGCCCGCACTTAAACAATATTTTTCCATTCAAACACTTTGTAAAACTTTTGTATGTAATGTAATGACTTGGGACCGATGTAACTTTGTTGTTTATGAATGGAAATGATTTAATATTAAACGACGCGATTTTTATGCGTTGTCTATGATGTGAGTAATGTGCTATCCCGTAACACCAACTAGTCTTCCGCTGTACTAAGTTGTATAAATTTGGGGGTGTTACAGTTTGGTACCAGAGCTCTCGTTATAGAGAACGAAAGATTTTTAAAACTAAGGTTTTAAATAAAACTTTTCAAAATCTTTTAACTATAAACATTTTATTAAAAATGTCTAAAAATCTTTTAACTATAACGGTGCCGAAGAATTCCCGAGTTACTGAAAAGGCCAGACTGAGAAGTGTTATTTTAATATATATATATATATATATATATATATATATATATATATATATATATATATATATATATATATATATATATATATATATATATATATATATATATATATATATATATATATATATATATATAACTTGGATTATATATGATGTAATTTGATTACATGATTGTTTGATGATTATTTTGATATTTATACGAGGTATTTATACGACGTAGATTGTCACAAGTAACCCTAAATCCCCTAGTAAATTAATCGAAGCTATTCTCGTAGGAATTCTAGCTATCCTAGATCTAAACCAAGTTGTGGATATTCATGATCCCAACAAATGGTTGATACTCGTAGAAATGTAGATATTAGTTGATTGTGATATTGAAAAAGAATTGGCGAGATTAAATCTGATATCGATGTCATGACGATCTTTCCTTATAGAGTGGAGTTTGACAAAACGTTATCACCTGGAAAGATGTCATCTGATTCGTTGTCATCCAATTCTTAAATTGAAATCGAAAGGGTGAATGTTGCACTTGAGGCTGTAATTGGAATCATTACCCAAAAGCCTCATGCCACTAGTACCTTTCCGATAAGTCTAATTGAATGATCGAGTCATCTCATGTTAATGACTCATTTGATAATTGTCGTTGTAAGAGATATAGGATTGGAATTAAGTGTTGATTCATATTGAGATTGTATTGCCTTTACAAGGCCGAAGAATAAGATTGAAAGTATTGGAGATTGAGGTAGGATATCGAATTGAGTATAAAGTTGGTTGAAACTTAAATAAAGTAAAATTTAACTTGAATGGAATATGAAATTGTTAAAAGGAAGCCGTTAAGTTCTGTGATGGAATTATAAGGTTTTAATTGATTGTAGGTTTGTGTTAAAGGTTGTTCCTAGGCCATTGTCCAATAATGAGGATGCCCAGTGTCCAAGAAATAAATTGAAGAAATTCTTCTTCTGAATTGGGACCGATGGATCTTCCGGGACAGGTGGGACACCTAATGACTCTTGTAGATTAGTATTCATTGTGGTATCTTTTAAAAATAATCCCTAACTTAACTGAGACATCAGTTGGTAGGATGAGTTCTGAGAATTGTATGACATAGTGACACATTTGTGTTACGGTACAATTTTGACTTGTTTGTGATTAATGAAAAAGACTACCTATGATTGCTAAATTCTACATCTATCGATGTTATCTATCTTTTATTGCTTCATCCTAATGTTCGCATTAGTGATGCAACCATTGAACAAGTACTCATCTCGAATTGAGTTACGTTGTGGATTATTCTCTTTGTATTCCTGAGTGCCATCGAAGTCATGAACCTCATTATTATTTGGCTAAGCTCATTTCCTATCATATTGTGGTTAGTTCTTGGTGAACAAGCTTTCATCACTCTTCTGCAGATCACTCATTGTTTTTATAAGATACAATAGTATCCCTTGAGAAAAATTGAATTTTCATCACTATAAGGATTATTCAAAGTGAGATTTATAAGTGATTGTTATCGAAGTAAAGTTGTTTATAAAACATCTTTGAAAACTTAAATTGTTTTCATAATAAAGAAATTTTTTGTAAATATATTCTTGATTCTTATTCAAGAATTAAGCATGTAAATGTTTTTATTATAAACATGATGGTAAAGTTTTGACGAACTGAGTATTGCATCGTTAATCTTGAAATTGTATATAGTTGCGCGCCTACATACAATTTAGAATGGACCATGCAAGACTGACTAGTAGTCACCATAAAACTAATGAATAAACACTACATTTTCTTTGAGGATTGTGAAAGATTAAATTTTAATGAGATCTGCAAGAAGTGAAAAATAAGGACATAATGTTAGAGACATCTACATATGTGCCTGTAGCATCTATTCTTCTGAGTTGAATTTACTCATCTGTGGAAATTGTCTTATTTGACAATTGACAATTCTTTCTTGTCCAATTATCCCGTAGTGAGATTATTAGGAAAAGTATCTCATTACCGAGTGTTGATACCCGACTGGATGTATTGAGGTTCTTATCATTTCTTATGATTTGATTTCATTTGAATGACCTGGGTAACGATCCGAGGAGCTTTCGAATGCGTACTCAAATTATGAAAACATGGCATATATTCATATTCGTTAAATGTTTTCATCTGTATCTGATTTGAAATTCTATCGCGTAAATCATGCGTTGACCTTACTCTTTTAAGGTTCGTTATGTCTCCAGATATCCGTGAACTTGTGAAGGATTATGAGTTATTATTAGACTTTTGAGAAGTTCACATCTTATCAACGGCAATGAAACTGGAAAGTTGATAGTGCCAGTAAAATGGATTGATCGAGTATGACATGACGACATTGTCTGAATTGATGGGAACTCGAGTAGAATTCCCTAAATGATAAGATGTTGATTATCAAAAGTGATCTAAATAATTCTTGACGGATGCCCGTATCTTGAATTTAGACTTGAGACTATACGGTGAATGGTTGTGAACTAGTTATAGATATTATAATCTAGAAGAACATAATATGAATTTATTAAAAGATGTTTATCTTATCTGAAACTTTAGGAGGTATTTATTGGTGAATTACCTAAACTTTCGCCATTAAGGCAAGTTGAAATTGTTATTGATTATATTTCCGGTGCTGCACTTGTGGCTTGTGCACTGTACGTCAGCACCATCTAAATTAAAGTAATTACCGTACAACTGAGAAAGTTGTCGGAGAAAGATTTTATTATACCAAGCATGTCATCCTGAAGAGCTATGGTGTTATCTTTCCTTATATTTATAGATTACTGTGACTGAGTAAATTGACAATCGAAAACGATATCCATAACTCGAAATGGAAGAATTGTTCGATCATTTACAAGGTTTTAGCGTATGTTTTAGAAATTTTATCCACGGCATGGTTATCATCAACATCGCATCTGCGAAAGAGATTATCTATTCCAATCACTACATCCGGTACTTGTAATGAACGTTATGAGTTTCACGTGATGTCGTTTGGATTGACCAATGCACATGTAGTATTCATAAAATTTGATGAATCGCGTGTGTAGGCTGTAATTTGATAAATTCATGCTTGTGATCATTAAGGACTATATGTTTGTTTATATGAATAAGAATGAGTTAATAATTATTTATAGATTGCCCTGAATTGACCGAATAATAAAAACCTGTATCTTAAATATTTAACACGTGATTAAGGACTTAATCCTTTACATAAAATGACCGTTGGATTAGTAATGGTAAAATGTATGCATATAGACTCTTCAAAAATTAAGAGCCCTTTTAAGACTTTGGATTTTACCAAAAAAGAAATGGAAATATGTTTGACGAATGTTTTAACAAAGGATTTTTAAAGGGATTATTCCCTTATACACTAATCATTTAACTAAACTCCTGTTTAGGGGTAAATGATTGTGTATACCTCAAAAACAACTTAAGAAGAATTAAGGAAAATATATAACTTATTACTTGAAATTTGAAACGACAATTTTTTCTTTTCAAACTAAGAAAACTTTGTCCAAAGTATAAACAAAGGTTTTTCGAACATTTACGAAATCTTATTAAATATTTTCGATAAATCAACAAAAATCTTGTTAATTAAATTCAAATTATTTTTGAACATTTTATATAATTGGTCGAACTAAGAAATTTAAAATCTTTATGTTTACATTTCATAAAAATTGAATATTTAATATTTAATTAATTGTGATAATTATCGACGCTTTAGACGACGGATTGAGTAAAACGGATAAAAATGATAGTTGAGAAGAAACTAAAACTTAGAAAATATGAAGAAAGGTGAATGTAATTACTAACGCATAATATAGAAAGAATATCTGAGTGAATTGTGGACATGATAATTATATCATCATGAGAAGTGAATATAGATACTGACATATTATATAAAAAGGATAAAGAACCAATTAGGACATGTTCCTTAATAATGAAGGTGCAAAATAATTTGTCGAACAATATAAAAATAAACAATGTCTGTAAAAAGGATAATATAAATGATAAAAAAAAAGTGTTTCGCGGCTAATGTTAACCATTAAAATAGAGAATCCAATAGGGTTAAATGTATAAAAGGCCACTTGTGGTTGCCTAAATATGGAGATTGGGAGATATAGTTATGTTGGAATTTGTAAGTATAAGTATTCTATTTATGTCATTTATGACTAGAAGTATCCTTGTCTGAAGAAGTTGTACTGATGGCAATTATAAAGGCAGACATCGCCTCATACATTAGTAAACATCTAGCTATTGCAATGGTCATCATCTGAATTTGATTCGATTTGGGTCATCGTCAACAGACTGACCAAATCTGCTAATATCATTCTTGATAATGATAAATGCAAAAGAGTTATATAAACATAGTGTGCCTGTATCGATCATCTATATATATCAAGATCTTCGCTTCGCATCAAAATTCTAGAGATTTGCTCAGAATTCATTGAGAACGAACCTTGATGAGAGTACTATGTACCATCCCAAATCGAAGGGACGAGGTAAAGTAACGATACAGAGTAATATAAGTATTGTTTTATGTTTGAATTATTGACCTTTGGTAATAGACCATATGATCGTTTTCCTTTGGAGAGATTATCATTGATAATCATCATATTAGGATCGAGATCGAATCTTGTTAAAGATTTAGAAATTAGAGCATCTGTAAGCATGAGTTGAGAGGGAGACATCCGACATACACCTATCGTGAGTTGGACATGTCTTTTAGGCTTAAGGTTTCCTATGATGGCGAACCTATCCTTGCAAAATACCCGACCCGCGAGATCTGAAATGATTGTTGAAATTAGGATTTGATTATTAACTGCCGATAGTGGGCAGGAGGTTATGTGAATGTGAAATGTAGATCTTGAAGTGCCAAATGGGTAGCGAAGTTATGGCAAAAATTTTAAACTTGGAAAAATGAATTCATGATCTGACAAATCATGGGATATAAGTCCCCGTTGTATGGGACCATTGAAATGATGTAAAAGTTGGGATTGAAAGGCATATAAGCTGGATCTACCCTAGGACTTCAAGAACCGCGTGAATTATGTTTCGTAAATCGCACTTGATGGAATATCTATCAAGTGAAATTCTGATTATTCTTAATAGAGCTTAGATCGGCGAAAAGTTGCATTCATCAAAAACCCGTAAACATCATGGATAGAGAACGTAAGTCAACATTAAGCCTGATCTTATTCCCGTAGTTACGTTTGATAGAACTCGCGTATTGTAATGAATTGCCCTTGTGAGAAAAGACCGAATGTGGAGGAAATACCCACATGGCTTTAACTCTATAAGAAGCGAGTAGTAAGATCATCTTTGAGGACAAAGATCCTGTTTAGGGGTAAATGCTGTGACAATCCGTCAATTTATGGTTGATATTTTATTCTCGAATATTATTTAAAAACATTATTTTAATGTTATAATATGAACTCACATATTTTTGGGAAGAAATTTGGATTTACATCTTGAAGTAGCGTCGACTATGTTTAAACCAGAGGATTCAACGTTACGTGCTTACGTTTACATACAACGTCTTTGGTGGCAGTCCGACATTTCAGAAAATAAATTTATTCGTGAATATTATTTTGGAGTTTTAAATTTGTGTTGGTTCATAAACTCACAAATTTACGAGAAGAGATTAGGACTTACGATTTTATTTTAACGTCCTTTACGACTAAACCGGAAATCCTAGGATTACGTATTTACGTTTTAGAACTCCGTTTTTGATGAAACAATTTTTATTGGATTCGTTTTGTGACGTAGATTCATAATTTATAAAAACGTCTTTAGTAAAACGGCCCGAGGGCACGCAAATCGAGGAAACTAGAATCGAGGAATACCCGTAAATAAATGGGATGAGACAAGTGGGACACTTGTCCCACCCCACTCCAAAACCGGCCCAACTAGTGCCACCACTCCCTTGATGTGGCAAAACATGGCTTCATATCTACACTTGTCCATTTTGCTTCACATTGAAGCTAAGTTACAACAACACCACAAAATCAACTAGCAAAAACCACTTGCTCTCACTTTTCACCATGCAAACCACACACAATCCTCTCTTCCTTCTCTATGTTTGCCGTCCCTCATCTCCACCAAAACACCCCTTTCATACAAATTTTAACCATAAACATATGTTATAATCAACATATGTTAATCTCAATTAAAAAAGATGAAGATTGGTGCAAGTTATAACATCCAAGGAGGAGTTTTCATGGAGTAGTAGGGCTGATTTTCCATAAGGTATTCATGAAGCATGGTGGTCATGAATATGGTCTTGGCTATGCACAAGTTTCTCCATCAAAATCCATGTTTTGATCACAACTTACATCATCATGGTGGTATAAAGATTGTCCTCCTCAACTTCTTGTTATTTTGATTATGTAAACATGTATTTTATTTCCTATTGTATATATTTATGATGATTATATGATGATAAAAATGTTATGTGGGGATTTGTTGTTGATAATCATGGATAAAAAGGTGAAAAACCATAAGAAACAAGGTTAAAATCTTGGTTAAATTTGATGACTGTATAAAACAGTAAAGAACTATATGTTAATCTGATAAAATGATGAAGTAGAATGGATTTACAGTAAGCTATGGGTCTTGTACACATGTGAGAGTTGGCCATGCAATGGAATCATTGTAATGAGTGAGATATGATCAAAACAAGTTTAGGGTATAAATCTGAGGTTACTGTTTTGGACGATTTTTAGAAAATATTTAGAAGATGATTCAACAGTAACCATAGAAGAGTTAAATGTAGCACATATCATGTAGTTTATGTGATAAAAATTTGAGCTTCTATCTCCATATAGAACTCAAGATATGGCAGTTTTGGTGAAGATGAAGTTAAAAATCAGATTTTTGGAAATTAAAGAATAATACTATTATATAAGCACTCACATTTTAATATATAAAATGTAAAATAAAAACCCACTAACATATAAAACTTATTTATATAAATATATATAAAAGGGTAATCAAATGGATAAATTATATAAATGGTGGTAAAATAATATTTATAAGTAATAAAAACTATAAACTTGATTTTTACGACTTTTTCGGCTATCGCCGTGAAATTAACGTCTTTCGCCAAATAAAACTTAGACGACCAAACCCGTCTAATGTAAAGTTTATAAAAGTCATATACTGATGTTTAAGTAACTAATACAAGTACAAACCGATAAAACCCGAACAATAAAAAATACGGACGTTAACGGACTAAATTAACGTTATTGGACTAATAATACAACAAAAATGGACTAGAACACTTATAAACTTATTATTGGACTTAACCCATTTAGGCCCAACTTGAAAGTGTATGTACTGATAATATAAGTACAAAAAGGATTAATACAAGTTAAGAACTTATAATAAGCTTATTGGACTTAAGACACGTAAACGGGTAAAACTAGTAAACTAATATAAAAGTTATCGACATATAACACTAAAAGGAGTAAACGAGAATATGTAAACCCACTTGATCATCATATATATATATAATCATCATATGTATACATACTTGTTATTTTTATAAAGTCATTGGACATGAGTCTAAGACCGAGTATTATTTGTCTAGGTTTCCGTGATTGAAGCACGTACCGTACGTCCGAATTGCCGATAACCCGTCTTCCCATATCAATGTGAGTTCATAGCCTCGCACTCTTTTAAATGTTTTATAAACCCGCGAGGGGGATAACATGTTAGTTTTTATAAAATAGGACACCATTTGTCCCGATGGTTTGTTTATTGATTTTGGACCCGAATGATTGAATGACCCGATTGTATGACCCGATAAATGATTAATGGACCCGATAAATGAAATAAAATGGATTATTAAAGTTAGGTTATGTCACTAAAAGTCCCATTAGCATGAATTGTGAACTACCGGGAGTTGGTAGACGCTTATGCATATAATAGTACTATTTGGGGACGATCACCCCAGTTCGCGCCTTGACGGTTGATCCCCGTCGTGCCACATTGATTGGTAAGCGAATTTATGTATGAGAAGATTTCCATAGCATGACCTTTGTGACGACACGCTACTTTAGATGGGCAAAATTGGTATCGGGTTAGCTACCCGTTGTTGGTTTAGTAAGGTAGCAATGTCATGCGGCTTATAATAATCCGAATTAACGAAATACTAATAGACGCTCCGAATTACGATGTATTGCCTGACTAGCAATACAGGGTCATACTATTGATATTATATTCGTGTTTTGGTTTTCATAACCATATTCATATAACGGTTTTTATTTTCATACAACGTCGTAAGACGTATTGTATGACGTTTTTACGACATTGGCTCGTATAATGATTTTTAAGGCAAACGTCTATATTATGATTTTCGATAAGGATTTGTATAAAATGACTTTGGCTATTATATGGCCTATCAAAATGATTTGTACAAAATGATTTTCAGTAGTAATTTTATACTGATATTATATTGATGGATTTTATCAAACTCTATGAATTCACTCGGCGTTATCGCTGACCTTTTCTTTAACATGTTTTATCTCAGGTACTTGAAGGTAATTCTCGGGAAGACGACAAGAATTCATGGCCCGCACTTAAACAATATTTTTCCATTCAAACACTTTGTAAAACTTTTGTATGTAATGTAATGACTTGGGACCGATGTAACTTTGTTGTTTATGAATGGAAATGATTTAATATTAAACGACGCGATTTTTATGCGTTGTCTATGATGTGAGTAATGTGATATCCCGTAACACCAACTAGTCTTCCGCTGTACTAAGTTGTATAAATTTGGGGGTGTTACAGTGGTGACCACCCGTGGGTCCCTCATGGCAAGCTCTAAGGATGTTAGAAGCTTCGGTGCCAAAAACACAACGTCGGATGATTTGATCCGCACAAGTTCGAAACAAGTAAGGGTCGTTCCAAAAGTAGAACTTGACGTCGCGAAAGAATTTTCATTTTTCTTGAGTCGTCATACCCTTAATGATGAAGTTACCCGCATGGTAATTTGCAAAATCCGCAAACCATGGGGTGGAAGAATCAAGCTTAGAATTCACTACACCAAGTGTCTCGAGCGGAAATGTTTCGGTGATTTCCTTGGGCTCGTAAACACTTTTGTGAGGATCTTCCAAACGAGAGAGATGATCGGCAGCTAGATTCTCGGCTCCTTTTTTGTCAACGATTTTTTGATCAAATTCTTGAAGGAGGAGAATCCAACAAAGTAATCTCGGCTTTGCATCTTGTTTAGCCATGAGATACTTGATAGCCGAATGGTCCGTATACACTATGCATTTCGTTAAGACGAGATAAGGTCTAAATTTCTCAAATGCATACACCACAGCAAGGAACTCCTTTTCCGTTGTAGTGTATTTAAGTTGAGCCTCGGTCATCGTCTTGCTAGCATAGTGAATAGGCAAGAAGTGCTTATCATGACGTTGCCCCAAAACGGCCCCAATAGCGTAATCACTAGCATCACACATGAGCTCAAAGGGGAGGTTCCAATTGGGAGCAACAAGAATGGGAGCTTCGGTAAGTTTCCTCTTAAGGATTTCAAAGGCTCGTACACAATCTTCGTCAAAGACAAAACGTGCCTCTTTTTCAAGAAGATGTGTAATGGGTCGAGAAATCTTCGAAAAATCCTTGATGAATCGACGATAAAAGCCCGCGTGGCCTAGGAAACTCCTAACTCCCTTAACGGTTTTGGGAAGAGGTAATTTGGCGATGACGTCTACCTTAGCTTGATCTACCTAAATCCCCGCTTTCGAGACCTTGTGCCCTAAGACGATTCCACTCTTAACCATAAAATGACACTTTTCCCAATTGAGCACAAGGTTGGTTTCCTCACAACGTTTTAACATTTTCTCTAGATTCGACAAACACGAAGTGAAAGAATCACCAAACACGGAAAAGTCATCCATGAAGACTTCTATCGTCTTCTCGATCATATGATGAAAAATAGCCATCATGCACCTTTGAAAGGTTCCAGGTGCATTACAAAGTCCGAATGGCATTCTACGATAGGCAAACGTTCCATATGGACACGTAAACGTAGTTTTTTCTTGATCACGAGGATCGATGGGAATTTTGAAGTAACCGGAAAAACCATCTAAAAAGCAATAGAAATCGTTTCCCGCAAGACGCTCCAACATTTGTCCATGAAGGGCAAGGGAAAATGGTCTTTTCGAGTGGCTTCATTCAACTTTCGATAGTCGATGCACACTCTCCATCCGGTCACGAGTCTAGTGGGAATTAACTCGTTTGCATCGTTTGGCACAACGGTCATCCCTCCCTTTTTAGGGACACAATGAATAGGACTCACCCAAGGGCTATCAGAAATAGGGTAAATCATTCCCGCGTCAAGGAGTTTAAGGACTTCCTTTTTGATGACGTCGTGAATTTTGGGGTTCACCCTCCTTTGACTTTGGATTGTGGGCTTGAAATCCTCCTCCATTAAGATTTTGTAGGTACAAAACTTGGGATCGATTCCCTTAATGTCGGATAACTTCCACGCAATCGCCCCTTTGTGATCCTTTAGAACATCGACAAGTGCGGTTTTTTCATCATTCGAAAGTTCCTTCGCAATAATAACCGGCAACTTGTCGTCATCCTCCAAATAGACATATTCGAGGTGAGGAGGTAAATCTTTCAACTCGAGAATTGGTGGTTCCTCAAGTGAAGATTTGGGTGTGATACTCATAACCTCCTCGGGTGGAGGAAATGGGAAATCGTTAAGAAAATCCTTGATAATCGAGAAGTCCTCATCGTTGTCGAGGTCTTCGTCACAAGTACGTGGAACATTGCATTCTTCCAACGTAAAACCACCACCTTCAAATGGAGTGAAGGTTGGTGTCGAATTATCAAGAATTGGATCTAACATAGTGGGATTGCCACTAGTTTCTTCATCACCAAACCCTAAAACTTCTTGTGAAAATTCCTCGCAAACCACGTCGATCATATCAACGAGGTTTATGGTAGCAACGGAATAAACATGAGAAAGTTGAAAATTTTGAGTTGCGTTTATAACAAGTTCCTCGTCGTTGAAACGTAAGGTGATCTTTCTAGCATGCACATCAATTAAAGCCATAGACGTATCTAAAAACGAACGACCTAAAATAAGATGAACTTGAGGATCCGTGGGGATATCGACAACGATAAAGTCTACGGGATAGTAGAACTTCCCCACTTTCACAAAAACTTCTTCCGCCAAACCACATGTACGAATCGTGGAATGGTCGGCCATCTCGATAGACATTAGTGAAGGAGTAAGATTAGGAAGATTGAGCGACCTGAAGATTGCAAGTGGCATCAAATTAATGCTAGCACCAAGATCGGCCAAGGCATAGCATTCTTCCATATCTTGGATTGCACAAGGGATCGAAAATTTACCGGGATCACCGACTTTTTGAGGTATGCGATTAAGATAAACCGACGAACAACTAGACAATTGATGCAATTTCTCCTTGTTGTTCAACATACTTTTAAAGTTAGCGGCAAATCGAGGCATCATGACCAAAGCATCGGCGAAACTCACATTAAGGTGGAACTAACGAAAGATTTTCATAAAAACCTCAAATTGATAGTTATCACGCTCTTGTCATTTCTCCTTCCTAAGTCTCGATGGGTAAGGCAAGGGTGGTGTGGGTTGGGGCATAGGCATAGCCTTTGGAATCTCGGGTTCCAATGTTGGTAAAGGGTCAACCGTAGGTGTGGCATGAGCGGTACTTTGTGGGCTTGAGATATGCTCCTTTTTGACCACCACCTCGGGTTCTTCCTCAATTTCCTCCACCGTTGGAGTAATTGGTTGAGGAGTCGGTTCTTTAAGTGCCTTACCACTTCGTGTGGTAATCACTTTCATCTCTCCCTTCGGGTTTGAAACGGTGTTACTAGGTAAACATCCCGAAGTAGAGGCTTTGTTCCCCATGACGGCTTCTAAAATAGCATTAAGCTTAACATCTTGACTAGCGGCTTTTTGGTCAATTCTTTGTTCAAGCCTAGCATGACTTTGTTCAATTTTATTGTTTTGACCTCTAATTTGATTAGCAAAATCATTTTTCAACTCATTTCTCATGTTAAGATTTTCCTTCACAAAATTAGCTAACTCCTTGGTGTTTTTAGCCGTATCCCTAGCTTGACTAGCCAATTGCTCTTGAATGTTTTCCAAAATCTTATCATTTCCCGTAGCGTAATTCAAAAAGTCCATTGGAAGTTCTTTAGTGTAAACATTTTGAAGACCTTGACTTGTGTTTTGAAAATTACGGTTTTGGTTTTGATTTTGCAATTGGCTACTACTTCCTTTATTCCCATAGTTGTTATTACCCTTGTAATTGTTCCTTTGATTGTTTTGGTAACCAACTTGATTGTTTCGATAATTGTTAGCATTTTGATTTGGTGGAAAACCCGGTGGAGTCAATTGATTAGTGCGGGGAACTTGACCGTTTTGGTTATAAGTTCCCGCGGCCGCGAAGGCACTCGAAGTGTTACCACCGTTGGTAATGCACTCGGAATAATCGTGAGCTCCACCATAATACATACAAGAAACCTCAACCGCTTTAGCCGTAGCGGGAGTGGGTTGTTCACCAACTTTAAACTCAATTAACAATCCCTTAAGCTTATCAAAAATCTTGTTCTCCAAATTAGCCTCGATTTGGCAAGCATCAACGGTGTGTGACAATGAAGGCGAAGGCGAAGACGAAGTCTTACGAACACTCGACGTGCTACAAGGACTATAGACCTTAGACCTATTCTCAATGATTAACAATGCTTCCTCGAATATTTTACACAAAAAATTACCACCCGCGGCGGCATTAAGATAATCACGCTCATGATCGTTCAAGCCATTGTAAAACGTGTCAATTTGATGCAAGTCGGAAAAACCATGATGAGGACATTCGTGCAACATTTCCTTAAACCTATTCCAAGCCGTTGAAAAACTCTCATTATACTCTTTCGAAAACTTTTAAATCTCGTTTTTCAAATGCGTAGTCTTAGAGGGCGGAAAAAAATTGGTTCACAAATTTTGAAACGAGATCCTTCCACGTCAATATAGAATTGGGTGGCTCTTTCTCTAACCAAATTTTTGTGGGCCCCGCTAAGGAATACGGAAAAAGCATCATCTTAATCGAGTCGTTAGAGACGTCCTTAAACTTGCAACTGCCGGTGAGACGATTAAATTGGCGAATGTGGTTATGAGGGTTGTCCTTTTCGTCACCTCGAAACTTGTTGTTTTGAATCATGGACAACAAACCCGTCTTAACCTCAAAATTCTCCGCAAGGATAGCGGGAATCACAATCGCTTCTCCATAACCCTCGGTGGGTGCTTGAAGCAACTCCATCATAGTTCGATTAGCCATGGGTGCTTCTTTCACTACGATGGGTTCGTCAATAGCAGACTCCTCACTAGAAGGAGTGGTTGATTTGTTTCTTCGTTTACGAGCACATCTTGCTTTGGAGCGAGTTTTCATAAACGTCACGTACAACGAGAGGCTGAGCAAAGAAGATTCTTTTTGGTGTTTTTACTTTTTCAATTTTTTTGTGGTTTTTGATTGTTTTTACTTTTTTTGGATTTTGGAATGTATTAGGTAGACAAAAATCTACAAATCTCCTCCTTAATCAAATCTCTCGATTAAAGAATCCTCAAGGAATGAAAACGATCACGTGAGGTGAACGCCTTCGATGACTTTTTAACGATGGTGGAACACCAAATCGTTCAAGAGGGTTTAATCAATAGAAACCAAGAAAATATATATGA
This sequence comes from Glebionis coronaria, assembly GCA_025667525.1. Taxonomy (NCBI): domain Eukaryota; kingdom Viridiplantae; phylum Streptophyta; class Magnoliopsida; order Asterales; family Asteraceae; genus Glebionis; species Glebionis coronaria. The sequence goes on from CM046876.1 coordinate 245,292,028, forward strand.
TACTTAAGTAATACTTTGGGCGGAAAAACCCTCGATTAGCTCTCAATCTCAAAATACGCACAAGCAAGCGGAGGAAACGAGGCGGCGCGAAGCACTTAAGAGCCTTTTTCCTTTAGGTCATGAAATACAACCGCCTTATACCCACCTTATAGTTTGTATTTTTCAAAATCGAGCTTCACGAAAGTATTTATCTATTTTTGCCTTTTTTCGTTGGTTTGAGATTCGAATACAATGATTGGGTAATGACCTCCCAATTCAAGGTTGTGATTGCTCACGTATTTGGAGTACTTGTAAATTTATTGTTCTACGTATACAATATAGTAATAGTATTCACAAAAAACGAAAAAAACGATAATACGTATTAGTAGAGTGCTACTAATACAGATACTAATTATGGCTATATAAAAAAACAACAATTGTTCAACCAAAACACAACACGCCTCCCCGGCAGCGGTGCCAAAATGATGTTGAGTTTTTGTATACCCTTTAGGAAAAGAGCAACAAAAAGGGCAAGTATGCACGACGATTTAGGAAAACCGTGTGTGAATGACCCTAAAAGTGAGTTCGTTCTCGAGGAGGCAAGTGCGTTGTGTAATGAATTGATTTTGATTTGTGATTATATGATTGAAAAGGAAAGAAAGAAATGAGATTAGAAAAGGAAAACGGTTACGAAGACGGATCGAGCTAAGACGAAAAGGCGTTCACGTAAAACCGTAAAAACTATAAAATTAAAAATTTTAAACCTAAAAAATTAATTAAAAGTTAAAACAAGTCTAAAATAATATAAACAAGAATAAAAATCCAATAAAAATATTTTAAAACCTTTTATTAATTAAATGTTCAATTTTAAATGCTAATTACAGCCCTAAAACTAAATATAATTAATCAAAATGTCCAAAATATTATTTTATTGAACTATTAACTTACTTATATTATCTAAAGACTAAAATGTATTTTTTCTAATTTTTAAAAACTATTTTTCTATTTTTAAATCACTAAAAACTATTTTTAAACTAAAATAATTATAAAAAATAATAAAATAATACCAAAAAATAATTGGACACTTTTAAAAATCCTAAATTACTCTAATGATCAGAAGAAAAGTGAAAAAGTTTGAAAAATAATAAATTTACCACTAAAAGACAAAAGCAGTTTAAATTAAAACCCTAATTAAACTAATTTAATTCTAAAAAATAATTTAAAAATGAACAATGAAAACTTTTTATACCAAAAATCTTAAAATAATATTCTAAGTCTAGAAAAAATGTTTAAACAGAAAAATAAGTATTTTTGGCACTAAATGCCAAAAACAGAAACTTAAAAAGTATTAAAAATAGCTATTAATTGTAAAAAATAGTAAATGAACAGTAATAAAAATCTAATTAAACTAAAAATTCAGAAATAAAATTAGAAAAATAACAAAACTAGTTTGAAGGTCTAATTCACAAATTTACCCACTAAAGACAAAAAAGGAAGATTACTGAAAGTGACACTTTGCTGGTTTTGTCCAGTAGTGTAGCAATACCAACTTGTGTGTTATTAGTAGGAACCTTTTTCCCACTGCTAGTGTTAATTCTAGGTCTGGTGACTGATTAAGCTTAGGAAAGCTTTTGGCTTGGTTTCTTTTGGAACAAAAGGCACCCCTATACTCAGTTGAGTATAGGGAGTCAATATACACACAAAAAACAAGCAAGTACTTCACAAAATTTCACACAAATGGGCAAGAAAGTAACTGATGAATGCCATATGTTTCTGATGAATAGTAAGCCAAATTTACTTTCACAAATTTGAATTTCAAGGCCTCAAATCTTGCAATCAAGCTAAACACATGGCATAAAAATGATTACCACCCCTGCTTAATACCCTACCCTAGCAGATTTCAAGATTTGGTGAACAAATTTCACCAAAATCAGTCAAACCAAGCACTTACTGGTTTTATGCTATTTTTCAAGATTTTGACATGCAAACTTGTTCAAAACGTCACCAAACTGAATACTAAGCTAGCATACAACCTAACAACTACCTAGTGAGTGAATAAAACAGATTTTAAACCAAGATATATATCATTAAATCCTACTAGAACCTTAATCCAAACACCCCTTAAAATATCAGAAACTCTTTTTTAACACCAAACTGAAACAAATTCAAACCAAATTTATCCCAATCAATCTAAACATGCATAATAACTTCAAACAAGCAATATCAAACCAGATTAACAACACATAAGCAATTTTCATACAAAATCACATAAGAATGAAATATTTGAAAACTGAAAAAAGAACAAGGTGACTACCTTGTGGGACCCACATCCAGGCCTCACAATGGCTGCTTTGCCATCTCCATACAGACTCGGGTCTGTGCAGACTTTTCTTTGTTGTTTGAAATGAAAATGATGATGATATTGGTCCTTGTTTTGAACCTGCCAAAATCAGATAACCAAGAACAAAAGATAACTGGTACAAGAGCTTAGGCTTATAGGATTAACTTATTGACAAGTTAACCTATAGCATAAAGCTTTTAAAAAGAAAGCAGAAATATAAAAGACTGTTTTTTTCTTCACTGAAAATTTTGAAAATTCAGGAAAACTGAAAACCTTTTGAAACAAGTAAATCAACAATAAAATTCAACAAAACTTCAAACAATATAAGTAAACTGGCTCTTTGCTTCTCATCAACAAACTTTAAACCATTTTTCATTCAACAAAATTGGATTTACAAAGTTGTGATCAAAGGAGAAAAAAAACAAGGAACAAGGGGCATGCACAACTCGCATCCTCCTTATATAGCCTCTCATAGAACTATCTAGATACTCTGAATAAAATAATACAAGGTAAAACCCTAATGGTTAGAATTCCATAAATGCCCCTTGATTATTGACTGAAAATTGGTCAAGATGAAGCATGTGATGTAGCCAGCTGTTGTTTGTTGATCATGAGCGTTTATTTGAGCTTGAGGTCCAAGTAGTATCATCCTGGGCGTTTATCTTGTCCCTTCTTGGGTTTGGGGGAAAAAGACGTTTGCAAGGGTGGTCCTACCCAACACATGGGTTGGTCTTGGTCACGGTTTTTGTGTGGGATGGAATGACAATAAGGTTAATCAAAGATCTGGAGAGTTGTAACAAAAAACCCTTTGTTTTAATTAAGGTTCATCCTGGGATTAGCTAGGGTTTATGTGGGTGATTAAGGGGAGTTTAATCAATTTTTGGGGGTTTAATACTTAAATAAGGTGTTTGGAGGGAAGTGGGAGGGTTTGACTAATTGACCAGGTTTAATTAAATAAACCTGGTGGTGGAATGCAGACGTGGAGATGGAGGGTGAGGTGGTGTGTTGTGAGTGGAGGGTTGGGGTGATGTGGCAAGATGATTGGTGGGGGATACTTGTAGTGTCTGGGCAGAATTGGCCCCCAAGGTTCTTAACTCCTTCACTTTGTTAATAACAGCAACAACTTCTATTTCCTTTGAAAATAAGTTTCACCCACTTGTCATTTTTGTCACATCAATTTTGTAAGCTTGTATCAAGGACTTCAAATGTAATTTCTTCAATCTTCAAGGGCTGTTCATGTAACCTCTTGATAATTTAGGGACCTCAATGCATTTTATGAGTTTTGCAAGGGTATAAATTTCCAAGTCTTCAAAGATGAGGGACCAATGTTGACAATCTTCAATTCTTCAAGGTCATTTTTGGAAATTATGGATTTGGGCCTGGTTCATTGTGCGGCTTCGTTTCCCGTGTTCGTTTTTGAATGATTCTTGTGATCTTTTTGTCATTTCCTCAATATCCGTACCTAAAATACACAAGTAACAAACACAAGCATATATTTGGCAGTTTTAATGATATTTTATGCATTTTAAGCCCGATTTGGACAATGAGACTATGTATAAAAGCAGTCTCATCAAGGATAAGTCTTGAATGGTAGGAAGGTCCTTTCAACATACGAGAAGTATGTGAAATCTTGATCCACAGGAGGTGGGGTGGGTAAAGGTATCACTTTGTCATCCTCCAATGACAATGGATGCTGACCAATTGGCAAAGCCGTAAGGTTATCAATCATAGAATGGTCATTGTCACCTCCCGGGTCAAAACACTCATCCTCATTTCCCGGAGAGTGAAATTGATACATCACCCGCTTGGGTGTGCACGCAGTAGGATGAGGTGGCAACATAGTACGAGAAGTAAGAGAAGAATTACCTTCCATCCGCGTCACCTTTCCAGTAGAGTCAAATCTCTCCACCTCTGCGATAGAAAGGGGGCATGGCTAACAAAGCATGCTCATCAATAGTAGGATAATCAGAGCTATCAATGTCCTCAATCCCTTCGTCAAAGAGAGGATTCACCTCACTAGATATGTAAGCGTCATCAAAATCAAATAAAAGGGTTCGAATAAATCTTGAAAGTTTCCTTCAGAACGTCTTCATCGGATAGTGACTCGTCATCACTAGAAGTAAAATTATCATCTTGATCAAAAAGAGGATTAGAGAAAGCCAAAGAATCCTCTCCCAAGTGTTGGTGGAAGGAACATCATCAAAAGAAAGCGCATCATACTCATCGTCACTGTCGGATGTCAACTCAGATTCACTTGGAATTGGGACAATGTTATCAGCACTAGACTTATTGAATTCGTCGGATTCCTTTGTAGGAATTGTGCTAAGATCCTCATCCCCTATGATGGGTGATTCCTTAGGTTCCAGGGCCGGCAAGTCGGGAGAAGGAATAGATTTCTCATCATTCCAAGAAATAGGACTCTCATCGTCATCACTATCATAATAATATGGAGGCACAAGAGGAGGAGTATAAGCATTAAGGTTAGATAGTTGCTCTTGTTTCTGATCCGCTTGACATTTCTCCATGAACTTATTGCAAGCTTCTTGAACTTTGTGAAAGTTGTCAAAAAGTGTGGCAAGTTGCTCAGGAGGAAGTGCACAAAAGGTTTGATGATTGACGGTGTGACGTGGGGGCTCAAAGTTATACACACTGGGATGATAGCACGGAACTTTCTCAAAGACCTTCGACGGATCACAAGAAGAAGCATCGTGAGGGCCCCCACAAATATAGCACCACGGGTATGGAGAAAAACCCGGTGCATCTTGAGGATAAGGATTGTCATAGACGGGAGAGGGTGAGAAAGTATTGTAAGAGGAGAAGTATGAATTTTTTGAATTACAAAATGGACAAAATCTGTGATACCCTAGAACCGAGGTCACTAACATTACCCTAATTTACGCTAATTTTTGAAATTTTTAATAAATATTAATTGCTATATATATTAGTATTTTGGTTGAAACAGATGTTCGAGGTTATAATTTTTACGATTGACGATTCAAGAAGGACGATGACGAATACGATCCCGATGGATGCCCAAATTTCTATAATTATTGACGTTTTATCGATAATGTAATTTTTCGAGAATTTTACTTACGGTTCGTGTTAAGTCGAGTCGGGTGAGTTTTATAGCTTTCCGGGTACATTTAAAGTATCCCAAAAGTATTTTGGAGTGTTTGGGATAGTTTCCGACTCCCGTAAAATTTTCTAAAATGACTAGTGAGTCAATCCCGCGAAGTTTTAGTGTCGTTTTTACTTGAGGCCAAAAGAAAGCCTAAATTGCACAAGGGTTCCTTCCAATTTTACAAAAAGGGGAAATCTAAACACACACTTAACAAAAACACTTGGAAAAAAATTTGTTCTCTCCCTCTCTCCCTCTTTAGGCCGACGGTCACCCCAAACCACCAAAAACCACCATTAATTTTTTTCTACTTGGTTTTGATTAAAACTAAGGTTAGACCACCTCTAATCTAATCATTCCCTACCTTTCTATGTAATCAAATCCAACATGCATTCAAATTTTTTTTTCAAGAATCAAAGGAATTTTTCAAACTCGTTTTTGATGTTAATTGGATAAATGCATGTTAAATTCATGTGTAATGGGGGTATAATCACTAAACAAACCCACCAAAATTGATTTGGTTGTGGTGTTTTGGTCACCCAAACCCCACGGCTAAGGGGGGTGTTTGGGGAGCCATGGTGATTGATGTTTTGAGCATTGGTTTTGTGTTTAATCTTGTGTTCATAGGTGTTTTAGATGGATACAAGTGTTTGCATGTTTGTTTTTAGGATTTTAGCTTATGAGGTTGATGATCAATAGGGGTTAGGAACTGAAAATATGGTTTTGTTGTGATTAGGGAAGCTTAGGATGATGCCTAGTGGTGATAAATAGGTTTGGAATCGAGCGTAAGTGTGATTTTGGTATGGTTAAATTTAGGCAGAAAGTTTAAGGCATTTTCGTAAAAATCATTTTGAAAACAGGTCTTGTGGATAGGATAGACTTGTAGAGCATTCTCTTAGCTTCGATTTGGTATAAGGTAGAGCTTACGACTCCTAACGAGTCAAAAGTTACGACGTTTTGAAATTCGTGTACCGGGAGATGAAAACCGTCATAATCCGAAGTTATGATTGGTTTTAGGTCAAATCCCGGGGACTATAAGTCTAGTTTAGTAAATGGTCAAGGACTGAATTTTGGTGTCAAACCTACAAATTTGAGTCTACTATAGGACTTAGGTGTCAAATGGGTCAATGGAGTATTTTAAACGGGTCAAACAGGTCCGACTTGGTCAAAGTACAATTTCAGTCCGAAAAACGTAGTTTTTGGAAAAGCGTTGAGTAACGGGTCGTAGAAGTAAAAATTTTTGTTGGGATTAAATATGTGTTATCTACAGGTCTTATAGTATTTTTGAGAATTTTGTCAAATTTTATAAAGATGGTTAAGTATAGTATAATAGTCCGTACTTTTGGTAAGTATCGGCAAAAATGAATAAAAATTGATAACGTTAATAATAAGGACGAATGGTGTAAAATGAGTAACGCTCGTTGTTTTGTTTTGGCGTGAGTTGTAATTGTCATAAGTGACTAGTATTTATGTATTTTATACAGTACCATAAGGTTTTAAAATGAGATTACTCATTACGCGTTATTTGGTTGATAGGTGTTGATTTACCCGGGCATCCGTATCGTCGTCAGTGACCGTCTCTCGAACTATCGACTACTTGATATATAAGGTGTGAATTTATAGCCTCGCTTATTATTATTTCAAACTGTTTTACCCGCGAGGGAAATGCATGCTAGTTTTTAAAATGAACATATGTCATGAATGATTGTTGGTCCCGAATGTTGCCTTTGAAATTGTGTTGAGTACCTAGTTGCAAAAGTCCCTAATTTCATGAACTATTAACTATTGTTTAGTCCTAGCGTGGATTAGAAATAGCCGCTTATACAAAGTGATAGTAATATGGGGTTGACTACCCTATCCGAGACGAGGGCTAGTACGTTGATACCCCCTGCGGACGGATAATTTGCGATAAGAGATAAGGTATAATTGCAACTGATGCCTTATTAGGGGCCTTGGTTTCATCTGAATCACGCCGGTAATTATTACGCGGGTGATTGAGTTAATGGTTTAGTATCATGAGCTTAAACACAATTGTCAGTATCTTGAATATAGATTGTTTGATCGACAAGTCTATGAATGATCGTGAATGGTTTTTATTTCACATATGTTCAAAATGAATTGTAAAACCTATGAATTCCACTCAACGTTTTCGTTGACCAAATTTAGCATGTGTTTCAGGTAACCGCTGAAGTGTAGCATGGAGCGTGCATGGGATGGATGTTGTGTGTATGGCTTGGAGCCTGCTTGTTTTTCCTCCCTTTTCTACTTAAACATTTTTAACTTTAATGTTATGTTGTTGTGAAACTGTAATTTTTGGGTTGAGATTCATGGGGGACCGAAAACGCTAAACTCTGTTGTACCAAGTGGGGTTGGAAAAACCGTAGACATGTATCTTTTAACAATTTTTACTTTAAGTTTTAAGTTGACGTCTCTTTAGAGTCGTTCGATATATCTTGTGTGCGATGATAACTGCGTAGCACCCAAATGTTGTAGTTCCGCTGCGCATAGCATTTGGTGGGGTGTTACAGATTGGTATCAGAGCCATGAGTTATAGAGAACTAGGTCGTTTTTAAAAATCCTAAACTATAACTTTTGGTGTCGTAAGAAATCGTCCAAGCACACACAACTATCCTGCATGGCTCCGGTAAGATTTATTTTTGTATTCATGGCATTTGACGTATACTTTTGAGTTGAAGTATATATATATGGGTAATTATTACGTAAGTATGGAAATTACTATATGTAGACGTTGAAATTATACGTGGAATATCCGACACCGTAATTTTTGTATTAATCATGCATGAGCATCATATTATTACATTTTGGGCATATGTACCACCTTTGCATTGCATTTGCATGCATGTATTTATAAATATTGTATAGTTACTTACGTACCCTCCGAAATTCGCTGTTATTGCAGGAATGGCCGAGGCACCGCCTAATGATAATGGAAATGATTACGTCATAGGTCACGAAGGGGGGAGTGTTGGAACAGCTGCTGAAGGACAAGCTGAGATGAACGATGTGCAAGCCCAGGACCCCGACCAAAGGAAGACTACTTGCCCCAGGCCTATGCGTACTTCTCGTCTGGTTGGTGCACCAGGTATCCCCAGAAGATCCGAAGGTGCAGCGAGCGCAAACTTTCTTCATCAAGGCATCTCAAGAGTTTGTTGCCCCGGACCAAGAGCTTATCATGACGTACGGCGTGTTGTGAGAAGTTTGGATGAATCGATGTTCATGCGGTACATAGTGGAATCAAGGGTGATCGACAGATTCGACGAGAATGAAAGGGCAGACCAAAGACTGTTGGAAAGGACTGCAAGAATTGAGTACGATGGAAATGCAAACAAAAGTGATATCAACAGTCTAAGATCGATGATCGCGAATTTGAGCGCTAGTCTTGACCGTGTTAGGGAAGATCAAGTGAGATTGTCTAGGATGCAGAGTTGGGAGCATCGAGTGAGAGCATCATTTCCCCCAGATTGGAGATTTGTGGACGATTTGGAAATGGAAGCTAATGACTTCATGATCCAGCCACCTACCAGAGGTGCTTGTATCACTGTGGGAAATCAGGTAGCGATTGAGTGTGGGTCTACGTCAGGGAAGAAAAAGGAGACTGAATGTGGGCCGGATGATAAAGGAAAGAGAAAAATGGATGATGTGGACAAGGATGATAGCGATGAGGAACCCGAGGAAGATGATGACGAACCGCCATCCAAGAGGCCATGTGGATCACCACATGCCTAGTTGCTTGTCTTGTATTTTATCTTTGATCGTTGTAATAGAACTGTTTTAGACTTTTATATGATGGCATTATGACGAGAAACTTGAGGACTTAAGTTTTATGGTGAATGATTGTAGTGGCAATACTTGTCACAATTTTGGTTGATTATCAATACAATCCATGTTTACCTTTCATGATCTGTGATATGTCTTAAATTTGATCTTTTGTGATGTGAATTGATGAATATTAGTAACTCTGTAGTGATGTGTCGTTGTATTTATATTATGTCTTGAAAGAGAAATCCATCTTAATCTTGATGTGTGTACTTACATTGTTTTTCTATTTTCCCTGTCTTGCAGAAAGAGATATTTGATAACGCACCATGCCTCCAAAGCTAACCGCCGATCGTGTGAACACGATGATTCAGGAAGCCATTGCGAATGCGCTAGAAGCAGACCGAGCAGGAAGGAATCCAGACCAGGGTAGAAATGCGGGGAGACAGCAAGCCCCAAGAGAATGTACTTACTCTAGTTTCATAAAATGTGGTCCCACGCAATTTCGTGGAACTGGTGGAGCTCTAGAACTTAGGAGATGGTTGGAAAAAGTTGAAAGTACTTTCGAGATTAGTGGTTGTTCAGAAGCGAACAAGGTCAAGTTTGCGGCTGCTACATTTCTTGACGATGCATTAAGTTGGTGGAACACCCAAGTAGCCACTGTTGGATTGGCAGTAGCGAATGCAAGAACATGGACTGCAACTAAAGCTCTTTTGACTAAGAAGTTCTGCCCGGAAGAGGATTTGGGTCAATTGGAAGATGAGTTGAGGCACCTGACTTTGAAAAACAATGATATCGCTGCTTACACCAGGAGGTTTAATGAACTAAGCCTTTTGTGTCCAGATACCTTTGCTGATGGTAACAAGAAGATGAAACAGTACATCAAAGGTTTATCCAGTAATATCAAGGGTGAGACGACTTCGTCTAAACCTGGGTCGTTTGATGAAGCGGTCCAGATGGCTCACGCATTGATGGATGTCAAACTCCAGGACAAGAAGAACTTCATTGCTGAAGGAAATAAGAGGAAATGGGAAGCGGCACAGAGCAATCAATCTCAGGGTCAAAGCCGAGGTGGAAATCGAAACAACCATGGTCAAAACCGCAATCAGCAGTTTAACCAGCGAAGGAATGAAGGGATGAGAGCTGTGACAAACCCCAGAGGAGTAAAAGTGAATCCCCACTGTGGTAGGTGCAACTTGTACCATGTAGGGAATTGCCCGCCTGCATGCGGCAAATGTGGAAAAGCGGGTCACAGGATGTCTGATTGCCGAACGAAAGGGGTAGCCACTGGGGCGAATGCTATCAGAATGAGGGGGTGTTTTGGATGTGGAGAGAGAGGCCATATGCAAGGGAATTGCCCGAAGGCAGGAAAAAAGCAGGGGGGGTAACAATGCTGCTGCCGTGTATCAAGTAGGGACGGCTGATAAACCACAGGGTCCTAACGTGGTTACCGGTACGTTTTTGCTAGACGCTTGTTATGCTAGTATTTTGTTTGATTCTGGCTCCGACAAGAGTTTTGTAGATGTTAAATTTAGTCGTCATATCGATAGAAAACCGGTGTTGTTAGCGACTAGTTATAACGTTGAGTTAGCCGATGGGAAAATTGTTAGTACGAGTTCTATACTGAAAGGGTGTACCTTGAAGTTAGGAAATTACGCTTTTAAAATCGACTTGATGCCTATAGAGCTAGGATCGTTTGACGTGATTGTGGGAATGGATTGGCTAATGGCGCACAGTGCTATGATCGTCTGTGGCGAGAGATTAGTTCAGATTCCGTTAAGGAATAAAGTCTTGACTGTGAAGGGAGACGAATGCACTTCTCGTTTGAAAGTGATTTCCTGTTTGAAAATGATGAAGTATGTAGAGAGCGGATGCGATGTGTTTTTGGCACCAGTTTCGAGTGATGGTGATTTAGAGGCGAGGATTGAAGAGGTACCTGTTATCTGCGAATATCCGGAAGTTTTTCCAGACGAGCTGCCGGGTTTACCACCCACCCGTGAGGTCGAGTTTCGAATTGATTTGGTGCCAGGAGCTGCGCTGGTTGCGCGTGCACCCTATCGCTTAGCACCATCCGAGTTAAAGGAGTTATCGGATCAATTGAAGGAGTTGATGGACAAGGGATTTATTAGGCCGAGCTCATCACCATGGGGAGCGCCAGTGTTGTTTGTGAAGAAGAAAGATGGGTCATTTCGGATGTGTATTGACTATAGAGAACTCAACAAGCTGACGGTTAAGAATCGGTATCCATTGCCGAGGATTGACGATTTGTTTGATCAATTGCAAGGTTCCAATGTATACTCAAAGATCGATTTAAGATCAGGGTATCATCAACTACGTGTAAGAGAGGAGGCAATTCCTGTAACTGCCTTTCGTACGCGGTATGGACACTTTGAATTTCGAGTGATGCCGTTTGGGTTGACAAACGCGCCTGCTGTATTCATGGACCTTATGAATCGCGTATGCAAGCCGTATCTAGATAAGTTTGTTATCGTTTTCATCGATGATATTCTTATTTATTCTAAGAGTAAGGAGGAGCACGAGAAGCACCTGAGAAAGATTTTGGATCTGCTAAAGAAGGAGAAGCTGTATGCGAAGTTCTCGAAGTGTGAGTTTTGGTTAGAATCCGTGCAATTCCTTGGTCACGTGATTGATAGCAAGGGAGTTCGCGTGGATCCTGCCAAGGTCGAAGCGATCAGGGAATGGTCGGCACCGACAACGCCGACTGAAGTTCGACAATTCCTTGGTTTAGCTGGGTATTATCGGAGGTTCATTGAAGGATTCTCGTTGATAGCAAAGCCATTGACAAAGCTTACCGAAAAGAATAGGGTGTATGAATGGGGAAATGAGGAAGAATTCGCTTTCAAAACGCTCAAGGACAAGTTATGTTCCGCACCGATATTGTCATTACCTGAAGGAACCGAAGACTTTGTAGTATATTGTGACGCATCTCGTAAGGGTTATGGAGCGGTATTGATGCAGCGTGAAAAGGTGATAGCTTACGCGTCGAGACAACTGAGGAAGAATGAGGAGAACTACACGACGCACGATTTGGAATTAGGAGCGGTAGTCTTTGCGTTGAAGTTGTGGAGACACTATTTTTATGGGACGAAGTGTGTTGTATTCACTGACCACAAGAGTTTGCAACACATTTTAGATCAAAAGGAGTTGAACATGCGACAGAGACGATGGGTAGAACTACTGAGTGACTATGACTGTGAAATTCGCTACCATCCTGGCAAGGCGAATGTTGTAGCGGATGCACTGAGTAGGAAGGAACGAGAGAAACCTTTGAGAGTCAGAACTTTAGTGATGACTGAGAGCGTTGACTTAACCGAAACTATACTGAAGGCTCAAGAGAGGGGACTAATGAAAGAGAATGTTGAAGCTGAGAACTTGGGAAGAATGTTGAAACCTCTTTTTGGGATTAGGTCAGACGGATTGAGATATTTCGAGAATCGGATTTGGTTACCATTGTGTTCATCTGAGGAAGGAAAGCCGGGAGTACGAGAATTGGTTATGAACGAGTCTCATAAGTTGAAGTATTCGATACATCCTGGATCGGATAAAATGTATCACGACCTGAAGAAAGTCTACTGGTGGCCGAATATGAAGGCGGATATTGCTCGTTACGTTAGTAAGTGTTTGACTTGCGCGAAGGTTCAAGCAGAACATAAGAGACCGTCTGGGTTGTTGGTACAACCAGAGATCCCAGAATGGAAATGGGAGAAAATCGCTATGGATTTCGTGACGGGTTTACCTAGAACTCCTAGTGGATGTGATATGATATGGGTAATAGTGGATAGGTTAACGAAATCTGCTCATTTCTTACCTATGAAGAAGACGGACAGTATGGAAAAGCTGGCCAGTGTGTACGTGAAGGAGATCGTTTGCAGACATGGAGTGCCGTTATCGATCATTTCGGATCGTGATAGTAGATTTACTTCGGAATTTTGGAAATCGCTTCAACGTGCGATGGGCACTGAATTGAATTTAAGTACGGCTTATCACCCGGAAACTGACGGCCAGAGTGAAAGAACTATACAGACGATGGAGGACATGCTCCGAGAATGCGTGATTGATTTTGGAGGAAGTCGGGAACGCCACTTGCCTCTAGTGGAGTTTTCGTATAATAATAGTTACCATGCGAGTATCAAGGCAGCACAGTTCGAAGCGTTGTATGGAAGGAAGTGTAGATCGCCGGTGTGTTGGAGTGAAGTAGGAGAAAGTCAATTGAATGGACCCGAAATGGTTTTAGAGACGACCGAGAAGATTGTTCAAATCAAGCACCGACTACTTGCTGCGAGAAGCCGACAGAAGACTTATGCCGATAACAGAAGGAAACCGTTGGAATTTGAAGTCGGAGATATGGTTATGCTCAAGGTATCGCCGTGGAAGGGTGTAATTCGTTTTGGGAAGAAAGGAAAGTTGAGTCCGAGGTATATTGGACCATTTAAGATCGTAAAACGAATTGGACCAGTAGCGTACAAGTTAGAGTTGCCGAGCGAGCTTAGTGCTATTCACGACACGTTTCACGTATCGAACTTGAAGAAGAGTTTGGCGGATAAGGAATTGGTGATTCCTTTGGACGAGATTCAACTGGACGACAAAATGCATTTCGTGGAAGAACCTGTGGAAATTATGGACCGAGAGGTCAAGAGGCTGAAGCGTAGTAGAATTCCTATTGTGAAGGTTCGATGGAATTCTAAGCGTGGACCGGAATACACTTGGGAACGTGAGGACTTTTTCAAGGAAAGGTATCCTCATCTGTTCCAGCGGTACGAAATGTAAGTATAAGAAGAGGCGAGCGCCGGGACGTCGCTCTCTTTAAGGAGGGGTGGATGTGATACCCTAGAACCGATGTCACTAACATTACCCTAATTTACGCTAATTTTTGAAATTTTTAATAAATATTAATTGCTATATATATTAGTATTTTGGTTGAAACCGATGTTCGAGGTTATAATTTTTACGATTGACGATTCAAGAAGGACGATGACGAATACGATCCCGATGGATGCCCAAATTTCTATAATTATTGACGTTTTATCGATAATGTAATTTTTCGAGAATTTTACTTACGGTTCGTGTTAAGTCGAGTCGGGTGAGTTTTATAGCTTTCCGGGTACATTTAAAGTATCCCAAAAGTATTTTGGAGTGTTTGGGATAGTTTCCGACTCCCGTAAAATTTTCTAAAATGACTAGTGAGTCAATCCCGCGAAGTTTTAGTGTCGTTTTTACTTGAGGCCAAAAGAAAGCCTAAATTGCACAAGGGGTCCTTCCAATTTTACAAAAAGGGGAAATCTAAACCCACACTTAACAAAAACACTTGGAAAAAAATTTGTTCTCTCCCTCTCTCCCTCTTTAGGCCGACGGTCACCCCAAACCACCAAAAACCACCATTAATTTTTTTTCTACTTGGTTTTGATTAAAACTAAGGTTAGACCACCTCTAATCTAATCATTCCCTACCTTTCTATGTAATCAAATCCAACATGCATTCAATTTTTTTTTTCAAGAATCAAAGGAATTTTTCAAACTCGTTTTTGATGTTAATTGGATAAATGCATGTTAAATTCATGTGTAATGGGGGTATAATCACTAAACAAACCCACCAAAATTGATTTGGTTGTGGTGTTTTGGTCACCCAAACCCCACGGCTAAGGGGGGTGTTTGGGGAGCCATGGTGATTGATGTTTTGAGCATTGGTTTTGTGTTTAATCTTGTGTTCATAGGTGTTTTAGATGGATACAAGTGTTTGCATGTTTGTTTTTAGGATTTTAGCTTATGAGGTTGATGATCAATAGGGGTTAGGAACTGAAAATATGGTTTGTTTGTGATTAGGGAAGCTTAGGATGATGCCTAGTGGTGATAAATAGGTTTGGAATCGAGCGTAAGTGTGATTTTGGTATGGTTAAATTTAGGCAGAAAGTTTAAGGCATTTTCGTAAAAATCATTTTGAAAACAGGTCTTGTGGATAGGATAGACTTGTAGAGCATTCTCTTAGCTTCGATTTGGTATAAGGTAGAGCTTACGACTCCTAACGAGTCAAAAGTTACGACGTTTTGAAATTCGTGTACCGGGAGATGAAAACCGTCATAATCCGAAGTTATGATTGGTTTTAGGTCAAATCCCGGGGACTATAAGTCTAGTTTAGTAAATGGTCAAGGACTGAATTTTGGTGTCAAACCTTCACATTTGAGTCTACTATAGGACTTAGGTGTCAAATGGGTCAATGGAGTATTTTAAACGGGTCAAACGGGTCCGACTTGGTCAAAGTACAATTTCAGTCCGAAAAACGTAGTTTTTGGAAAAGCGTTGAGTAACGGGTCGTAGAAGTAAAAATTTTTGTTGGGATTAAATATGTGTTATCTACAGGTCTTATAGTATTTTTGAGAATTTTGTCAAATTTTATAAAGATGGTTAAGTATAGTAAAATAGTCCGTACTTTTGGTAAGTATCGGCAAAAATGAATAAAAATGGATAACGTTAATAATAAGGACGAATGGTGTAAAATGAGTAACGCTCGTTGTTTTGTTTTGGCGTGAGTTGTAATTGTCATAAGTGACTAGTATTAATGTATTTTATACAGTACCATAAGGTTTTAAAATGAGATTACTCATTACGCGTTATTTGGTTGATAGGTGTTGATTTACCCGGGCATCCGTATCGTCGTCAGTGACCGTCTCTCGAACTATCGACTACTTGATATATAAGGTGTGAATTTATAGCCTCGCTTATTATTATTTCAAACTGTTTTACCCGCGAGGGAAATGCATGCTAGTTTTTAAAATGAACATATGTCATGAATGATTGTTGGTCCCGAATGTTGCCTTTGAAATTGTGTTGAGTACCTAGTTGCAAAAGTCCCTAATTTCATGAACTATTAACTATTGTTTAGTCCTAGCGTGGATTAGAAATAGCCGCTTATACAAAGTGATAGTAATATGGGGTTGACTACCCTATCCGAGACGAGGGCTAGTACGTTGATACCCCCTGCGGACGGATAATTTGCGATAAGAGATAAGGTATAATTGCAACTGATGCCTTATTAGGGGCCTTGGTTTCATCTGAATCACGCCGGTAATTATTACGCGGGTGATTGAGTTAATGGTTTAGTGTCATGAGCTTAAACACAATTGTCAGTATCTTGAATATAGATTGTTTGATCGACAAGTCTATGAATGATCGTGAATGGTTTTTATTTCACATATGTTCAATATGAATTGTAAAACCTATGAATTCCACTCAACGTTTTCGTTGACCAAATTTAGCATGTGTTTCAGGTAACCGCTGAAGTGTAGCATGGAGCGTGCATGGGATGGATGTTGTGTGTATGGCTTGGAGCCTGCTTGTTTTTCCTCCCTTTTCTACTTAAACATTTTTAACTTTAATGTTATGTTGTTGTGAAACTGTAATTTTTGGGTTGAGATTCATGGGGGACCGAAAACGCTAAACTCTGTTGTACCAAGTGGGGTTGGAAAAACCGTAGACATGTATCTTTTAACAATTTTTACTTTAAGTTTTAAGTTGACGTCTCTTTAGAGTCGTTCGATATATCTTGTGTGCGATGATAACTGCGTAGCACCCAAATGTTGTAGTTCCGCTGCACATAGCATTTGGTGGGGTGTTACAAAATCCAAATTGTGTATCATCGATATTAAAACCACACCGCTCACAAGTACACCATTGACATGTTTGAAAACCATGCCATGGTCTCCCACACCGTACGCAAGACGAATCCATGAAGAATTATAAATAAGAGGGGTAAAGAAAAGAATTAAACATAATAGAGGATAAAGAGGAATATTTTTGGTGCAAAACTTTTGAAAAAGAAATGCTTTTTATGATTTTTCAAATGTTTTAGGGATTTTTTTGAAAATTTTTGACACGAAAAATAACGTTCACGAGTGAACGGATCCCAAAAAGCAACGCGTCTCTCACAGAAAACCGTTAATCTTTACGAAAAGAGCCGGCAGCGGCGCCATTTTAATGTTCGTTGTGGTGGTCTAATCGAATTGATCCTGGTTAACTATGCGACCCAGTTGTTCTTTGGTGGAAACAAATAGTTGTGTCGTTGTAGTAATTAAAAAGTGCGAGACTTTAAAGTAAAGAGCAGGTAAAATAAATCTAACTCTAATTCAAAATAAATGGCAAGTAATTAAAACGTGACGAGGATTAAAAGGCACTAAAAGTAAATGGGCAATTAAAGTAAATCTATCTTAAGCAAACTTAAAACACAACTAAAACTTAAAAATAAGGCAAGGCTAAAATAAATCTAAGGCAAGTAATCTTAAAGTGCGACTAAGGAAAAAGGCGGGAAAAATAAAGTTTGAAAATTAAAAATAAAAAACTAAAAGTTAAAAGAACCTGAAAACAGCTCATTCAGAATAATCCTTCGTTCGGAATAAATCACTCGTTCGGAATGTCACCTACGTCCGGAATAATTTCTTCTTCACTCGGAATATTAACCAAAACCTTGATTCGGAATAAAATGTTCACCCGGAATAAAAACTTGATCCGGAATAAATTCTTTATTCGGAATATGTCACTTATCCGGAATAAATCCTTCACTCAGAATGTTAGCTTGATTCGGAACTTCCACTGATTCAGAATGTCTGGCTTGGTTCAGAATGTTTGCTGATCCGGAACAATGTCTTGATTCGGAATAAATTACCTTGATTCGGAATATTCCGAATCAACTCCCTTGATTCGGAATGTCTTAATTCGGAACAATAAATGTTCCGAATGAACACTCCTTGATTCTGAACAATAAATGTTCCGAATGAACTCCACTGATTCGGAATATGTTCCGAATGAACACACCTCTTCCACTGATCCGGAATAAATCCGAATGAACTCCTTCGTTCAGAATAACTTGGATGTTCCGAATGAACAGCTGATCCGGAATGTTGAATCTTCCGAATGAAGACCTTGATTCGGAAGAATTTGTCTGATCCAGAATATTAACTTGGATAGGAAGAATCACAACAATCAGTTATTCCGAATGAACTTGTTGATCCGGAATGTACCTGGGAAACAGATGAACAGCGAAGAACAAGGAAAAAGCAAATATACACGAATCTAATCTAAACTTAGCAAAATCACCCACAAGATTAAATCAAACTAATAACAAATAATCAACTAACCATAAACAATCAAACCAAAACAATCAAACTAACAATAATAATCAAACTAATCAAAACCCACTTAATTAAATCAAATAAAACTCAAGAACATAAACATGAACAATAAAGCATAAAGAATAAAGATTAAAGAAAGGTAGATAGGAGATCAAACAATAAAAATAAAGATTGACAAAAATTAAAGGAAACTTACTTGAAATTAAATGTATTTAAGGTGCAAGACAAGTATTTAAACTTGACAATTAAGTAAATGACATGTATTTAAATGTGCAAGGAAATGAAAATGGAAGAACTAGTGTCACTGTAGCCAACAAAAACAAATGAAAATCCTAATGGTCTATTTATAGGGGAAATTAGGGAGGTGCTTAGGAAGCTTCCTCCCTTCTTCCTTCTTTCTTTAATTTCACGATTAAGTCCTTGTCTTCTTAATCTTTTGACTTTAATGACTTCGTCTCGGGATTTCTTTAAACTCGTCTTTTAATTCTTTAATAAATTAGACTTGAGTTCTTCGGCTTTTAGTAAACTTCCGTCTTTTGACTTTTTCTTCGATAAATCTTCAGAATTGGTCTTGGACTTCCGTTCTTTTCGCACTCTTGATTTCTTGACTTCGTCTTTCGTCTTTTTCTTCGATAAAAGCCCGTGAATGCCCGTGTTTTCTCCACTTTTCACCTTTTCATCCTAAATCACAACAAAAACACAAACCACACATAATTTCGACATAAATGACATAAAATACACGTTTTGGCTCGGTTATTATTGTAATTAAGTGGTAAATAGGATGGGTGTTTACACACCTATCAAATCTCCTACACTTGACCATTATAATGTCTTCATGCAATGCGTTAGTTACAAAGCACGGTTACACTTTTCATCATAATCAATCCAAGTTGGCCTTTATTAAAGAGATAGAAAATTATAAACATTCAAAGTAAAGAAATCGAAAACATACCTTAGGGTTTTGAAAATATCATGAATGATCATCATCCTCAAGTTTTCACTTTCTCCAAACCAAGCTTAAAAACGAGATCATTGTTCTTATAAGTTAGCAAACTAACACGAACTCATGTGGGCCAATTATTCACTTAGACTCCCTTATTCCTAGGTGTATCTCTTATATTTTATTATTGTCTTGAATGATCACGAGGATGAATTGTTGACTTATTTCGATAGTTATTTAGGCTAAAAATCAAGTGGGACGATTTAATCAATAGTTAGCTAAAGGACAAAATCTTTTAAAACTGCTTCTCGGGACCTCAAAAAGTTCATATCTTGGCATAACTCGCTTCGCGATTTGAGACCTTTCTCGGACCGATATTTGGCAGCGACTTCATACTTCAAATCTTGAGAGATGTTCATGAAATAATGGTCTTCTCTTCATAATAGGAATTCCTTCACTTGAAGTTTTGAGAGATTCTTCATACTTGGACCACGACTTCTTCATTTTTCTCCAATCTTTATTTTGGACTTTGATATACAACGATCCGCCTCCTTTTAGGACTTGGATCTATTTATCCTCATACCTTGTTAGGGCCTTTTTGGATAGACTTCTCCATGATCTTTTGGGAGTATTTGCTTTTCGTCGTGTGTCTCGATCCTTCATATTGATCTTTAATAAATGATTCTTTTTAATGTTAGGATTTTGCTAGGTTGAAAGTTCGTTTCTTGGTATCTTAACGAATTGATCTTGGTAAACTATGCGACTCAGTTGTTCTTTGGTGGAAACAAATAGTTGTGTCGTTGTAGTAATTAAAAAGTGCGAGACTTTAAAGTAAAGAGCAGGTAAAATAAATCTAACTCTAATTTAAAATAAATGGCAAGTAATTAAAACGTGACGAGAATTAAAAGGCACTAAAAGTAAATGGGCAATTAAAGTAAATCTATCTAAGGCAAACTAAAAACGCAACTAAAACTTAAAACTAAGGCAAGGCTATAATAAATCTAAGGCAAGTAATATTAAAGTGCGACTAAGGAAAAAGGAGGGAAAAATAAAGTTTGGAAATTAAAAATTAAAAACTGAAAGTTAAAAGAACCTGAAAACAGCTCATTCGGAATAATCCTTCGTTCGGAATAAATCACTCGTTCGGAATGTCACCTTCGTCCGGAATAATTTCTTCTTCACTCGGAATATTTACCAAAACCTTGATTCGAAATAAAATGTTCACTCGGAATAAAACCTTGATCCGGAATAAATTCTTTATTCGGAATATGTCACTTATCCGGAATAAATCCTTCACTCGGAATGTTAGCTTGATTCGGAACTTCCACTGCTTCGGAATGTCTGGCTTGGTTCGGAATGTTTGCTGATCCGGAACAATGTCTTGATTCGGAATAAATTACCTTGATTCGAAATATTCCGAATCCACTCCGTTGATTCGGAATGTCTTGATTTGGAACAATAAATGTTCCGAATGAACACTCCTTGATTCGGAAAAATAAATGTTCCGAATGAACTCCAATAATTCGGAATATGTTCCGAATGAACACACCTCTTCCACTGAACCGGAATAAATCCGAATGAACTCCTTCGTTCGGAATAACTTGGATGTTCCGAATGAACAGCTGATCCGGAATGTTGAATCTTCTGAATGAAGACCTTGATTCAGAAGAATTTGTCTGATCCGGAATATTAACTTGGATAGTAACAGTCACAACAATCAGTTATTCCGAATGAACTTGTTGATCCGGAATGCACCTGGGAAACAAATGAACAGCGAAGAACAAGGAAAAAGCAAATATACACGAATCTAATCTAAACTTAGAAAAATCAACCACAAGATTAAATCAAACTAATAACAAATAATCAACTAATCATAAACAATCAAACCAAAACAATCAAACTAACAATAATATTCAAACTAATCAAAACCCACTTAATTAAATCAAATAAAACTCAAGAACATAAACATGAACAATAAAGCATAAAGATTAAAGATTAAAGAAATGTAGATAGGAGATCAAACAATAAAAATAAAGATTGACAAGAATTAGAGGAAACTTACTTGAAATTAAATGTATTTAAGGTGCAAGACAAGTATTTAAATTTGAGAATTAAGTAAATGACATGTATTTAAATGTGCAAGGAAATGAAAATGGAAGAACTAGTGTCACTCTAGCCAACAAAAACAAATGAAAATCCTAATGGTCTATTTATAGGGGAGATTAAGGAGGTGCTTAGGAAGCTTCCTCCCTTCTTCCTTCTTTCTTTAATTGCACGATTAAGTCCTTGTCTTCTTAATCTTTTAACTTTAATGACTTTGTCTCGGGATTTCTTTAAACTCGTCTTTTAATTCTTCAATAAATTAGACTTGCATTCTTCTACTTTTAGTAAACTTCCGTCTTTTGACTTTTTCTTCGATAAATCTTCAGAATTGGTCTTGGACTTCCGTTCTTTTCGCACTCTTGATTTCTTGACTTCTACTTTTGTCTTTTTCTTCGATAAAAGCCCGTGAATTCCCGTGTTTTCTCTACTTTTCACCTATTCGTCCTAAATCACAACAAAAACACAAACCACGCATAATTTCGACATAAATGACATAAAATACACGTTTTGGCTCGGTTATTATTGTAATTAAGTGGTAAAAAGGATGGGTGTTTACACACCTATCAAATCTCCTACACTTGACCATTATAATGTCTTCATGCAATGCGTTAGTTACAAAGCACGGTTACACTTTTCATCATAATCAATCCAAGTTGGCCTTTATTAAAGAGATAGAAAATTATAAACATTCAAAGTAAATAAATAGAAAACATACCTTAGGGTTTTGAAAATATCATGAATGATCATCATCCTCAAGTTTTCACTTTCTCCAAACCAAGCTTAAAAACGAGATCATTGTTCTTATAAGTTAGCAAACTAACACGAACTCATGTGGGCCAATTATTCACTTAGACTCCCTTATTCCTAGGTGTATCACTTATATTTTATTATTGTCTTGAATGATCACGAGGATGCATTGTTGACTTATTTCGATAGTTATTTAGGCTGAAAACAAAGTGGGACGATTTAATCAATAGTTATCTAAAGGACAAAATCTTTTAAAACTGCTTCTCGGGACCTCAAAAAGTTCATATCTTGGCATAACTCGCTTCGCGATTTGAGACCTTTCTCGGACCGATATTTGGCAGCGACTTCATACTTCAAATCTTGAGAAATGTTCATGAAATAATGGTCTTCTCTTCATAATAGGAATTCCTTCACTTGAAGTTTTGAGAGATTCTTAATACTTGGACCACGACTTCTTCATTTTTCTCCAATCTTTATTTTGGACTTTGATATACAACGATCCGCCTCCTTTTAGGACTTGGATCTATTTATCCTCATACCTTGTTAGGGCCTTTTTGGATAGACTTCTCCATGATCTTTTGGGAGTATTTGCTTTTCGTCGTGTGTCTCGATCCTTCATATTGATCTTTAATAAATGATTCTTTTTAATGTTAGGATTTTGCTAGGTTGAAAGTTTGTTTCTCGGTATCTTAACGAATTGATCTTGGTTAACTATGCGACTCAGTTGTTCTTTGGTGGAAACAAATAGTTGTGTCGTTGTAGTAATTAAAAAGTGCGAGACTTTAAAGTAAAGAGCAGGTAAAATAAATCTAACTCTAATTTAAAATAAATGACAAGTAATTAAAACGTGACGAGAATTAAAAGGCACTAAAAGTAAATGGGCAATTAAAGTAAATCTATCTAAGGCAAACTAAAAACGCAACTAAAACTTAAAACTAAGGCAAGGCTAAAATAAATCTAAGGCAAGTAATATTAAAGTGCGACTAAGGAAAAAGGAGGGAAAAATAAAGTTTGAAAATTAAAAATTAAAAACTGAAAGTTAAAAGAACCTGAAAACAGCTCATTCGGAATAATCCTTCGTTCGGAATAAATCACTCGTTCGGAATGTCACCTTCGTCCGGAATAATTTCTTCTTCACTCGGAATATTTACCAAAACCTTGATTCGAAATAAAATGTTCACCCGGAATAAAACCTTGATCCGGAATAAATTCTTTATTCGGTATATGTCACTTATCCGGAATAAATCCTTCACTCGGAATGTTAGCTTGATTCGGAACTTCCACTGATTCGGAATGTCTGGCTTGGTTCGGATTGTTTGCTGATCCGGAACAATGTCTTGATTCGGAATAAATTACCTTGATTCGGAATATTCCGAATCCACTCCGTTGATTCGGAATGTCTTGATTCGGAACAATAAATGTTCCGAATGAACACTCCCTGATTCGGAAAAATAAATGTTCCGAATGAACTCCACTGATTCGGAATATGTTCTGAATGAACACACCTCTTCCACTGAACCGGAATAAATCCGAATGAACTCCTTCGTTCGGAATAACTTGGATGTTCTGAATGAACAGCTGATCCGGAATGTTGAATCTTCCGAATGAAGACCTTGATTCGGAAGAATTTGTCTGATCCGGAATATTAACTTGGATAGGAACAGTCACAACAATCAGTTATTCTGAATGAACTTGTTGATCCGGAATGCACCTGGGAAACAAATGAACAACGAAGAACAAGGAAAAAGCAAATATACACGAATCTAATCTAAACTTAGAAAAATCAACCACAAGATTAAATCAAACTAATAACAAATAATCAACTAATCATAAACAATCAAACCAAAACAATCAAACTAACAATAATAATCAAACTAATCAAAACCCACTTAATTAAATCAAATAAAACTCAAGAACATAAACATGAACAAAAAAGCATAAAGATTACAGATTAAAGAAATGTAGATAGGAGATCAAACAATAAAAATAAATATTGACAAGAATTAGAGGAAACTTACTTGAAATTAAATGTATTTAAGGTGCAAGACAAGTATTTAAATTTGACAATTAAGTAAATGACATGTATTTAAATGTGCAAGGAAATGAAAATGGAAGAACTAGTGTCACTCTAGCCAACAAAAACAAATGAAAATCCTAATGGTCTATTTATAGGGGAGATTAAGGAGGTGCTTAGGAAGCTTCCTCCCTTCTTCCTTCTTTCTTTAATTGCACGATTAAGTCCTTGTCTTCTTAATCTTTTGACTTTAATGACTTTGTCTCGGGATTTCTTTAAACTCGTCTTTTAATTCTTCAATAAATTAGACTTGAGTTCTTCGGCTTTTAGTAAACTTCCGTCTTTTGACTTTTTCTTCGATAAATATTCAGAATTGGTCTTGGACTTCCGTTCTTTTCGCACTCTTGATTTCTTGACTTCTACTTTCGTCTTTTTCTTCGATAAAAGCCCGTGAATGCCCGTGTTTTCTCTACGTTTCACCTATTCGTCCTAAATCACAACAAAAACACAAACCACGCATAATTCCGACATAAATTACAAAAATACATGTTTTGGCTCGGTTATTATTGTAATTAAGTGGTAAAAAGGATGGGTGTTTACACACCTATCAATAAGAGATTACAAACCGATTAAAACCGTTCTTGATTATTTATTAACATATATACATGCGAAGAAAATAGAGGTAAAGAAGAGAAGGGTTTAGCCACAAGTAATTATCATGAAGTTTATCTAGCCCTTTTATACTTGCTTCAACTCTATCATTTCCCATTCTCCACAAATGTAAAATCTCAAATAATGAGAGTGGTGGATGCTTAGCCTAATAGACCAATAAAGGAATACGTGGTTAAGGATACTAGCTAGAGAATGCTTAGATAAGCAAACTCAGGTTGAGTCAAAATATCCATGACGGGCCTAATATGTCAAAGAAGTCTAAATTTTATAAACCATGTCTTTATTATATTTTTTCTCTTTTATATATTTTTCACAAGGAACAAAAGAAGAAATATATACAATGCAGTTGTATTATGCAAATGAAAAATGATTGATGCAAAAATTATGAATGCATATTTTTGGTGGCCAAAGTAGATCAAACATTTGAATAATGTTTGAAAAATTAATTTTCCAAGTTATCATGAAGGTTAATGACAAAGTCTAGGTAAGGTCACTTAGATAGAAGTCTCCCCTACACATAAGATAAACATTGTCCTCAATGTTTAAGAGTATTGGAGTAAACTCCCCTACACTTATTACATTGATTACTTTGCTTAAACCAAGTTAAGAAAGAGACAACTAAAGGGTATTCAATTTAAGCACAAGTGTTTATGAAAAATCACAATAGTAACAAAGTGAACCGGATACGCGGGCCTCCTCCATGAGCTCCAAGCATGAAATGAGAGCGAGCAACCCTTAAAACAAACACGAAAAGACGAAGAAATTCACCCCTCCACTTCAAGTCTACTATAACATCCTTTTAATTAAACCTAACCTATTGAAATATACTCTATGTTTTCTAACCTAGTTATTCAATGCTTGAGTTTTTTTAACCCTAAGTCTCTAGCTCAACTCGGCCCCGAATTAAGTTGTCCTTGGGGAAACCATCATGGAGAATAAGGGATATCAACTTTTGAAGCACATCTCACATGAAACTCTCAAACTTAGCACGTTGCCATTTACTATAAGATTTACAATATTCGCCTCGATAAATGGAACGGTCCAACGTGTCTCAAGTTTGTCCAACATACGAAGTCTCTCAAATAGGAAGCACACCAGGATCAAATACATAGTTTCCATCTCTACACGTGAACAACTCCAAAGTAGGTAGTATCACCAAAGAAAGCTCATACAAAAATTCCATCTCAATAGAAGTCACACTCTTAAGTGGAGTAGATGAAAACCAAGGTGTCTCAAATTTACGTATCCCATGATCAAAAACCTTTCCCTTCATGGGAAAATAAAGAGATGACCTCGTATCAACCATATAAGATTCCCCCTTAGTGATCAAAGCATCATGAGACAATGAAGGTGTAGGTATCAAAACATTCATAAATATTATGTCCATGTTGGGCTCCTCATCATCATCAAAAGGTGGGTAATCTTCCATTGAAGGCATAGAAAAAGGAGGATCAATAGTAATAGTATCTTGTGAAGGAGGTGTAATCGCTATGTTCCCAAAAAGCAAGTTCTCACTAAGACGAATCTCCTCTTCCCAATTAGAATCACTATCATCAACCTCAATATCAATATTATCAAGATAAGCCTCTATGGTGGAATCAATATCCATATGATAATACATATTAAAGGTTTTGGGTTCTAAAGTTGCCTTAGGTGAAAAAGGATCATTCTCTAAGAATATAGGATCTTCATCAATAACCAACTTCAAGGGTGGGTGGGTGGGAATAGAAGGCTCAAAAGAAGGTGTATTAATGAGAGAATCACTCAAAGGGATGATATCATCATAAAAGTCAATAGAGGCAACCTCGAAAACCGGTGAAGAAATGTCAATAAAAGGTTCTTCTTCTATGGAATCATCATTATGGTTTTCATTCAAAGCTTCAATCGAGGAGATAAGATGATAAACGTTTGATAAAACCTCACGAATATGAACATCTTCTACTTCTTCTATAGGAGCAACATAATCATCCAAATTAGGAATGTCATCTTGACATGAAAAGTCCTCAGATGATATATGTTAGCCTTAAAATGTGTGCGACAAACGGAATTACATTAGTTTCATAGCTGGGACTTGCAGGGACTAATATTGTTATATGTAAAGTCCATGTCCCGGGCTATATAAACCCCTCCATACTTCCATGCAGGGTGAGGCTTTTCATTTCTTGTCTTACCTTTCTCTCTCTAGAATAAAACACACTTTTATTCTCTCTTGTTTCTCTCACTAAAATGGCTAAACAACACTTCTATCATCCCCGACCTCCGGATCTTTTACCCGTGTTGTTAGTGAATCCATGTTTATCAATTGGCATCAGAGCTAATCGGGGGTGTTTCGTGTTTTTGATTCGTGATCTTGTTCGTGTTTATGTTTGATTCGATCAAGGTTTGAAACTTTTTATCATTATCTAAATCTGTCCAAATCCTTTGTGTCATATGTCTTTTCTGAGTTTGCATATATCAGTGTCCTTTTTATCTCGATTACTGTTCCTTCAGTATCAATTTTTTAAAAAGTTCTCTTAATCATTTTTTAGAGTTTTAATATATATAAGTTGTCTCTTTTGTCCCACCAAACATTGAACGGATCAGAATTTTTTTTGGGGAAAAAGGACAAAATGGACCAGATCCACTTTATTCGGCTGTAAAACCCTTTTGCGATGCACAACATTGCGATGGGGTGTTTAGGCAACATTGCGATGGGGTGTTAAAACATTACGATGGGATTTCTGTTTAACTCATTGCGATGGGTAAGTGGTACCATTGCGATTGGATGCATCAAGTTTCTGCGATGGCCATTTTTTCATGTTACGATGGGTTTAAACTTGACTGCGATGGGACTGCGATGGACTCACTTTTTAATTGCATGGGACTGCGATGGTTTCCACCAGGGTGTGATGGAACCATCGAGATGATGTGCAATATGACTGTGATGGCAAAATAAATACGATGCAGTTTGAGAAAACTTTGTGACCTGTTTAAAAACATGACCATGATGTCTAAAAAAAAACATTACCCGAGACCTATGCCCCCTCCCACAACATTCACCATCACTGACTCATCAAACTCCGACTCGATCTATATCCCCCGTCTCTTATCTTACTAGACTCAAACCAAAACAAAACCCTGCTGATCTCAGATTCTATTCGTGGGTGACATGCATGTCAAGATCTTTAAAGATCAAAACCCACGAAATCATCATCAGTGATCCTTTTAGTTACAAACAATTTTTTTCGAATTTAAAGAAAGTCAATTAACAAATCTGTTATTGCTTACTTTGATTCGATGGCTGAAAACTTCATTATCTAACCTAACCAAACCTTACCCGAGACCTCAATGAGATCTTGATGACATGTATGATGTGATTAGTGGTTGACTTGTTATCAATCGTTGATGGCTTTCGGATTAATTTTGGCTTGTGATAAATGGATATGGGTTTTTGTATAAGTTTATAAGATGCGATGGAGGTGATCACTGATCAGATTGGGATCAGATTTGTTGGTGAGAGTATTTTGGGGCGGAGAGTACGATGGGAGAAAAAGGGCGGAGAGTACGATGGGGTTGAGAGTTATGTGACTTATAGGGTTATGGAGGATTAGTTAGTTATATATCCTATGGATTAGGTTATATCTTTATGGGCCGGTTAGGATATTTCTAGGCGGGCTCGTGTGTTAATATGGGGCGGATACCACCATCATATGAAACGGGGTCAATGTTTTCATTGATTTGAAATTAGATGGGACATATTATTGGACCGTAATGCATTTTAATATGGACCAAGCTTCATTATTCAATTTGCATAATTATATATGATGGGCCAAGTGAAATAAGGGTTGAACCGAGTATTATGATGTGCGGATTATGGGGATATGGTGATTACGGGTTCATTCTGATTAAAGAAAACCTTCGTTTTCAACCTATATTTTTTCGAAATTTTTTAGACGACCTCACCGCGCATCAGTTGGGTGTATGATTGATTTTGGGCTTCAAAGTAAAGTTAGCAAGACCACGTTGACATCTTCTCATTCTTTAGTCATCGTTGGTTCTCAAGTTAACTACACTCAAACAAACTCAACAAACACAACACACATCAAACACGACAAAAACAAACAAACACCAAAACGATCCTTTAAGATTCACTGAAAATGTCAAAAACGGCTAGTATTCGGGCAAAGTAATGTCAAGTGATTACGAAGTGGATTTGGTATTTATTATTTGACGGTGAAGTGGAATATCACGAAGGCGTCTACTCAATTCATCATCGAGCCTTTTCACCCCCTCTATCAATTGATGATTCTCTTCAGCATTCATGATTGAGACTTGATTTATCTAGTTTCTACTGTCAAGGGTGGTTGGTCGACGACATGGACAACTATCACTTAAGGAGTTACGTCGTAGTGCTCAGTGTCACACTTACCGGGAGTTGTGGATACTTCAAGAGGTGTTCTACATCTTATACCTCTCTCTTTATGTATAAGATTCTAAGAGACGTTTCTCTGCACCGTTATTCAATCAACAAAAGTGCTAAGCGTAAGTAACAAATTTGGGGGATTGTACTTCAGTTTCAAGTATGGAATATCAGGTTTACTTCACCAGTGGTCACTACAGATAGCCGAAAGAATTCGAGGTTGGTAAGTTTAGCCAGAGAGTACAAGAGTAGAGATGTGATCAGCAAACAATTCTCACGAGCAACTTGAGCTACAGAATGTCAACAAAGATTACTGCTTCAGACACGGACTTCTCTCGATTCTGGTTGTACTCGTCAGATGATGCTATCGAGTGTTCTTAACCACCATACTTTTGACAAGAATGCTACCGAGTGTTCTTAACCACCATACTTTTGACAAGAATGCTACCGTGTGTTCTTAACCACCATAAGTTTGACAAGAACGCTACCGAGTGTTCGTCACCATCATACTTTCGACAAGAACATCTCGCGATTTTGACCGTACACGGCAGATGATGCTTCCGAGAGTTCGTCACCATCATGGGGGAAGAACGTGTACTTTGGAGACTTAGTTCCCACTCTGGAGTACTTAGTTCAACTTCCAGGGGGAAGTATTCTACAAGCGTGAGAAGATTTGTTGCTGATTTCTTACATGTTCCCCCAAACACATAATCATGAAGACCAAAAATGTCAAGGTAGCAGTTACTTAGTGGGGTTTACTTCTTCTTCTACAAAATTCCGCTGTGCACTTTAAATGTCAAAGATAGAAGATTGCTCAAGCTACAGATTCTGCTCAAGACAGGGATATTGGTTTGGGGGGAAGCTGATTCAGAAGCTTCGTCAAAAAGAAGTCTATGAAGAAAGCTTTTCAAGACATGTGGTATGAATTGGGGGGAAGTTAATCCAGTTCATACATGATACAATGGTTCCTCAACAAGCAAAGACAAAGAGGATTCAAACTGGGGTATAAGTTTTTCTAGAAGACTTGAAGACAACGGTGTCATCCTCAGCATTGGAAGCAAACTTAATACTGTCATATTTTTGTTGTATTTGCATTTTTAGGAACATTGTAAGTAATTCCGTATGTCTCCACATTGGGGGAAGATTGTTAGCCATGTGTGCGACTAACGGAATTACATTAGTTTCATAGCTGGGACTTGCAGGGACTAATATTGTCATATGTAAAGTCCATGTCCCGGGCTATATAAACCCCTCCATACTTCCATGGAGGGGTGAGGCTTATTATTATTTCTTGTCTTTCTCTCACTAGAATAAACACACATTTATTCTTACTTGTTTCTCTCTCTAAAATGGCTAAACACCTCTTCTATCCTCCCCGACCTCCGGATCTTTTACCCGTGTTCATAGTGAATCCAAGTTAATAATATATCATAAGATGCCTCACTAGAATCACAATCATCATCCTCTATTTGTGGCAAATCTTGCATAAACTCTTCCTCAATATCATTATCCCTTTCTTTAAACAATTCATCAAGATAAAAGTCAGCAAATCACTAGTAGTAACATGAAGGTCAACATGTCATGAAATCTCAATATGATCATGAGGAGAAGAGGTATCAATACAAAGCTCGTGACATGGTTCATTGGAAACACCCTCAAGCTCTCTTTGGATTGGGATAAGGTTCTCAACACTAGAAGTGGTTAATTCATCCAAATCGGTGTTTGTATTAGTGCTAAGAGGCTCGTCCCCTATGGTTAAAGAGTCGGTGGGTTCCACGTGAGGTAAAAGTGATGAAGGTGTGTCATCATTAAGTGTCATACAAATCGGAGGATCGTCATCATCGTCATATAAGCATTGATTAAGCAAACAAGCACGAGTAGCAATGTATTCTTCTTCACATGATTTACGATATCCATCACTAATAGTATCATCCTCATCATCAACTCTCAAAGACGGCTCAATATCACATGGTAAAACTCCTTGAGTTAGATAAGATTGTACAAAGAGAAAGAGTCTTTGATTAGTTTCCTCGTTACATTCAAGTATTCTCATTTCCATCTCTCGAAGGCTCCTCTCAAGATCGCGGTCCATCTTAGCAATTAATTCAAGATTGTGAGAGTCATTTTGCATATTTTCTTGGTTAAACGCTTGATTAAATCCTTGATTATGAAAACCGTCATGATGTAAAAATCCTTGATTTTGAACGGTGGCTTGATGATAGCATGAAAAATTTTCATAATTTTGAAAGCCTTCATAATTGGAAAATCCTGGGTTTTGAAAGCTTTCTTGATTATAGCCTTGATAGTTATCATTATTTTTAAAACCTTCATTGTTTGAAAAATCTTGGTTTTGGTATGGCTCTTTAAAGGTTTGATCATGAAATGATGGTGGATTTTGTGATGAAAATCCAGAATATCCCATATAGTCATTACAAGTGTAGTCCATTTGAGTGTTAGGTCGAAAATTAGGGTTCTCGGTTCCATTATAAGCATATCCTTCCCCATAATAGCCATTGTTTTGATCACATAAATAAGTATCGTGTGGACCTCCACAAGTCGAACAAGGCAAATAATTAGCGTTGCCGGATCGTTGTTGCAAAATCTCCAACATGGAACGAGTATCCATGTTTAGCAAGGTGGCCGGATGTATATACAAGTAAAATGACGTTTAAAAGCTTCCTCGGGGAAGGAAGTAATACACCAAAGGTGGTATGGTTACACATGTGCGAGTACACGTGTAAGTAAACTCGAGGAGTGAGAGATAAGCTATCGGTCGACTTTTGAAGGAGAAAAGATTATCTCCCTCGAGGTTCGACATGAAATATCCACAAGAAAGTATAATATATGTAATTACTACTTGGGTGCAAGACCCCCAATAAAGCCTTCCTTCTTAGGATACGCACTAGTGAACGGGGGGTTAGGTGGCGCGAAGCACTTGAGTACCTATTGACCCTTAGATGGCATTTTATAGCACATCGCCTTTCTATTCACTTTGTAGTTTGTATTCTTCAAATTATTTCCTATTAGAAGTATTTATCTATTCTTGCTTTATTGAATTTGATCGATACACGTGTCAAGGACCGGAACGCCCCCTAACACGGTGTATTGCCTTGGCAATACTTATGGAAGATATGTGTATTGGTTGTTCTTATACGTATATGTATTTACATATAATAATATATCAAAAATATTTTTGTATTTATTTAATTTTTTAAGAAAAATACTATATGTACGTAAAAACGATGAAAACCGATATAATATATATTTTTGGGTGTAATCTTTTAGGAAAAATATTAGTTTTTGTATTTTTTTTTATTTTTTTGGTTCAATTCTTTAGGAAAAGAGTTGATTTTTGTGCTTTTTTATTTTTTATTTTTTTTATCTTTTTGATATTTCTTAGGTTTTTTATTTATAATACGTAAAAATAACGTTCACAAAGTGAACGGATCCCAAAACCCAATCGTCTCACTCGAAACCGTTAATCTTCACGAATAGAACCGGCAGCGGCGCCATTTAATAATTCGTTTTTCGTATCGTTTCGTCTCGGTATCTTATCGAATTGATATAACTATCCAAGCTTGACTTAATTGTTTTTGATGGTAAAATCTTGTTTGGAATCTATGTCTACTTGGCACAAAAAGCATGTAAAAAGTAAAAAATATATACTAATATAATGTCTACGTATACGTACTTCCCTAAAACACTTTGCATTTACCACAATTAAATGGACAAAATGAAAAATAGCAAAATACAAATTTATACTACAAATTCAAAATACAAAATACAAAACTAAAAGTAATTTCTACAAAACTGAAAATGCAATCTAATTAAAACTAAAAAACTAATTAAAATGAAAATACAAATTTTAGCACTACAATTATTTATAAAAAGAAACTAACATGTAAATAAGAAGTTTCCCAAATGAAGATATGGACCAGCCCAACAAAATCTTACAAATCCAAAAAACTAACGAGCTATATCAACTTGGTATATCTAAGTCAAACTAAAAGGATTTAAAACGTAACCAATTTAACAAGCAAGGACTAACGGAATTTACCTAAAGCTATAGCTAGGACTGTGACTGTAATGAGATTACAGAAGGTCAGGGACTAAATTTGTAAGCTACATAAACTTTTAAAAAAATCACAAAATGAACAAGTTATCAAACAGAATTATTGGAATTCGATTCTAGCATCCTAAGTTTTCTAACCATGTTATTATTTTTATATTGAAAAGATTATTTAACATCAACAGATTAATATTTCTTATGACTACAAACTCAACTAACTTGTTAAACTCATTACACTACTTAGAATCATCAATAGGTTGTCTATAGAAATTCCTATGATAACTATATTACCTATAAGAAACTATAGAAAGCTTACAAGTAAATATATCAAGTGAGCTTTAGGCTAAGAAACTGAAAACAGTTCACTTCCACTATATTACTATCATAAAGCACAAAATTGAAATCTTCTAAAACATATTTTACATCCTAAATTTAAACTACAATAGCACTGCACTAAATCAATATACAGAGTTAGTTCTTATCGATATACTGATGAGAATCTTTAACCACTTTGATGTGCAATATATTCCTGATGTAACCAAACTTATAAACAAGCTCTAAATCTGTATCTACCAAGTCCATCGACTGATGAATTCAATTCCTATCAGTACTTCACACAAATGCAATGCCATATATTCTATTTCAGAACTCAACAAGAACTTAAAATCAGATATACAAGAAACCAAGCATGAACTGATAAGATAGATGGAACAATATCAACTGATACACATACAAAAACAGAATTCCATCATGTAAAAGGCAAGCAAATCAACCACAAATGCATCATTCAATATCATCAACACACTAGCAGATTAAACTAGCTAATTTCAAAAAAATAATCTCGTGCTTAACCTATTCATCCGAAGCAAGACCTTTGAGTCGAAGCTGAGCGTTGAGCTCGCTTGAAACAAACACCACTGCAACTTCTGACCGATTATGCTAGTCGAAACAAATCGAGACCCTGCTACTACCACAAGATTACTAGCTCTTTCATCACTGAACTTGTAAACCGTAAATCTGTAAAGCTGCAAAATCGAAACAAAACAAGAAACACATATATGCTGTCTATATCACAGCTTAACAAAATTATCTTTAAAGAAAACTGAATTGAATTACAAACTAGATGACTTGCATAACAAATCCTGCAAAAACTTTAAGAGTACGAATACTGTGCTAACGTAATGATAAAATCAATAAAAGTGCTCAAGGACTATAAAGAACTTTGTGAAAGAAAAATAAGCTAGCTGAACAATACTGATTATCGAAACAAAACCGAGACTATGATCATACTGAACAAACCGAATCTGACATAAAGCTGTGAACAAGATTATCAATCAACAACCTGCTAAACATACTGAGTCAACTAACTATTACCAAAACTAAAGGTGAAACTTTCATTAATGAGGGTAAACTATTACCGAATCTGACACACTAAAAATGAGAAGGAGAATAAGAACAGAGAAAATCTTGAGCTAAAACTAACTAGGTGTTTTCTACACCTACAACTAACTAACTACTCCTATGCTAACCATCAAAAAATGAGGTCTTCAGTCGTATTTATAGCCATTTAAGAAGAAAGGTGAGGTGCTGGTGACGTACAATCTCCAATCCCTTGATGCCACGTGTTTAAATCAAGGTTTGATCATTTAGGGTTCTTCACATCCAATTGGGCGTTTCTTCAATCTTCCATCTTGGTCAAATTAACTATTATCTTCTTGTAGAGGATAGAATGAGGATCGTTTTTACTGTTTGAAGCTTTGTATGATTCCTTGTAGATTTTTCTTGAATTAAACTTGAAGTTTTATGGTGGAAAAGATATGGAACGTATGCTATCTTTCTTTTTCTCTCTTTATTTCGGTGATGAAGATGACTGTGAATGAGGCTTGACTAAAGCTTTGACCAAAAATAATGAGACAGATAAACTTTCTCCATTTTTTTCTATTTAGTCCTGTCACTTTCATTCCTTTTGGCAATTTGATAGTAAACTTTTGAAAAATGCCATCTTTAGTTATTAAGCTTGTGAAATCTTCAAAATAGGCCCTTATATCTTCATGATCTTGGCAATATTAGTCCTTCCAAGCTTGGTTTTGTCTTTTTCTTCGTCTTTTCATCAAATAAATCCTGGAAAACACATGTTTGCTCAAAAATGTATCTTGTTTACCTGAAAACACATGAAACACAAATACCAACGTAATTCTTATATTTTTCAGTTAAATATTATGTATTTGATTGTGTTTTGAGTGATTTATGGATCATTATTGATGAGCGTTTTCACACTTATCACCACTACTGCCAGTCAATAATCAAGTCCTAAGTTCAACAATCATTTCAGGTCTCACGGGTCGGGTATTTTGTAAGGTTAGATTTGTCATCATAGGAAACCTTAAACCTAAAAGACATGTCCAACTCACAATGAGTGTATGTCGGGTGTCTTCATCCCAACTCCTGCTTAAAAATGCTCTCATATTTTAGATCCTCACAAGATTCAATCTCGATCCTAATACGATAATTATTAATGATAATCTCTCCAAAGGAAACGATTATACGGTCTATTACCAAAGGTCAATTATTTAAACATAAAACAACACTTCTAGTGTTTTGTATCATTACTTTACCTCGTCCCTTCGATTGGGGTGGTAAACAGTACTCTCATCAAGGTTTGTTCCCAATGACTTCTGAGCAAATCTCTATAAATTCGATGTGAAGCGAGGATCTTGATAGAGATGATCGATACAGGCACACCATGCTTACACAACTTCTTTAAATACAAAAGAGTCATCTTCTCTATCGAGAATCTATCATTAACGGGAATGATATTAGTAGATTTGGTAAAGTCTGTCGACGATGAACCAAATCGAATCAAATTCAGATGATGACCTTTGCGATAGTTAAATGTTTACTAATGTATGAGGCGAAGTCTGCCTTCATAGTTTGCCATTAGTACAACTTCTTCAGATAAAGATACTCTTAATCAGAAATGGCATGAATCGAACACTTAAACTTATAAGATTCGAACATGACTAAATCTCAAAATCTCCTTATTCAGGCAACCACAAGTGTCCTTTTATACATTTAACGCCATCGGCTTCTCAATTCTAATGGTTCACATTAGCCGCGAACCCCTTTTTATTATCTATGTTATCCTTTTTACAAGCATCAGTTATTTCTAAAATGTTCGGCAATTATTTTGCACAGTCATTACTAAGGAACATATCCTAATTGATTCTTTATACTTTCTACATAATGTGTCAGTATCTACATTCACCTTTCCTGATGAAGTAATTATCATGTCCACAATTCACTCAAAAATTCTTTCTTCATATTTTCTAAGTTTTAGTTTCGTCTCAACTATTAGTTTTATCAGTTTTGCTCAATCCGACGTTTAAAGCGTCGATAATTATTTTAAGTAATTAAATAATAAATATTAAATTTTTATGAAATGTAAACGTAAAAATTTTTGAATTTCTCAGTTCGTCGAATTATAGAAAAATGTTCAAAATAAATTTGAATTTAATTAACGCGATATTTGTTGATTTATTGAAAATAATTAATAAGGTTTGTAAATGTTCGAAAAATATTTGGTTATACTTTGGTCAAAATTTTCTTAGTTGAAAGGTAAAAATTGTCGTTTCAAATTCCAAGTCTTGGTTTAAACGGTTTCCTCAATCCCTCTTAGGTTGTGTTAAAGTATACACAAACATTTACCCCTAAAGGAGTTTAGTTAAATGATTTGGGTATGAGGGAATAATCCCTTAAAAATCCCTTTGATAAAACATTTGTCAAAACAATTTTGCACTTTCTTTATGGTATAACCCAAAGCCTTAATGGCTCTAATCTTTGAAGAGTCAATATAGATTCCATTATCTATTAATCACACGGTCAAATAATGTAAAGGATTAATCCTTAAATTACATGTTAAATACTCAAGGTACAGGTTTTCATTGCTCGGCCATCTCAGGGCAGTCTATAAATATTTATTAACTCCTTTCTATTCTTATAAACAAACAAAAGGTCCTTAATGATCACGAGCATGAATTTATTAAATTGCAGCCTACACACGTGATTCACCAAATTTATGGATGCTACATGTGTATTAGTTAATACAAACGACATCACATGAAACTCATAATGCTCATTACAAGTTTTGGATGTAGTGATTTTAATAGATAATCTTTTTCGCGGACGCGAAGTTGATGATGACCATGTCGTGGATCAAATTTCTGAATATACGCTAGAACTTTGTAAATGATCAAAAAAATCTTCCATCTTGAGTAACGGATATAGATTTTTGATCGTCAATTTACCTAGTTCACGGTAATCAACAAATATAAAGAATGATAACACCATAGCTCTTCATGAGGACGAGCTTGGTAGAATAAAAGCTTTCTCCAACAACTCTCTCAGTTGTACGGTAACTCTCTTAATTCAGATGATGCTGAAATATAGTGCACATGCCACAAGTGCAGCACCAGAAATATGATCAATACCAGATTCAACTTGCCTTAATGGCGAAAGTCTAGGTAATTCACCATAAAATACCTCCTATAGTTTCAGATAGCAGAAACATCTTTTAAATAATTTACATTAAGTTCTTTCTAGATTACAAGATCTAAGATCAGTTTATAACCATTCATGGTATAATTTCAAGTCTAAAAGCAGGATACAGTCACCTATCGGGAATTATTTAGATCACTTTTGATAATCAACATCTTATCTTTTAGGGGATTCTACTCGAGTTTCCATCAATTAAGACAATGTCGTCATGTCATAATCAATCAATCCATTCTACTGGCACTACCAACTTTCCAGTTTCATTATCGTTGATAAGATGGGGAACTTCTCAAAAGACTAATAATAACTCATAATCCTTCACAAATTCAGGGATATTGGGAGACATAACTAACATCAAAAGAGTAATGTCAGCGCATAATCTATGCGAGAGAATTTCAAATCAGATACAGAAGAAAACATTTAACGAATATGAATCTATCACATGTTTTCATGAATTGAGTACGCACTCGAAAGTTCCTGGGATCGTTACCCAGGTCATTCAAATGAAATCAAATAAAAAGAAATGAAAATAACGTCGATACATCCAATAGGGTATCAACATAATATGTCCCTAATTTGCACTTCTTGCAGATCTCATAAAATTTAATCTTTCATAACTTTAAAGAAAATATAATGTTTATTAATCAATTTTATTGTGACTACTAATCAGCCTTGCATGGTCCCTTCCAAATTGTATGTAGGCGTGCAACTATACACAGTTTTAGGATTAACGATGCAATACTCAGTTCGTCAAAACTTTGTCATCATGTTTAAAATATATATGTTTATGCTTAATCATAAAAATCAAATGAGTTTACAGAGATGTTCTTTGTTATGAAAACATATAAGTTTTCCAAACCGTTTCATAAACAACTTTATTCCAATAATGATTACTTATAAGTCTCTCTTTAGATAGTCCTTACGGTGATGAAAATTCATTTTTTCTCAAAGGATACTATTTTATCTTATAAAAACAATGAGTCATCTGCAAAAGAGTGATGAAAAGTTGTTCACCAAGAACTAACTACAATATATCAAGAAATGAGCTTAGCCAATTAGTCATGAGGTTCATGACCTCGATGGCACTCAAAAGAGAATAATCCACAACGTAACTCAAATCGAGATGAGTACTTGTTCCATGGTTGCATCACTAATGTGAACATTAGAAAGAAGCAAGAAAAGATAGATAACACCGATACATGTAAGATTTAGCAATCAGAGGTAATCTTTTCATTAATCACAAACAAGTCAAAATTGTATCGTAACACATTACGTGTCACTATGACATACAATTCCAAGAACTCATCCTACCAACTGATATCTCAGTTAAGTTAGGGATTTTTAAAAGATACCACAATGAATACTAATCTACAAGAGTCATTAGGTGTTCCACCTGTCCCAGAAGTTCCATCGGTCCCAATTTAGAAGAAGATTTCTTCAATTTATTTCTTAGACACTGGGCATCCTCGTTGTTGGACAATGGCCTAGGAACAACCCTTAACACGAATCAACAATCATTTAAAACCTTATAATTCAATCATAGGACTCAACAACTTCCTCTTAACAATTTCATATTCCATATGGGTTAAATTTTACTTTAGTCAAGTTTTAGTCAACTTATACTCAATGCGACATCCTACCTCATTCTTCAATACTTTCAACCTTATTCTTAGACCTTGAAAGGGCAATAAAAGTTCGACAGGAACAACACTTAATTTCCAATCCTATAGCTCTTACAACAATAATTATCAAATGAGTCACTAGTATGAAATGACTCACACATTCAATAAGACTTCTCAGAAAGGTACTAGTGGCATTGAGGCTTTTGGGTAACAGTTCCAATGACAGCCTCAAGTGCAACATTCACCCTTTCGATTTCAATTTAAGAATTGGGTGACATTGAATCAGATGACACCTTTTCAGGTGGTAACGTTTTGTCAAAATCCACTCTATAAGGAAAGATCGTCATGACATCGATATCAGAATTAATCTTGCCAATTCTTCTTTAATATCATAATCAACTAATATCAACATTTCTACGAATATCAACCATTTGTTGGGATCATAAATATCCACAACTTGGTTTAGATCTAGAATAGCTAGAATTCCTACGGGAATAGCTTCGATTGATTTGCTAGGGGAGTTAGGGTTTCTTGTGACAATCTACGTCGTATAAATACCTCGTATAAATATTAAAATAATCATCAAACAATCATGTAATCAAATTACATCATATATATATATATATATATATATATATATATATATATATATATATATATATATATATATATATATATATATATATATATATATATATATATATATAAACCCAAGTTATATATATATTAAAATAACACTTCTCAGTCTGGCCTTGTTGGTAACTCGGTTATTCTTCGGCACCGTTAGAGTCAAAATACTTTTAGACATTTTGAGAAAAATGTTTATAGTTAAAAGATTTTGAAATGTTTCTATTCAAAACCTTAATTTAAAAAAAATTTCGTTCTCTATAACGAGAGCTCTAGTACCAAACTGTAACACCCGCAAATTTACACAATTCAATACAACGGAAGAGTCGTTGGTGTTACGTGATAGCACATTACTCACATCATAGACAACGGTTAAAAATATGTTGTTTAATAATAAAGCATTTCCATTCATAAATATCAAATTTAAATAGGTCCCAAGTCATAGTATTTCATACAAGTTTTACAAATCATTTGAATGGAAATTATTATTTAAGTGCGGGCCATAAATCTTGTCGTCTTCCCGGGAATTACCTTCAAGTACCTGAGATAAGACATGTTAAAAGAAAAGGTCAGCGAAAACGCCGAGTGAATTCATAGAGTTTAATAAAAATCATTAATATGTCATCGGTATATATTTATTACCGAAAATCATTTTGTACAAATATTTGTTGTAGGCCATAAAATAAGCCAAAAACATTTCATACAAGTCTTTTTTGTAAATCATACAATAGGCTATTGCCTTCAAAACCATTATACGAACCAATGTCGTAAAAACATCATACAATACGTTTTATAACGTTGCATAGAGTTAAATAAAAACCGTTATATGAATATGGTTTATGAAAAACCAAAACACGAACATAATATCAATAATATGACCCCGTATTGCTAGGCAGACAATATATCGTAAATCAATGCGTATAGCAGTATTTTTGTTATTTGATTATTATAAGCCGCATGACGTTGTTACCTTACTATAACAAACAATGGGTAGATAACCCGAAACTCACTTGCCCATCTAAAACAGTGTGTCGTCACAAAAATCACGCCTATATAAATCTTCTCATACATAAATTCGCTTACCAATCAATGTGGCACGACGGGGATCAACCGTCAAGGTGCGAACTGGGGTGATCGTCCCCAAATAGTACAATTATATGCATAAGCGTCTACCAAAACCCGGTAGTTCACAATTCATGCTAATGGGACTCTTATTGACATAACCTAACTTTAATAATCCATTTTATTTCATACATCGGGTCATATAATCATTTATCGGGTCATACAATCATTCGGGTCCAAATCAATAAACAAACAATCGGGAAAACTGGTGTCCTATTTTATTAAAACTACCATGTTATCTCCCTCGCGGGTTTATAAAACATTTAAAAGAGTGCGAGGCTATGAACTCACGCTGATGTGGGAAGGCGGTTATCGACGATTTGGATGTACGGTACGTGCTTCAATCACGGAAACCTTGACAAATAATACTCGTCTTAGACTCTTGTCCAATGACTTTTTAAAAATCATAACTATGTATATATATGATAATTTTATAAATATGATGATGATCAAGTGGGATTTTACATCTATGTTTACTCATTATAGTGTCATGTGTTGGTAAAAAAATTTATACTCGTTTCACTTGTTTCAACCCAATTCCATATTAAGGCCCAATAAGCCCATTATAGGCCCATTACCTTATATTAGTCCATCTCATACTTTTAACATCAGTCCTATGATTACATGTTGGCCCCAAGTGGGTTAAGCCCAATAAGCAAGTTTATTAGTGTTTAGCCAAATTAGTTGGATTAATAGTCCAATAAAGCTAATTTGGCCCGTTAATGTCCGTATGTTATAAAGCTCGGGTTTTTTCGGTTTTTACTTGTAATATGTCCTTATATATCAGTATATGAGTTATAAAAAGTTTACATTAGACGGGTCCGACCGTCTAAGTTTTAATTGACGAAAACGTTAATTTTACGGTTTTAGCCGAAAAGACGTAAAAATCATGTTTATAGTTTTATAACTTATAAAACTTATCAAATTGCCATTTTATAAAATGTCTCATTTATTCAATATTTTACATACTTATATAAATGTAATATATAAGTTAGTGGGTTTTAAGTTTACATTTTATATATTATTTACTTGAGTGCTATTATAATACTATATACTTTAATTTTCACAAATCTGATTTTTACTTTCACTTTCACCATTTTTACCATATCTTAAGTTCTACAAAGAGATAAAAGCTCATTTTTGGATGACATAAACTTCATATTATGTGCTAAAATTAAATTAGTTTAGCTACTGCTCAATCCAAGTCTAAGTGTCCTAACAGTCCTCACAAAACAGACTATTCAGATTGGTACTTAAATTTTGTTTTGATCATATCTCACTCATTTTAATGATTCCATTACATGGCCAACTCTCAAATGTTTACAAGACTTAATAATTACTGTATATTAAATCTTCTATGCCATTTTATCAGTTTAACATAAGGTTCTTTATTTTTTTATACAGCCAACAATTTTAAGTATGATTTTACCACTTTTACATGTAGTTTTCCATCTTTTTATCCAAGTTTATCAACACATGATCCCAACACAATATTTCTATCATCATTCATCATCATATACATATACATAAATAAAGAAAGTACAAGATTACATATTCAAAATAATAAAGGGATAGGAAGAACAATCTCTATACCATCAAAGTGATGAAAAGATGTGGTTGATGATGAACAAGACTTGGTTTTGGGTAACCAATCTCATGAGATATCAATACCACTTCTAGTATCACCAAATATTTGTAGACTTCTCCAAAAATCAGCCCTTGATCTCCATAGAAACTCCTTGCTAGTTGTTAAAATCACGTCCAATCAACAAGTCTTCAAAAGAACATCATCATATGTGTGTATAACATGAGATTTTGTGGTTGAATTTGATCGAAATAGGTGTTTTATGGTGATATGGGATGGCATGGATGAGTGAGAAAGAGAGAGAGAGAGAGTTGTGTGTTTTTGAGAGATTTTGCATGTATCAAATGAGGGTGGTTGTAAGTTGCT
Source organism: Glebionis coronaria (assembly GCA_025667525.1). Lineage (NCBI taxonomy): Eukaryota > Viridiplantae > Streptophyta > Magnoliopsida > Asterales > Asteraceae > Glebionis > Glebionis coronaria. The sequence goes on from CM046876.1 coordinate 245,335,199, forward strand.
AGTAGTTTTGTGATGTGTAGCTAGTTTATAAAGTGGCTAGGACAAGTGTCCTAGCTTACTTTGTAAGCTTGACACATGAGGTGGTTTGTATAGCTTATTTAGATGCCACATGTATGGGGATGGGAAAGTGTTAACTTGTCCCATCCTCATTAATTTATGGGTACTCCTCGATTCTAGTTTCCTCGATTTATGTGCCCTCGGGTCGATTTACGAAAAACGTTTTTAGAATTTACGAATGAACGGCACAACACGAATCTAATAAAAATTGTCGCATCAAAAACGGAGTTCAAAAACGTAAATACGTAATCCTAGGGTTTCCGGTTTAGTCGTGAAGGACGTTAAATTATTCATGTAAGTGCTAATCTCTTCTCGTAAATTTGTGAGTTTATGAACCAACACAGATTTAAAATTCCAAAATAATATTCACGGATAAATTTATTTCCTGAAGTGTCAGACTGTCACCAAAAACGGTGTATGTAAACGTAAGCACGTAACGTAGAGTCCTCCGGTTTATACGTAGTCGATGCTACTTCAAGACGTAAACCCAATTTTTTTCCCATAAATGAGTGAGTTCATAATATAACATTAAAATAGTGTTTTTAAATAATACTTGAGAACAAAATATCAACCATAAATTTACGGATTGTCACATTTTCTGAACAGGCTCCTAGCCAGCAAGGGAACCTGTTGGAGGGAATACTCACCCTCTTTGCACTACCTGCAACCGTAGGCACCCAGGGCCGTGTCGCCGCGACAGTGATGCTTGCTTCAAGTGTGGCCTGACAGGTCATCGCATAAAGGACTACCGCAACGGTGAGATAGAGGGCACATCTGGACATGCCGACTCCAAGCCACCTCCGACTACTGGATGGGTGTGAACGACCTCGTGTGATCAGGCCAACAAGTCTACAGGTACCATCACTAGAATCTTGTATATGTTTGGTCAAGTTACATGTGTTTTATTTGACATAGGTGCTACCCATTCAGTCATTTCTACTGCTTATGCCAAGAATGTTAGGATATCCCCTATAACATTAAAGAATGTATTAAACATCTCCACGCCCTTAAGAGACTCTGTACGCATAACCCATGGGTACAAGAGTCTTCCCCTCGAATTTGACGATAAGATTCGCCTAGTTGACGCACTTCCATTGGATTTGTGTGATTTTGACATGATATTAGGCATGGATTGGCTATCCAAACATCATGCCACCATTGACTGCCATTCATATCGGGTCATCTTCTGTGATGTAAATGCACCAGAGTACATTCATAACGGTTTCATACCCGGAAGGTTTGTACAAATAATTTTAACCTTACAAGCACGTGCACTACTGTCACATGGTTGCGACAGCTATCTAGCTACTGTTCATGATTTGGAGGCTGAATCTCCATCTATCCAGAATCAGCCGATCGTGTCAGAATTCCCAGACATGTTTCCAGAAGAACTCCCGGGCATACCACCTACTCGTGAAGTAGAGTTTAATATTGAGTTCATCATATGAGCTGAGCCAATTTCTAAGGCTCCTGATCGCATGGCTCCCATAGAGTTGAAGGTGTTAAAGGAACAACTGCAGGAACTGTTGGAACCTGGTTTCATTCGACCTAGTGCTTCTCCGTGGGGCGCACCGGTCCTATTCGTAAAGAAGAAGGACGGCATAATGCGTCTCTGCATAGATTATCGTGAGCTTAACAAGATCGCCATCATAAATAGATATTTGTTACCACGCATTGACGACTTGTTTGACCAACTCCAAGGGGCTAAACATTTATCTAAGATTGATCTGAGGTCGGGCTATCATTAGTTACGGGTTAAAGAGCAGGACATCGCCAAGACTACTTTCCGCACATGTTATGGGCACTACAAATTTGTATTCATGCCATTTGGCCTTACCAATGCTCTAGCTGTTTTCTTGGATTTGATGAACCGTATCTTCCATGAGTTCTTGGATAAGTTCGTCATTGTCTTCATTGAAGACATTTTGATTTTCTCTAAGTCAAAGGAGGAACACGAAGACCATCTTCGTACTGTACTACAAATACTTCGCCAGAAGCAGTTGTACGCCGAATTCTCCAAATGTGAATTCTAGTTAGACAGGGTGACGTTCCTAGGCCATATTGTATCAGCAGAAGGAATAACCATGGATCCAGCAAAGGTTGAGGCTATTACCAAGTGGCCAAGACCGACATAAGCGACTGAAGTTTGCAGTTTCCTATGCTTAGCTGGTTGTTGCCATAGGTTCGTATAGAACTTTTCCCGTTTAGCACGGTCATTGACCAGACTAATGCGGAAAGAGGAGAAATTCGTCTGGACTGAAGAAAGAGAGAAGAACTTTGAAGAACTAAAGTAGAGGTTGGCGTCTACACCAATTCGTACTCTCCCATATGGTACAAGTGGATTTAAAATCTATAGTGATGCTTATGGGAAGGGACTTGGCTGTTTTCTCATGCAACATGGGAAAGTGATTGCTTACGCATCACGACAGCTTAAGCCTTATGAGGAGAACTGCCCTACGCATGACTTGGAACTTGCAGCAGTCGTGTTTGCATTGAAGATATGGAGGCACTACTTGTATGGCGAATCATGTGATATCTTCACAGATCACAAGAGCCTGAAATACATCTTCACTCAGCGTGAACTGAACATGAGGCAGAGAAGATGGTTAGAGCTGTTGAAGGATTATGACATTAATCTGAAGTATCATCCCGGCAAGGCGAATGTAGTGGCAGATGCACTTAGTAGGAAGTCTGGTATGATCAACGACATCAAGATAGAGGAAGAGATTATAAGAGACTTAGAGCGACTAGACATTAATATCATGGTATGTGGGCAGCATGGTTACTGGGCTAATCTTAGAGTGGAACCTAGATTACTCTCTAGGATTAAGGAAGCTCAGAAGGATGATGGTGAAATATGGGCAATCATTCAGAACTTGGAGCAGCAGACAGAGTTTCGGTTAGATGATGACGATATCTTATGGCAGGGCACCAGACTTTGTGACCCTGATGATCCTACACTCAGGGAAGCGTTATTGGCTGAAGCTCATAGCTCCTCATTCTCCATTCATCCTGGTTCGACCAAAATGTACCACGACATCAAGCAGTACTTTTGGTGGAGTGGTATGAAACAGGATGTTGCTACTTATGTCTCCAAATGTCTTACCTGCCAGCAGGTTAAGGTCGAGCATCAGCGGTCTAGTGGTCTACTACAACCATTAGACATCCAGAGTGGAAGTGGGACAAGATCACCATGGATTTTGTTACCAGTCTTTCGGAAACAAAGAGGAAGCATGATGCAATTTGGGTTATCGTTGATCGACTTACTAAGTCAGCTCATTTCTTACCGTTCCGCAAGGAGGATCCGGTTAGAAAACTCGCTGATACTTACAAGAAAGAGATCATGAGACTTCATGGTGCTCCATCCAGTATCGTCTCGGACAGAGATCCTCGGTTTAATTCGCGATTTTGGAGAAGTCTGTAGAAAGCTTGGGGTACAAAACTTAAGCTTAGCACGGCTTTTCATCCTCAAACAGACGGATAGTCGGAGAGAAGTATTCAGACATTAGAATACATGCTTCACGCATGTGCATTGGAATGTAAAGGATATTGGGATGATTATATCTACTTGGTAAAGCTTGCAAACAACAACAGTTGGCACGCCAGTATTAAGTGTGCACCGTTCGAGATGTTGTATGGCAGAAAGTGTCGCGCCCCAATCTGCTGGGAACAGGTTGGTGAGCGAACACTTGAAGGACCGGAGATGATAGAGTTGACCAACGAGAAGATTGTTGTAGCTAAGGTGAAACTACAAGAAGCTCGTGCAAGTCAGAAGAGTTATGCCGACAAGCATCGTAGGGACTTATATTTCAACGTGGGAGATCATGTCTTTCTTAAGGTATCACCGGCGCGTGGTGTTAGACGTTTTGGAATCAAAGAGAAACTTAGCCCTCGATTTATCAGACCGTTTGATATCATCGAGCGAGTCAGTGAAGTATCTTACCGTTTAGCGTTGCCTCCGCAGCTTTCTCACATTCATGACGTTTTTTATGTGTCCTTACTTAGAGGGTACAATTATCATTCCCTTCACACGGTTCAATATCCATTGGAACAGATTCGTGAAGATCTTACCTTCATAGAGGAACCCGAGCGAGTTCTTGACAGACAAGAACGCGTCATGAGGAAGAAGACGATTCCATTCGTCAAAATCCTTTAGACGGATCATACCGAGCGGGAAGCCACTTGGGAAACAGAGGAGTCTATCCGGGCTTCATACCCTCATTTCAAGTTTTGAATTCGGGTATGTTCCTCTTTCAGTTTACTTTATCTATAATTAAGGGACGAATTATTCTTTTTAGGGGTGAAGAGTTGTAAAACCCGCATGCTTTTACCAAGAACAGTACACTTAGTAAACGTATGTACATATTAAAACTTTCCTTTTATAGCACGAACACGTTTCACGATTATTAATTAAAGAAATTACGTACGTGTTATTACACGATAAGTATTAAGTACGTGATAGTACACGATAATTATTAACAATAATAATTATAATCACGAACATGTAATTACGTACGTAATTATTATAATACGATTAATATTGTTTGCGTACAAGTATTTACTATAACACGAACGATTAATTACGAACTCATACGAAAACACTAACGGTGAACACGTAATTTATTAAACATGAAAAATGTTCGGATTTCCCCTTGTGGGCCCCACATACCACGGACACCAAGACAAGGAGGGCCAAGCCCATGTTATTTTTACCAAATTATCAAAAAGGGAAAACATATCTTCATTATACAGAGTTTTTCTAAAAAATCAAAAACCCTAGCCTCCTTGTCTTTCTTCCTTGGCCGCCGGCTAGAACACACCAAAGGAGGTGTTTGATTGATCTTGGTGAATAAAAAACAAGCATAGTGTTCGAGTTATTGGTTCTCATTTGTTTCACGCATTCGATAAATCCTTAAATCTTTTATTATTTTATTAGAATAAGAACATGTAAACATAGGGGTTAATAAAAACAATTAAATAAACATGTTAAAATCATGGGATAAATAAAAAATGGAAAAAGAATAGGGTTTGGGTTTGTTTGGTTTGGCCGACACACACAAACCAAGAGTCGAAGCTCTCGGTGTCTCACGTGTGACCACAGCCGAGACCTTGGGGTCTCGGTGTAGCCTTCGTGGTTCGGCAACAGGGTAAAACAAGGGACCCCGACGTAAGTCGGGGTAGCCTTGTGGCTTTCTTGGTCTCGGCAGCAGCAAAAAACACCACCGGTGCAAGACCGGTGGCTGTTTTTGTCAAGCAAGGGGAACGCATGGCTCGGCAGGGGGAACCACCGGCTAACCGCTGGTGGGAATTTTGTTGAGGCAGTGGCTAGCCAAGGCAGACCAGGGACAAACCACCAGCTTAAGCCGGTGGCGGTTTTTCACAAACAGTGGCAACCGGCTGAGTCGGTTCGCCACTGTTAAGGGGGTGTTTGTTTGGTCTGGTTCAAGGGGGAATTCGGTCTGGTTCACGATAGGTCTAAATTAAAAACATGGGTCCGGTTCACGACTAATTTTTACAAGTTATTAGTTTTTACAAGTTATATTAATTTAACAAGAAAATTAAATTAATTTAAACATGACTAATAATTAATTTTATTAATCATGGACTTAGGTTATTATTATTTATGAAATAATGCATGTTTTAACCTAAGTATTGTATTTATTTAATTTAGACTATAGTATTAATTAATTATTTAGAACATCGAATATAATTATATAATAGACATGACTTATGTTATAATTAATATAATATTAATACATGTTTAACCTAAGTATTTTATACACCTTAATTTAATTAAATCATGCATATATTTAATTAAATCGTATAACCTATAGTTTATTTAATTAACATGATATTATTAATGAGCTATACAAATAATTACATGACTTATGATATTTAACCAGTAAACTTATGATTATATTATTAGCTTATTAATCCAGCTTATTTCTAAATATGGAAACTTTCTATTTCAGGAAACTTAGGGTGCGTTTAGTTGGATGGAAAACACCCTGTTTTCTTCAAAATATTTTCTAGAAAACACGGAAAACAGAAAACGCGTTCAAATCATCATTTTCCAAAAAACTTTTCTAGAAAATGCAAAATTCTTGTTTTACCCTTTTGTACACAAAACCAAAAAACAATTTTTTTTGTTTTCTACGTTTCCCTGTACACAAAAAAACCTCATTTTCCCCTTTTCCCCTTTGTTTCCTTTCTATCACTGACCAAAAACCTAGATCCCACATCAGCCATAACCGTAGTCGGCATCGGTCCAACCGTCGCCGGTCATCATCATCCTCGTATCTCTGTCGCAGGTTAAAACCATCTTCATATCTTTGTCATAAAAGGTAATTTACAAATCTCTATCCAATTTTGATTATTGTCATTGGTACGATTTTGAATATTAATGCTTATTGGTTTGATAAATTTGATATACTAGTATTGTTTTTAGGTTTTATTTGCTTTTTAGGAGTATTGTTTTTAATGCTTATTAGAGAAGGGCTTATTTAAGCTATATTATGTTTAGCTTATGTGGGTTTAAAGCATCATTTTGTGTTGATGTTAGCTAGGGTTGGTTATAAGCTTTTCAATGTTGTTTTTAGCTTTTAAGTCGTACTCGAGCTATTTGAGTGCTTATTTGAGCTATTAAGTGCTTATTCGAGCTATTTAAGTCTTTATCTCGACTATTAAGTGAAGATAATCACTTTGAGTGTCGTATTAAGCTATTAAGTTTAGGTTTAGTTGTTATTTGATCTATTAAATGCTTATTCGAGCTATTAAATGCTTATTCGAGCTATTTAAGTCTTTATTTCAGCTATTAAGTGAACATAATCACTTTGAGTGTCGTATTAAGCTATTAAGTTTAGGTTTAGTTTTATGTAAATCGGGTGATGTAACATTAAAAGTTGGATTTTATATATATTAGTAAAAGTGAAGATAATCATCATAAGGAAACTATGGAGTGGAGTGAAGAGCGTGAGATATATTTTCTTGAGATTTTGGTAGAAAGGGTTACTAGGGACCCTAACGTGCAACCAATATTTAAACCAAGCGACTGGACACAAATAGATGAAAAAGTATTTTTCAAATTTGGATTAAGGTATGGTCAAATTAAATTGAAGGCCAAGTACAATCGATTGAGGATTTTGCATACAAAGTTTAGTGAATTGATTGCTCACATCGGCGTTACATGGAATTTTGAGACGGGTAAAGTAGAAGCTGATGGCAGCGTTTGGGGTACGTTTGAGTAGGTACGACTTCCTTTTAGAGTCTATGGAAATTTGTTGTCATGAACCTATGATTTTAACAACGACCTATTTTTTAATAAAACGCAGCGAGACAAAATCTTTACCACATTCAAGAACAGAGGCTGTAAACGTAAGCTTTATGTATTAATGGATTCGGTGTTTAGTAAGTCTACTGCCAAGGGTATTTTTCACAATGCCTCAACAACTGGTGCTCAAACTTCAGAAGAAGAACACAAAATTGAGGATGACTATTTAGGAGAAGGTACAGACACTTCAAAGTATACAAAAAGACAAAAGGTTGACGCAGAACTTGAGCCACTTGAGCCACTTCCAGGAATGAGAATAGAGAGAAAGAATGGTGGCAAAGAGAGCTTAAACAATCTTCTCAATGTATGGGCAGAGTCGATGGTGGCTAGGAAAGGCAACTATATAGCAAAAAGCGAGATAATTAAGGCGCAATCTAGTAAAGGCGAAGAGGAGACCACTATTGATGATTGCATGAAAATTCTAGATGCTATACCAGACGTGAGTGCAACCTCTTAAAATGGTGCACTCACACGCTTTCTTGACGCTAGTTGGAGGAGAATGTTTGCGCTAATGCCTTATTCTAGGAGGAAGACTTGGCTTGAAAGTTTGAAGGAGTAGCTCATTGCATAATTTCATTACTTTGAAGGATTAGTTAATGCTAGAAGAAGAATGTGTTAATGCCCGGATGTTTATGTGGCAAGTTGGATTAGTTTATGTAATTTGAGTTGAGAATTTCAATCGTAGACAGCTTAGATTTTTATGTGGCTTGATATGAGATATTGTCTTAATATGTGGCTTGACTTGATAATACTAGTTAACTGCAGTTATTGTCTTAGTTTTAGTGTGTTCTAGTAATAGGAAATGTAGCTTCTTTACTTGCAAGTTTCGTGTGCCCGTGCCAGGTATAGAGTTTGGATCAGTATTGATGTATTCTTGTCAGTTATTGTCTTAGTTTTAGAACCAACTTGTAATTGTCGATTGGGGTCCTTGTAAAACCAACTTGGACCTGCATTTTCATGCTCCGCCTCTGTCACTTCAGAATCTGACTCTGAGTGAGTGTGGTTCATGTCATCAGAATCCATCAGAATCCGACTCTGAGTCAGTGTGGTTCCTGTCATCAGAATCCGAGTCTGAGTCAGTGTGGTTCCTATCATCAGAATCTGAGTCTCTGAGTCAGTTGTAAAATAAAAGGATTTGACATGTAATTCGATGCACTTCGACTTTAACCTTCATGAAAACAAACCACAAATTAAAAGGATTTGACATGTAATTCTCACCAAAAACGATAGATTCAATTCCAGAAACAAAAATCAACCTCAGGTTTTCTGGTAGTGATGTTGAAACAAGACTATGTCCTTTTGTAGGCGAGTGTTCGTACGCTCGTCTTCTTTTCGGTTTGCAGACCTCAACTTCTTCCTCATGAGACTTAATCTCAAAGATGGTATTGGACTATTGGTTTCTACTTTCTACTAAATTAGGATCAACAGACATTGTTTACTTTGTAAAATGAATATGCAGAACTTTGTGATCTTATTATCCAATCCTTGATTCTGCCGTTAGTCTTTTTATATTTACGAATTATACATACTTAATTTACCTATGGGGTTAGCACATGTGTAGTTGCCCAAACTCCGAAATCTAAGTCAATGGTATATAAATCAATTCGCAATAAGACAAAAACTTAATTTTGATCTATTATTGAAAAGCCATTTGATTATTGTGATAGTTACGTACTTACATATGTGTATATGATTTTTGGGTAAAAGGTTTTTATCGGATAAATATAATTTCTGGATTATGTACATGATTGAATCACTCAATGATACTAGTAGTAAACCAGATCTAAATGTGAAGTCTGATAACATGATCTGATAACATTATTAATTTTGTTTTAATATTTGGGTAAAAGGTTTTTTTTTTCCAACATGATTGAATCACTGAATGATAAATTTAATTTTTGGATTATGTATATCGTTATGTTAAGTCTGATAACATGGTCTGAAAATGTACTGTTATCAATTTTTTTAATCTTCTATAAAGCATATAGAGTGTAAATTTAATTTTTAACATCACTGAATCACTGAATGATAAATTTAATTTTTACACGTTAAATGTGCATAAATCATTTTGCTTACTTTAAAATATGTTTCTACCTTAATCTAACTAATTATTCCTTTATACAGTAACCTTTATTTTTGAACGGCGACTTCGTTTAAGGTCTTTGTGGTCGTAATTTGTCGACTCTTGTTGGAAGTGAATGTTGGAAGTGAATGTCCAACTATATATTACTACTACTATTGTTTGCATATCAACCCATTTTCAGTCAATTAGGGCCTATTAGTTTCACAAAGATCTGTTCCATCTGTGATGAAACAATTTAGGACCCGTAAGACCTGTTAGACTTTTGTTGATTTGTGATGAAACAATTTAGGACCCGTAAGACCGTTTATCGTTCACACCCTTATAATAAGTCACAAGAGTCTACACTTTCGCAAGTCAGCACAGATAAGATCACGACTCAAGAGGTCTTATTTCACAACTTTTGGTATTCAGTTAAAAGTATAATTATTCATTTTCAGTCCATATTAACAAGTGTCGTAATTGATTAGTCTAAATTAATCTTAGCTGACAATTAGGTTTATGTAAGTTGTGCTTTCAAATTTGGTCAATCTTGCCATATGTTCAGGTTCATGCGTTTAAGTTTTGCGTGTTGTGCTCTATAGTAAGCAAATGAGCATCATACATGATGCTTAGGGTCAGTCGGTTTCAATCTAGTTGTGTAACTGATGGGTCGGTCGCGTTGTCCATAATCGTGTTGTAACACTTGCCTCCTTCCATTTTACCCCAATCGAATTCAATAAAATTTCATAACTTTCCCCATAAATGTCTGTCCAAACATCAGAAAAAACTGTCTTTGATGCTGTCTAAGTTCATCCGACATATATTAATTCATGAACAGTTCCTGTTGAGAAGTTCTCACTTCTCAGATAGTTACAAGTGTTCATTTCAGGCGATCATTGATGATTACTGTTGCAATAGTAATGTTTCTAGTTTCCATTCTCGGCCTTTGTAAGTTTTCATAATGAGTGCATCTATTTAAGATTTTAAACATTTCTCGTTAGTCTTTCTTTTGCCGATTTGTCGACTCTTGGTCATAAGAAGGCAATCCACTTTCTGTAAGCTTATCTTAAGATCTCTTTTGTACATTTGTGTGGACGTCAATTTCATCTCCTTATTCAACTACAGGTATGGAAGACCTACACATGTACTTTTTTGGAACTCGAGACAAGCTTGTTTTATCAAAACTGTTCAAGCTTTAGAAACTTTCTTAAGCGTAGTATAAGCTTATATTGTCAGATGTAGTATAAGCTTAGTAAACGTCACCTTAATCTAGGACAATTGGCTTATATTTCATAAACTTGTTTTAATCTGGCTTATTTTCAGATTAGAAATTATACAATCTATCAGTCCATAGTAAAGAATGTGCTATGTGGGTTAAAATGGGTCGGGTTGACATGAGAAGTTATACTAGTAGTTACTGATCCTTTTATTTGAAGCTCATAACTTGCACCTCAATGTTTCTAAGTTCAGAAGTCTTAACATGAGAAGTTATACTAGTAGTTACTGATCCTTTTATATTGTCAGATGTAGTATAAACTCAAAATCAAATTCGGTACTTTTTGGCAGATATGATATTGTCGAGCTATATAGTTTATGTGTTTTGTTTTTGTTTATATATTAAAAAGATACATGTAATCAATGGATTCTCAAAAAAGGTGTCGGATGTTCGCTTATGTTCATTATGTGAATCTAAGGTGGAGTTGCAGATCATGCTTTGGTTCTATATTCGAAAGTGAGGATCTTTGGCAAAAGTTTCTTGACTGAATCTTCAGATTTTTGTGTCGAGCCTAATTATGGTCACTGAATGGGTTTTCGGTGGCTGTGAATACCTTGTTCATCACATGAAGGAAGGGGTCTGTCGGGTTGGTAAGTGGATTGTATGGAACTGGCGGAATCAGACTGATCATGCAAGACAAGAGGATAGAAATAAGATTGAGATTGAGAAAAATGTTATAACAACTCAGGTCTAGACGTATGAACTAAGGACACGTCAATATCGATTATGAAGTGTCCAATGTCCCCCCTCAATTAAGGAATCTTTCATACTTGCAAACTCTTGATCTCTCATTTTCTTCCTTCATTTTGAAAAACACAGAGTGGCTCGGTAAACTTTATTCACTCATTTACTTAGACCTCAGTTATATGGACCTGAGTGACTCTAGTAATCTGTTAGAAAATGTGATCACGCGGCTTCCTTCACTTTTCGAACTAAGGATAAATAGCTATCTTCTTCCAGAAATTCCTGCAAATAAAATATATCCATTCACCAATTTCTCAAGGTCTTTGTCTATTCTAGATCTCTCCTCTAACTACCTTCCTTCCTATTCGATATATCCTTGGTTATTCAACTTCAGTGGAAGCCTTACAGATATCAACATATCCGTTAACGAGTTGTTTAGTACCATTCCTGAAGCCTTTGGTGCATTTAAGTTCCTACAGAACTTAGATTTGACAACGAATAGGCATAAAGGTGGTATTCCAATATCGTTTAGGAACTTAACCAACTTAGTTTCGCTAAATTTAGGTGGGAACAATCTCAAACAAAACCTTCGTGAGTTATTCCACTCTGTGATTCCTTGTAGGAGCTCACAAAGTTGATTTCATATTAGTTAGATTTTGTAGTGTATTTAGGGTTTCAGACATAATGCTTTTGTTTTGGATAAGTTTGAGATTATATAGATGGTACTGCGTACTTACTTTGTTGTGTAGAATTGACATTAAGCTCAAAACTAATAAAGATAAAGCGGTAGAGTTAGCTTGTTTTTTGTCGGGGGTGAATTATATTGGGTCGGAGGGAGTAAGGGTTAGCGTGGCCACTCCAGAGTTTGTTTTGCACATACCAGAAATTGAATTTGAGACCTCTCATATTTTAGTGACGATAGTTACAAGCTTCTTTCCACTAGACGATATTTTATAATAAAATAGGCAGAATCGGTCACTATAAGATATACCTTACACAGCCTGTTGGTAGATAATGTACGCATTTTAAGGTTTGTTTTTGTGTGTCTGCACTGCTGCGTTTCTGTACCTGGTATCCACATTGGCACATTACTTTACTTGTGGAATATATGTTTAGGTGGACTTTCTGCGTGATTTTGTTGGGTGTGTTTGGTTGTTTTTTCTATATTACATATTCTTGACATATATGATAAATTTTGCAGGCGAAAAATGTCAATTTTAAGTAGTAGCTCAAGTTTCGATGAAGACGATGAAAATGATCTGATGATGCTAATGTTCTTAAAAGAGCACACAAAGATTTTTGTTGATAGATTCCCGTGTAGAACATTCGTACTTAGTGGGAAAGAATACATTAGATAAGTGGTATGTGGGAACCCTATACAGTGTTACGAGTCTTTTAGAATGAAGCCTCATGTTTTTTTGAACTTATGTGATAAAATGAGGCAATTAGGCTTAATGAAGGATTCTAGGATTGTAAGTGTCGAGGAAGGTTTGGCGATGAGGTTGCGTATTTTATGTCATGGGACAAGACAAAGAATGGTGTCGGATCGATTTCAGCATTCTACCGGGACAGTTCATTATTTGTTCAAGAAAGTGTTGAGGGCATTGAAGGAATTTGAACCTACTGTTGTTAAGCATGTTAACAGGGGTGTAGTACAACCTGAGATTCAAGGATATTCTAGATGGTATCCGTTCTTTAAGGTAAACTCGGGATTATCCCATAGTTACAAGATTAACAAATTTATGTTACTTAGCAATTATTTTTATATGCAGAACTGTATTGGTGCTATTGATGGTACACATGTAGCAGCATGGGCGCCTTTATCAAAACAAAAGACATTTCGAGGTAGAAAAGCGGTACTTGTTACTCAAAACGTGATGGGCGTATGCTCTCATGACATGATGTTCACCTTTGTGTATACGGGGTGGGAGGGGACAGCGAATGACTCACGTGTATTTTACGATGCTATATTTAGAGCCGAAAACAAGTTTCCAATGCCCACAGGAGGTATCTTTCTGTTAGTATAACTTATTTTTATTAATATGTATTATGTTTATCAAATTTTTCATGTTTTTCCAATGCATGTTTCAGATTATTACTATGCTGTTGATAGTGGGTACCCAAATCTCAAGGGTTTCTTGGCTCCATATCGAGGCGAACGTTATCATCGTTCAGGTTGGCAGGGTCGTGGGGGAGTTGCGGGAAAACGTGAGTTATTCAACTTTATGCACTCATTGGTTAGGAATGTAATTGAAAGGGATTTTGGTGTACTCAAAGCGAGATTTCATATTTTGAAAGATATACCAAATTATCCCTTGAGACGTCAAATGTTGATCCCCCACGCTTGTTGTGCGTTGCATAATTACATTAGGATGGAAGATAGGGCTGACAGACTTTTTGACTTATATGGTGAAGACTATGACGAAGTTTCAACCGAAGGTTCCAACACTGTTGAAGAAGGAATTTCGTTAGGCATAACGAATAACGATGAGATGGTTCAAGTGAGAAATACAATTGAAGATGAGTTATGGGAAAGATATACGAGTCGTCGTGTTGCTAGGGCTTTTCGAGGGTGATCGTAAAATATATATGATCGTGGGTGTGTTCAATGATGAATTTTTTTTGTGTTGAATCGTATTCGTTTGAATGTTTTTTTCATGTTCGTGAACGTTAAATTTTACTCTTTTTTTTATTTTTTTTACTTTCTCGTATAAAACATTTTTAGTTTTTTTTATCATTTATTTGGTTAGATTATGATTCATGCACGGTTGGGAATCGGGTCAAGTCGGGTTCGGGTTCATGTCAGGTTCGGGTCGACTTTTTCGACACCCCTATGTTTTCATGTTTTGAAAATGTCTTTTAATATATTACAAAAATGTATAGAGAATGGAGACAAAAAACACCACACTTGAGCATGTTTTCTAATTTTGGAAAATGGAAAACAAAAACACATATTTCTTCAACTAAACGCGTTTTCCAAATTTTTAACTGTTTTGTGGAAAATGAAATCCCTTTTCTTTTTCTACAAAACAGAAAATAGAAAATGATGGAAAATGTTTTCCAACTAAACGCACCCTTACTATTTTGGAAACTTTCTCTTTTTAGAAGCTGATCTATTTTTAGAAACTTTCTTTTTTTGGAAACTTTCTATTTTTGAAAACTTTCTATTTTAGGAAACCTGCTATTTTTAGAAAGTTACTTATTATTACACAACAAGTATAATAATAAAAGAATACAAGTAATACTTAATCAGAATACTTAGAATACATGATAAACACAATATAATATTAAAATCAGTTAAACAAGACATGAACATATAAAACAAGCTAAGACATGATATAATCAGTTGCGTATTCAAAAAACAGAATACTTATACATGTCCCATATTTATGTAGCATTAGTGAGATCGGAGTAGGACTTTCATTCTTTCATCTTTTTCGTTCACTAGACATAAGGTATGTATTTTTCGTCCCTTCAGTATGGACATTCTTTCCTTATTAGGATTCCCCGTTTGCAGCTAACTGTTTTCCCAGTATTGTATTTTTGATTACTTATGTTAGTTAAAGAGCCTAAGCCATATACATGCATGACCAGAGCCACCTAGTTATGGAGGTACCATAACCATAACAGTGGAGGCACCAGTGTTA
This sequence comes from Glebionis coronaria, assembly GCA_025667525.1. Classification (NCBI taxonomy): domain Eukaryota; kingdom Viridiplantae; phylum Streptophyta; class Magnoliopsida; order Asterales; family Asteraceae; genus Glebionis; species Glebionis coronaria. Next base: position 245,350,255 of record CM046876.1, read on the forward strand.
TGACTTCCCCATGACGAAGTGATTGCTCGTGGCGTCCCTTTGCAGTTTTGGCCATTATATTATATTATCATGTGGGACGTATGGGTGGATCCTAGTTACATGTCTTACCAGTATTACCAGTGTGAATGTGATATGTGCCTTCTATCCTTCACTAGGAGTTGATCCCTCCTACCCAGACTAATTAATTAGAGGCACCCCTCTAATTGAATGACGAGGTCTCCCCTCCAAGTATTCATGCACGGTGGAACATCATGACCTATATGGGCTATTGGCTAATTATTACAGATTTTACATAAAAACATAAGTCTTTTCAAACTATAAAACTAGTTTTATGAGCATGTTCTAGGTTACTTAGGACTTATACTTTTCCGCTGCTATTAGTCTTTATGCTTAAGTTATTTCATGCTATACATGTATATCCGTTCACTGGGCGTTATGCTCAGCCATTTTCCTTTCATGTTCCCAAACGGCAGGTACTCAAGGGCGCTCGTAGATTTTAAGAGTACGTGCATATGGATTGGAAGTTATCTAGCCTTCTCTACTTTATACATTTCATCATACATTTTGCTACTTATTTCTTTGGACATTGTTTAGTCCTTTTCCGTTATAGTACTTATGTTTGTGTGTGATGAGCTTATACTTGGACTACCGATGTTTGTTTCCGGTATTTCCATTCATGGTAATATAATGTTTTTATGACATTTACCTTATATGCTTTGATGGCATGCCATAATCACGCGTGACATTCCATTTACTAAAATGGGGTGTTACATGCCATCTTGTGATCCTGCCAGAAACCATGTGATACCAGTTGTGGTAGATGCAATCTTGGCCGTCTCTTGACAAGTAAGGAGCAAGGAATCATCCAAGCCTGTTGATCTTGTCCACTGCTTCGGTTTTGAAGGAAAGTCATGGGCAGGGGAAAGTGATGGGGGGACCAAAACAAGGGTGGGGTTTGATTTAACATTTGATTAATTGTTAATCTTCAAGTAACTGAAGATTATCCCTTTGTTTTGATGAGTTTATAGAATTAGGGTTGATGTAGTGTTTTTGTACCCTTTAGGAAAAGGATGACAAATAGTGGTAGTATTAAGTGTCGGTTTAGGAAAACCGAGCACTAATGACACAAGTGAAGTCCAAGTTCGTTTCCCAAGGAGGAAAGTGCGTTGTGTTAAGAGTTGATTAATGTTTGTGATTATATTGATTGAAAAAGAAATGAGATTAGGAAAGGAAGACGGTTACGAAAACGGATTAAACTACGACGAAAAAGGCGTAAACGTAAAACCGTAAATAGTGCCAAAATTAAAATTTTAACCTAAAAATTCCTAAAAATTCCTAAAAATCCCCAATAATATTCTAAGAGTTTACAAAAAATTCAAACTTGCTAAAACCTTTTAATTAATTAGAAAATGACTTTTTAATGCTAATTAAAGCCCTAAAAATCACTTTTAATTATTAAAAAGCCCTAAACAAGATTTTATAGTTTGTAAACCTCAAAAATATCCTAATTAAGCTAAAAACTATTTTTAAAAATTTTAAAACCAAATTAAACTATTTTTAAACACTTAAAAACTATTAAAATGTATTAAATCTTAAATTAATTCTAGAAATTAAATGAAAAGTCTAAAAAATATTTGGAAAGTGACAAAACTCCTAATTTAATGTCCTTAACCTAGGAAAAATGAAAAAACTAGAAAAAATAAAACTTCAATTTTTAATAATAAAATAATATTAAAATATTCAAAAAAATAAAAAGTTTGTAAATAAATTCTAAAAAATTACCAAAAATCCTAAATAATGTAACTAAAACAAAAATGCAAACCAAATTTTCTGAAACCTATTAAATAATTTTATATTAAATTTTAAAGTTGCTTAAAAACCCTAAAATCCTATAAAATTAAAAATAAGCTAAGTTGAAAACCTAATAAGCTGTAAACCTCAAAAATATGATTAGAAACCTAAAAATTATTTTTCCAGATTTTTAAATCACTTTTTACTATTTTTAAATGACTTTCTAAAAATTAAACTTAAAATAATCCTAGTAAATAAAATAATAATGAGAAAAATAATTTTTTTGCTCAGAAAAGTCAACAACACTGATATAATCCTATGAAAAATGCTAAACAGAAATAAGCTATAAGAAATAAGCTAAAAACAGCTTATTTAAAAGCTGTTTGCTAAATAAGCACAAAACCAAAAACACCTTAAATAAGTATTGAAAGGAAAGGAAAACGTAAAAAGGCCATCTGGATCACTGGTAAGCACGCTACTCCTTGGAACGTAAGGTCGCGTGTTCGAGTCCAGGCAGGGTGTGCCTTTTTGCAAAACTTTTTCTTTTTTTTTTACTTTTAACACTTAATCTAGGTACTTAATTAACTCCTAAAACTTAAACACAATCCAAAATTAAACAAGATTAAGGTCTATAAATCAAAAAAATGTGCCCAGGTATGATGAACTTTCTGATGAACAAATGTAAAGTCTTCACAAGTGAAGACTGTGATCAAGAGGGCTTGATACTGTTTTTTTTGTGGTGTTTTTGATGGAACAAAGGCGCCCTTGTACTCTTTGGAGTACAAGGAGTCAAGAATAACACAAAAAACAGGCAAGTACACACAAGAATCAAGCACAAAATACCAAATCAAAGTTACTGATGAAGGATGTATGTTCTGATGAACAGTTTGCTGATGTATAATGCACAAAAGTGATTTTTAAACCCTAAGATCTTGCACACAAATCAATGACATGGCATAAAACTGATACCTACTCCTAAATGATACCAATCTCTAACATATAACAAGATTTGATGAGCTAATTCAACAAAAACAGTCACCACAAAGCACTTTCTAATTTGAGCTACTTAGACCAAGTTTTTATCATGCAAATGTGACTTAAACCCTACCAAATTGAAAACCAGCTAACATACAATCTATTATCACCCTATTGAGTAAGTCTAGACAAGTTTTAACCCAAAAGTTTATCACAATTTCCAGTTAAACCCGTATCCAAACACCCCTTAATTTTCTGAAAACCAATTTTTAACAAAGCAACCCTAAACAAATCTACCCAAATATGATTTAAAGCTATCTAATCATGCATTCAAAGCATAAACCAGCATAATCAAACAACTAACAAACACCTAAACAGATTTTCATACAAATTCACCAAGTCATTTAAATCACAAAATTTTGAGAACTAAAACAAGGAACTAGAGTGTTACCTTGTGAGATCCACATCCAGGCCCCACTAAGGCTGCTATGCCTTCTCCTACAAGCTGGGGCTTGTGCAGTTTGCTTATAGGATCAAGTATGCAAGTAGAGATGCTAGTGGTGGTCACAAAGACACACACACCCAATATTTCTTTAAAATGATGAGATGTTTTGAACCTGCTAAGAAAGAAAGAAAAGACTGTGTAGAAGCTAAAAGCTTACCCCTAGCTTATGGATGAAGCTAGAAGAGAGCTAGAGCTTAGCTTATGGTTAATATTAAAAATCAGACAATTAAATAAACAAGTCTTATGCAAGACTCAAGGTCCCACAGCCTATGCAATATGCTATCACAATCTCACTACCCCTTGATCAACAAGATCAGTTGGCTATGATCAACCATGAGCTTATCACTTAGCCTGTTAGAACTCTAGGTGCTTAGCAAAATGACTTAGCAATTTTTAAAACCAAAATCAGTAACTTAAAAAGGAAAAGACAAGATTTTTCTTGAAACACAAACTCCAAACAGATTATATCAAACTGAAAGTAAAATGGAACTCGTTTTCATCACCAACACTAAACTTAATTTTTCATTCAGAAAAGAAAGCTTTACAAGGTTGTGAAACAGAAAAACAAGAACAAGAAGTAAGCTAAGACTTATGCGTCCTTATATAGGGACTTACAAGGTGATTCTAGAACTATTAATAAAAAATTCATATGCTGAAACCCTAATGCTAGTTTTTCCAGAAATGCCCTTGGTGATTTTTGAATTTTCGTCCCATGTGAACTTCTCTTGGCTTCTTGTGGTGAAATCAACGTTGCAAAAATGATCCAAGGGATGTGAATGATGAGTGGACATGCAGCTATGCCTTGGTCGTTGATCCTCTGGCCTGGTTTTGTTTGGACGTGCAAGGTGGGGTGATGGCATGTGGGGAAAGGTTCTAGGTGAGAGTGACAGGAGGTTTTAGTGAGGAAAAAGGTTTATCCCCACCCTAATCTTAAATCTGCACAAGGTTGAAGTGTAATTTCAAGTAATTAAGGGTTTTGATGATTAGGGTTTATGTAAACAGTAAGGGTTTTGATCGAGTTGAGATTTAAACCAGGTGTTTAGCGCGTGTTTTTAAAAGGATTAAATAAATTAAAACGGGTTAGTGGGAGGGGTGACGTGGAGGATGGGGATTGGTGGTTAAGGGTTTGGTTGTCTGCCAGCAATAGTCCTCAAGTCTTATTTCTTTTAATTTTGGCACAAACTTCATTTATCCGTGTTATAACAAGTTTCAAACTTCTCATTTTTGCCACCAAAACTTTTAGGAAAGTTTATACAAGGGCTTGTTTTGTCATTTTGGCAATCTTCATGTATTTTTCTTGCATAATCTTGAAACTTTAAGGACCAAGCTTGTATTTATGAGTTTTACAAGGGCCTAAAGTGACAAGTCTTCAAAGATGAGGGATCATTCTTGCCAATTGTTGAAAGTTGAGGGTCCTTTTTGTAATTTTGACAAACTTTAGGGACCAAACTTGTAATTATGAGGATACAAGGGTATAAAGTGTCAATTCTTCATAATTGGAGGACCCTTCTTCATAATTCTTCAAATCTTCAAGGGTTTTCTTTGGAAAATTCTTCATTAGGGCTTGGTTCATCGTGCGGCTTCGTTTCCCGTGTTCGTTTTTCTTTGTTTCTTGTGATCTTTTGTCTTTTTCTCAATATCCGTACCTAAAATACACAAGCAACAAACACAAGCATATATTTGGGTATTTTGATGATATTTAATGCATTTTAAGCCCTTTTTGGAAGATGAGACTATGTATAAAAGCAGTCTCATCACTCCCCCATACTAAACCATTGTCGTGCCCTCACGCAATGCTAGAATAAAGTATCATAGCATCTCCAAAATTCAATTTTATTCACTTTATTGAAAGATAAACTAGCTACACTACTACTATTACTACTACTTGTGTTATAGACATAATGTATGATTTTCATCGCAAAATGGGACGTTTAGGTTCATAGAATAAGAACATGTGAATGCTTCGTTAGAAATAATTTCATCGTCCTCGATTTTCACCTTAATTCCATGCCAAGCGTGCAACGAGATCATTGTCATTATAAGTTAGTAATGCTAACACTACTCATATGCCCTAATCACGTACTTATCCTCCCATTATTCCTAAGTTGTATCTCTTATATTTTATTATGTCTTGAATGTTTCACGAGGATACATTGTTGACTTATGCGATAATAGAGATTTAGGTCTAAAAATAGAGCCCTAACGGTGTAACTAAGACCATCAAATCAATAACCCCTCCTAATAGACAACGATGTTAAAAAATTAAGTCAACAAGAAGGATCGATAAACACGGTTTTATAACGGTTTTGAACATGAGACTTATTACCAAGACTTTTATACGCCCCCTAACGGAAGGGCCTTATTATCTTTGGTTAACCTCCATCTTTTATTCAACTTCGCCATGAAGCTTTTATTATGACTTCGGTCTTGCCTTGCCTTTTATTATCCGCCTCATCGGTGGTTTTATTAGCCAAAGACGTATATCCTCACGCTAAAGCGAATTTTGGATCTTTAAAGCTTCGAAGATTAAGGCTTGATTCACTTTCAATTTTTCATAGATTTTTCAGCCTTGTGGGGCTTCAAATTGTTTGCTAGATTTAGGTGAGCACTTGAAATCTTATTATTGGGTGAAGCTTTCGATTATTGGGGTGCCAATACTTCAAAACCGTGACGCTGGCGATACCTTAATGTCTTCCCAATTTAATTACACGGAAGCTACTAGAAAAGACTAGAAACCCAACAATCCTAACTAAACCGCTAAGTCAATATTTATTAAGCAAAAAATATTTACATGCGAAGGGAGAGTAAGCAAACAACGAGAACACATGAGTTTTGAAATAATATGAGTACTCTACGTTTAGCATAGTAACTTATAATTAACTCTATCATTTCTCGTCCTCATTTAAGAGACTTAGCCTAATGTGTAGTTAAGGAATCAAAGCTAAGTGCTCAACACGCACGGTCGAGTCAAAAATTACTCTTATTCTCGCCATCGGAAAATCTACATTCGTTTCTTCAAACACTTATAAAACATGAGAAAAATTTTAAAATTTGGCCATTTTTAGCCTTATTTGCAACAAAACGATAACAAAACGATAAACTTTGGAAAGCGTGAAGGTTTGGCAAGGCAAGTATCTATTCACCCCCCCCCCCCATACTAAAGTTAAACATTGTCCTCAATGTTTCGAGTCTAGGGGTGCAAACACCCCTATACTAGAGATGTAGTCGAATGCCTAATCTAGCATGGAAAGGGTGTAACCAATAAATTAATAGCCGTTTATGAAGTGTGCTAAAAACCTAAGGTTAGAACATCAAAAGGATATATCATGGATATTGAGAAATGTCTTTAAAGCAAACGATCGAGTGCTCCCATAAAACGAACACGAGAGGCTCCAATCGTGAAGATCATGATCTAAAAACCACATATCACAAACAACCACGGAACAAAGGTTGGAAGGGCACGAATCCCCGCACGTAAGCTACATTAGAAAGCGATAATATGTACATAAGCATGGGACTCCCCCACGAGGCACCTCGCTTTTGATTACCGAGTCATGAGCTCGACTCGATCCCCTCAATACTAATTATCATTGGGGAAGGTGACTTGGTCGAGGTAGTTCAAGGATGGAACTTCCCCGAGAAAGTAGTGCTTCAACCTATGTCCATTCACCTTGAAGTTAGGACCATCATCTTGAGCTAGCTCGATGGTCCCATACGGAAATACTTGAGTCACGGTGAATGGACCGGACCAACGGGATTTCAATTTACCAGAAAAGATTTTCAATCTTGAATTAAAAAGCAAAACTTGATCCCCAATGTTAAACACCCGGTTTTTAATTTTAGAATCATGCAACTTTTTAGTTTTCTCTTTGTAAATCAATGAATTTTCATAAGCAATATCCCTTAATTCATCCAATTCATTTAATTTCATTTCCGGTGTTTTCCCGCGGTCTCCATATCATCATTACAAAGCTTTAGGGCCCAATAAGCCTTGTGTTCTAATTCGATAGGCAAATGACAATTCTTTCCATACACAAGCTTATAAGGAGTGCACCCAATGGGTGTCTTATGAGCGGTCCTAAAGGCCCATAAAGCATCGTCTAACTTATTCGACCAAGTTTGTCAGTTTCCCCCACGGATCTCTCCAAGATCCTCTTCAAAGCTCGGTTTGAAACCTCGACTTCCCCACTCGTTTGTGGGTGATAAGCCGTAGAAAGACGATGTGTAACCCCATATTTCCTTAGAACCCTTTCAAATTGGTCGTTACAAAAATGGGTTCCACGATCGCTTATGATAGCACGAGGGGTTCCAAACCGAGAGAATAATTGCTTCAAAAACTTGACTACCACACGAGCATCATTGGTGGGAAAGGCCTTTGCCTCCAGCCACTTACAAAGGTAGTCAACCGCAACGAGAATGTACTTATTACCACGAGATGATGGGAACGGCCCCATAAAGTCTATGCCCCAAACGTCAAAGATCTCACATACTTGAATGATATTTTGTGGCATTTCATCTTTTTGTGAGGCTTTTCCTTGTCGTTGGCATGAATCACAAGACTTCACAAGATCTTGTGCATCTCGGTAAATAGTAGGCCAAAAGAAGCCGGCATCAAACACCTTCTTAGCCGTGAGATTAGCACCGTGGTGACCACCCGTGGGTCCCTCATGGCAAGCTCTAAGGATGTTAGAAGCTTCGGTGCCAAAAACACAACGTCGGATGATTTGATCCGCACAAGTTCGAAATAAGTAAGGGTCGTTCCAAAAGTAGAACTTGACGTCACGAAAGAATTTTCGTTTTTGTTGAGTCGTCATACCCTTAATGATGAAGTTACCCGCATGGTAATTTGCAAAATCCGCAAACCATGGGGTGGAAGAATCAAGCTTAGAATTCACTACACCAAGTGTCTCGAGCGGAAATGTTTCGGTGATTTCCTTGGGCTCGTAAACACTTTGGTGAGGATCTTCCAAACGAGAGAGATGATCGGCCGCTAGATTCTCGGCTCCTTTTTTGTCAACGATTTTGTGATCAAATTCTTGAAGGAGGAGAATCCAACGAAGTAATCTCGGCTTTGCATCTTGCTTCGCCATGAGATACTTAATAGCCGAATGGTCCGTATACACTATGCATTTCGTCAAGACGAGGTAAGGTCGGAATTTCTCAAATGCATACACCACGGCAAGGAACTCCTTTTCCGTTGTAGTGTATTTAAGTTGAGCCTCGGTCATCGTCTTGCTAGCATAGTGAATAGGCAAAAAGTGCTTTTCATGACGTTGCCCCAAAACGGCCCCAATAGCGTAATCACTAGCATCACACATAAGCTCGAAGGGGAGGTTCCAATTGGGAGCAACAAGAATGGGAGCTTCGGAAAGTTTCCTCTTAAGGATCTCAAAGGCTCGTACACAATCTTCGTCAAAGACAAAACGTGCCTCTTTTTCAAGAAGATGTGTAATGGGTCGAGAAATCTTTGAGAAATCCTTGATGAATCGACGATAAAAGCCCGCGTGGCCTAGGAAACTCCTAACTCCCTTGACGGTTTTGGGATGAGGTAATTTGGCGATGACGTCTACCTTAGCTTGATCTACCTCAATCCCCGCTTTCGAGACCTTGTGCCCTAAGACGATTCCACTCTTAACCATAAAATGACATTTTTCCCAATTGAGCACAAGGTTGGTTTCCTCACAACGTTTTAACATTCTCTCTAGGTTCGACAAACACGAATTGAAAGAATCACCAAACACGGAAAAGTCATCCATGAAGACTTCCATCGTCTTCTCGATCATATCATGAAAAATAGCCATCATGCATCGTTGAAAAGTTCCCGGTGCATTCCAAAGTCCGAATGGCATTATATGATAGGCAAACGTTCCATATGGACACGTAAACGTAGTTTTTTCTAGATCACGAGGATCGATGGGAATTTGGAAGTAACCGGAAAAACCATCTAAAAAGCAATAGAAATCGTTTCCCGCAAGACGCTCCAACATTTGGTCCATGAAGGGCAAGGGAAAATGGTCTTTTCGAGTGGCTTCATTCAACTTTCGATAGTCAATGCACACTCTCCATCCGGTCACGAGTCTAGTGGGAATCAACTCGTTGGCATCGTTTGGCACAACGGTCATCCCTCCCTTTTTAGGGACACAATGGATAGGACTCACCCAAGGGCTATCGGAAATAGGGTAAATCATTCCCGCGTCAAGGAGTTTAAGGACCTCCTTTTTGATGACATCGTGAATTTTAGGGTTCACCCTCCTTTGACTTTGGATTGTTGGCTTGAAATCCTCCTCCATTAAGATTTTGTGGGTACAAAATTTGGGATCGATTCCCTTAATGTCGGATAACTTCCACGCAATCGCCCCTTTGTGGTCCTTAAGAACATCGACAAGTGCGGTTTTTTCATCATTCGAAAGATCCTTCGAAATAATAACCGGCAACTTGTCGTCCTCCTCCAAATAGACATATTCGAGGTGAGGAGGTAAATCTTTCAACTCGAGAATAGGTGGTTCCTCAAGTGAAGATTTGGGCTCGATACTCATAACCTCCTCGGGTGGAGGAAATGGGAAATCGTTGAGAAAATCCTTGATAATCGAGAAGTCCTCATCGTTGTCGAGGTCTTCGTTACAAGTACGTTGGACATCGAATTCTTCCAACGTAAAACCACCACCTTCAAATGGAGTGAAGGTTGGTGTCGAATTATCAAGAATTGGATCTAACATAGTTGGATTGCCACTAGTTTCTTCATCACCAAACCCTAAAATTTCTTGTGAAAATTCCTCGCAAACCACGTCGATCATATCAACGAGGTTTATGGTAGAAACGGAATAAACATGAGAAATTTGAGAATTTTGAGTTGCGTTTATAACAAGTTCCTCGTCGTTGAAACGTAAGGTGATCTTTCTAGCATGAACATCAATTAAAGCCATAGACGTATCTAAAAACGAACGACCTAAAATAAGAGGAACTTGAGGGTCCGTCGGGATATCAACAACGATAAAGTCTACGGGATAGTAGAACTTCCCCACTTTCACAAAAACGTCTTCCGCCAAACCACATGCAAGAATCGTGGAATGGTCGGCCAACTCAATAGACATTCGTGAAGGAGTAAGATTAGGAAGATTGAGCGACTTGAAGATTGCAAGTGGCATCAAATTAATGCTAGCACCAAGATCGGCCAAGGCATAGCATTCTTCCATATCTTGAATGGCACAAGGGATCAAAAATTTACCGGGATCACCGACTTTTTGAGGTATGCGATTAAGATAAACCGACGAACAACTAGACATTTGGTGCAATTTTTCCTTGTTGTTCAACATACTCTTAAAGTTAGCGGCAAATCGAGGCATCATGACCAAAGCATCGGCGAAACTCACATTAAAGTGCAAATCACGAAACATTTTCATAAAAAGCTCAAATTGGTAGTTGTCGCGCTCTTGTCGTTTCTCCTTCCTAAGTCTCGATGGGTAAGGCAAGGGTGGTGTGGGTTGGGGCATAGGCATAGCCTTTGGAATCTAGGGTTCCAATATGGGTGATGGGTCAACCGTAGGTGTGGCATGAGCGGTACTTTGTGGGCTTGAAATATGCTCCTTTTCGACCACCACCTCGGGTTCTTCCTCAATTTCCTCCACCATTGGAGTAATTGGTTGAGGAGTCGGTTCCTTAAGTGTCTTACCACTTCGTGTGGTAATCACTTTCATCTCTCCCTTCGGGTTTGAAATGGTGTTACTAGGTAGACCACTCGAAGTAGAGGCTTTGTTTCCCATGACGGCTTCTAAAATGGCATTAAGCTTAGTATCAAAACCATTAAACTTCAAATCTTGACTAGTGGCTTTTTGGTCAATTCTTTGTTCAAGCCTAGCATGACTTTGCTCTATCTTGTTGTTTTGACCTCGAATTTGGTTAGCAAAATCATTTTTCAATTCATTTCTCATGGCTAGATTTTCCTTAACAAAATTAGCTAACTCCTTGGTGTTCTTAGCCGTGTCCCTAGCTTGATTAGCCAATTGCTCTTGTAAGTTTTCCAAAATCTTATCATTTGCCGTGGCGTAATTCACAAAATCCATTGGAAGTTCTTTAGTGTAAACATTTTGAAGACCTTGACTCGTGTTTTGAAAATTACGGTTTTGATTTTGATTTTGCAATTGGCTACTACTACTCCCTTGATTCCCATAGTTGTTATTACCCTTAAAATTGTTCCTTTGATTGCTTTGGTAACCAACTTGATTGTTTCGATAATTGTTAGCATTTTGATTTGGTGAAAAACCCGGTGGAGTCAATTGATTAGTGCGAGGAACTTGACCGTTTTGGTTATAAGTTCCCGCGGCCGCGAAGGCACTCGAAGTGTTACCACCGTTGGTAATGCACATGGAATAATCGTGAGCTCCACCACAATACATACAAGAAACCTCAACCGCTTTAATCGTAGCTGGAGCGGGTTGTTCACCAACTTTAAACTCAACTAACAATTCTTTCACTATATCTAAAATTTTGTTCTCCAAATTAGCCTCGATTTGACAAGCATCGACGGTGTGTGATAATGAAGGCGAAGACGAAGACGAAGTCTTACGTACACTCGACGTGCTACGAGTACTATACACCTTAGACCTATTCTCAATAATTAACAATGCTTCCTCGACCGTCTTACACAAAAAATTACCACCCGCGGCGGCATTAAGATAACCACGCTCATGATCATTCAAGCCATTGTAAAACGTGTCTATTTGATGCATGTCGGAAAAACCATGATGAGGACATTCGTGCAACATTTCCTTAAACCTATTCCAAGCCGTTGAAAAACTCTCATTATACTCTTGCGAAAACTTTGAAATCTCGTTTTTCAAGTGCGTAGTCTTAGAGGGCGGAAAAAATTGGTTCACGAATTTTGAAATGAGATCCTTCCACGTCAATATAGAATTGGGTGGCTCTTTCTCTAACCAAATTTTTGCGGGCCCCGCTAAGGAATACAGAAAAAGCATCATCTTAATCGAGTCGTTTGAAACATCCTTAAACTTGCATGTGGCGGTGAGACGATTAAATTGGCGAATGTGGTTATGAGGGTTGTCCTTTTCGTCACCTCGAAACTTGTTGTTTTGAATCATGGACAATAAACCCGTCTTAACCTCAAAATTCTCCGCAAGGATAGCGGGAATCACAATCGCTTCTCCATAACCCTCGGTGGGTGCTTGAAGCAACTCCATCATAGTTCGATTAGCCATGGGTGCTTCTTTCACTATAATGGGTTCGTCAATAGGAGACTCCTCGCTAGAAGGAGTGATGGATTTGTTTCTTCGTTTACGAGCACGTCTTGCTTTAGAGCGAGTTTGCATAAACGTCACGTACAACGAAAAGGCGAGCAAAGAAGATTCTTTTTGGTGTTTTTACTTTTTCAATTTTTTTTTGTGGTTTTTGATTGTTTTTAACTTTTTTGGATTTTTGGAATGTATTAGTAGACACAAATCTACAAATCTCCTCCTTAATCAAATCTCTCGATTAAAAAGCCTCAAGGAATGAAAACGATCACGTGAAGTGAACGCCTTCGATGACTTTAGAACGATGGTGGAACACCAAATCGTTCAAGAGGGTTTAATCAAACGAAACCAAGAAAATATATATGATACTTAGTAATACTTTGGGCGGCAAAACCCTCGATTAGCTTTCAAAATCAAAATACGCACAAGCAAGCGGAGGAAACGAGGCGGCGCGAAGCACTTAAGAGCCTTTTTCCTTTAGGGCGTGAAATACAACCGCCTTATACCCACCTTATAGTTTGTATTTCTCAAAATCGAGCTTCACGAAAGTATTTATCTATTTTTGCCTTTTTCTTTGGTTTGAGATTACAATGATTGGGTAATAACCTCCCAAGTCAAGGTTGTGATTTCTCACGTATTTGGAGTACTTGTAAATTTATTGTTCTACGTATACAATATAGTAATAATATTCACAAAAAACGAAAAACCGATAATACGTATTAGTAGAGTGCTACTAATACAATTACTTTTATGGCTATATATAAAAACAACAATGGTTCAACCAAAACACAACACGCCTCCCCGGCAGCGGCGCCAAAATGATGTAGTGTTTTTGTACCCTTTAGGAAAAGGATGACAAATAGTGGTAGTATTAAGTGTCGGTTTAGGAAAACCGAGCACTAATGACCCAAGTGAAGTCCAAGTTCGTTTCCCAAGGAGGCAAGTGCGTTGTGTTAAGAGTTGATTAATGTTTGTGATTATATTGATTGAAAAAGAAATGAGATTAGGAAAGGAAGACGGTTACGAAAACGGATTAAACTACGACGAAAAAGGCGTAAACGTAAAACCGTAAATAGTGCCAAAATTAAAATTTTAACCTAAAAATTCCTAAAAATCCCCAATAATATTCTAAGAGTTTAAAAACAATCCAAACTTGCTAAAACCTTTTAATTAATTAGAAAATGACTTTTTAATGCTAATTAAAGCCCTAAAAATCACTTTTAATTATTAAAAAGCCCTAAACAAGATTCTATAGTTTGTAAACCTCAAAAATATCCTAATTAATCTAAAAACTATTTTTAAAAATTTTAAAACCAAATTAAACTATTTTTAAACACTTAAAAACTATTAAAATGTATTAAATCTTAAATTAATTCTAGAAATTAAATGAAAAGTCTAAAAAATATTTGGAAAGTGACAAAACTCCTAATTTAATGTCCTTAACCTAAGAAAAATGAAAAAACTAGAAAAAATAAAACTTCAATTTTTAATAATAAAATAATATTAAAATATTCAAAAAAATAAAAAGTTTGTAAATAAATTCTAAAAAATTACCAAAAATCCTAAATAATGTAACTAAAACAAAAATGCAAACCAAATTTTCTGAAACCTATTAAATAATTTTATATTAAATTTTAAAGTTGCTTAAAAACCCTAAAATCCTATAAAATTAAAAATAAGCCAAGTTGAAAACCTAATAAGCTGTAAACCTCAAAAATATGATTAGAAACCTAAAAATTATTTTTCCAGATTTTTAAATCACTTTTTACTATTTTTAAATGACTTTCTAAAAATTAAACTTAAAATAATCCTAGTAAATAAAATAATAATGAGAAAAATAATTTTTTTGCTCAGAAAAGTCAACAACACTGATATAATCCTAAGAAAAATGCTAAACAGAAATAAGCTATAAGAAATAAGCTAAAAACAGCTTATTTAAAAGCTGTTTGCTAAATAAGCACAAAACCAAAAACACCTTAAATAAGTATTGAAAGGAAAGGAAAACGTAAAAAGGCCATCTGGATCACTGGTAAGCACGCTACTCCTTGGAACGCAAGGTCGCGTGTTCGAGTCCAGGCAGGGTGTGCCTTTTTGCAAAACTGTTTTTTTTTTTTTTTACTTTTAACACTTAATCTAGGTACTTAATTAACTCCTAAAACTTAAACACAATCCAAAATTAAACAAGATTAAGGCCTATAAATCAAAAAAATGGGCCCAGGTATGATGAACTTTCTGATGAACAAATGTAAAGTCTTCACAAGTGAAGACTGTGATCAAGAGGGCTTGATCCTGTTTTTTTTTGTGGTGTTTTTGATGGAACAAAGGCACCCTTGTACTCTTTGGAGTACAAGGAGTCAAGAATAACACAAAAAACAGGCAAGTACACACAAGAATCAAGCACAAAATACCAAATCAAAGTTACTGATGAAGGATGTATGTTCTGATGAACAATTTGCTGATGTATAATGCACAAAAGTGATTTTTAAACCCTAAGATCTTGCACACAAATCAATGACATGGCATAAAACTGATACCTACTCCTAAATGATACCAATCTCTAACAAATAACAAGATTTGATGAGCTAATTCAACAAAAACAGTCACCACAAAGCACTTTCTAATTTGAGCTACTTAGACCAAGTTTTTATCATGCAAATGTGACTTAAACCCTACCAAATTGAAAACCAGCTAACATACAATCTATTATCACCCTATTGAGTAAGTCTAGACAAGTTTTAACCCAAAAGTTTATCACAATTTCCAGTTAAACCCGTATCCAAACACCCCTTAATTTTCTGAAAACTAATTTTTAACAAAGCAACCCTAAACAAATCTACCCAAATCTGATTTAAAGCTATCTAATCATGCATTCAAAGCATAAACCAGCATAATCAAACAACTAACAAACACCTAAACAGATTTTCATACAAATTCACCAAGTCATTTAAATCACAAAATTTTGAGAACTAAAACAAGGAACTAGAGTGTTACCTTGTGAGACCCACATCCAGGCCCCACTAAGGCTGCTATGCCTTCTCCTACAAGCTGGGGCTTGTGCAGTTTGCTTATAGGATCAAGTATGCAAGTAGAGATGCTAGTGGTGGTCACAAAGACACACACACCCAATATTTCTTTAAAATGATGAGATGTTTTGAACCTGCTAAGAAAGAAAGAAAAGACTGTGTAGAAGCTAAAAGCTTACCCCTAGCTTATGGATGAAGCTAGAAGAGAGCTAGAGCTTAGCTTATGGTTAATATTAAAAATCAGTCAATTAAAGAAACAAGTCTTATGCAAGACTCAAGGTCCCACAGCCTATGCAATATGCTATCACAATCTCACTACCCCTTGATCAACAAGATCAGTTGGCTATGATCAACCATGAGCTTATTAATTAGCCTATTAGAACTCTAGGTGATTAGCAAAATGACTTAGCAATTTTTAAACCAAAATCAGTAACTTAAAAAGGAAAAGACAAGATTTTTCTTGAAACACAAACTCCAAACAGATTATATCAAACTGAAAGTAAAATGGAACTCGTTTTCATCACCAACACTAAACTTAATTTTTCATTCAGAAAAGAAAGCTTTACAAGGTTGTGAAACAGGAAAACAAGAACAAGAAGTAAGCTAAGACTTATGCGTCCTTATATAGGGACTTACAAGGTGATTCTAGAACTATTAATAAAAAATTCATATGCTGAAACCCTAATGCTAGTTTTTCCAGAAATTCCCTTGGTGATTTTTGAATTTTCGTCCCATGTGAACTTCTCTTGGCTTCTTGTGGTGAAATCAACGTTGCAAAAATGATCCAAGGGGTGTGAATGATGCGTGGACATGAAGCTATGCCTTGGTCGTTGATCCTCTGGCCTGGTTTTGTTTGGACGTGCAAGGTGGGGTGATGGCATGTGGGGAAAGGTTCTAGGTGAGAGTGACAGGAGGTTTTAGTGAGGAAAAAGGTTTATCCCCACCCTAATCTTAAATCTGCACAAGGTTGAAGTGTAATTTCAAGTAATTAAGGGTTTTGATGATTAGGGTTTATGTAAACAGTAAGGGTTTTGATCGAGTTGAGATTTAAACCAGGTCTTTAGCGCGTGTTTTTAAAAGGATTAAATATATTAAAACGGGTTAGTGGGAGGGGTGACGTGGATGATGGGGATTGGTGGTTAAGGGTTTGGTTGTCTGCCAGCAATAGTCCTCAAGTCTTATTTCTTTTAATTTTGGCACAAACTTCATTTATCCGTGTTATAACAAGTTTCAAACTTCTCATTTTTGCCACCAAAACTTTTAGGAAAGTTTATACAAGGGCTTGTTTTGTCATTTTGGCAATCTTCATGGGTTTTTCTTGCATAATCTTGAAACTTTAAGGACCAAGCTTGTATTTATGAGTTTTACAAGGGCCTAAAGTGACAAGTCTTCAAAGATGAGGGATCATTCTTGCCAATTGTTGAAAGTTGAGGGTCCTTTTTGTAATTTTGACAAACTTTAGGGACCAAACTTGTAATTATGAGGATACAAGGGTATAAAGTGTCAATTCTTCATAATTGGAGGACCCTTCTTCATAATTCTTCAAATCTTCAAGGGTTTTCTTTGGAAAATTCTTCATTAGGGCTTGGTTCATCGTGCGGCTTCGTTTCCCGTGTTCGTTTTTCTTTGTTTCTTGTGATCTTTTGTCTTTTTCTCAATATCCGTACCTAAAATACACAAGCAACAAACACAAGCATATATTTGGGTATTTTGATGATATTTAATGCATTTTAAGCCCTTTTTGGAAGATGAGACTATGTATAAAAGCATTCTCATCACGGGTTTATAGGTTCTGGGTTTCGGAATGGGGGAAATTAGATCGTGTTATAGTAAAACAGTAGGTGTAAAGCGAGTGTATATATATTTATTAGATTATTTCAAAACCTAATAATATAACCTGGTAGTGGTGGGTAATTGGGTAATTGTTTTGGATTTGTGTGGGTTAAAGTGACGTGTCAACAATGGAGTGGTGGGGGAAGGTTTTGTGTCTGGCAAGATTGACCCCTAGACTTCCTTTTCTTTGTCATAATAAGTTTTTCACCCTTTAACTCCTTTTTCCCTTTATACAACTTTGGACAAGTTGCTAAAAATGGCCCAATGCATTTGCAAAGTTGTAATAAGGACCATATATGCACTTATATCATTCTACAAGGGTTGATCTTGTACAATGTTCAAAATTTAGGGACCTCAATGCAAATAATGATAGACGAGGGGTATAAAGTGAAAATTCTTAAAAGTTGGAGGACCAATCTTGTAATTCTACAAAACTTCAAGGGTATGTTTGGAAAATTACTGCTCGGGCCCGGTTCTTTGTGCGACTTCGTTTCCCGTGTTCGTTTTTGCTTGATTCTTGTTCTCTTTTGTTGATTTCACGATATCAGTACCTAAAATACACAATGAACAAACACAAGCATATTTTGGGGTATTTTATGATATTTTTAAGCGTTTTAAGCCCGATTTGGACGTTGAGACTATATATAAATGCAGTCTCATCACTCCCCCATACTAAACCATTGTCGTGTCCTCACGTAATGCTAGAATTAAGTATCGTAGCACTTCAAAAATTAATTTTTAGATGACATTTATTGAAAACGTAACTTTAAATAAAGTAATACATGCGTTTTAGACATAATGTATTGTTTTCATCGCAAAATGGGACGTTTAGGATCACAGAATAAGAACACTTGAATTCTTCGTTATAAATAATTTCGTCGTCATCGATTTTCACCCAATTCCATGCTAAGCGTGAAGCAAGATCATAGTCATTATAAGTTAGTAATGCTAACACTACTCATATGCTCTAATCACGTACTTAGACTCCCTTATTCCTAAGGTGTATCTCTTATATTTTATTTTTTCTCAACGATCACGAGGATATATCATTGACTTATGCGTGAATAGAGATTAGGTCCAAAAATAGAGCCTTAACGGTGTAACCAAAATCATCGAATTTATAATTCATCCTAATAGACAACGATGTCAAAAAATTAAGTCAACAAGAAGGATCGATAAACACAGTTTTATAACGATTTTGAACATGAGACTTATTACCATGAATTTTATAACCCATCTCATCATCGATGGCTTTGATTATCATGGTTTACCTCTATCTTTTATTCAACTCCGCCATGGAGCTTTTATTATGACTTTGGTCTGGCCCTTGTCTTTTATTTAACCTTGCCATGAGATGTTTAATATGACTTGACGTATAGCCTCACGCTAAAGCGAATTTCGGATCTATAAGGCTTCAGGATTTAAGACATTCACTTTCAATTTTTGCATAGATTTTTTGGCCTTGTGAGCTTCGAATTTTTGCTTGATTTAGGTGAAGAGGAACTTAAATTATTATTGGGGGAAGCCTTTGATTATTCAGGTTGCCAATACTTCAAAATCGTGATGCTGGCGATACCTTAATGTTTTCCCACATTAATTAGATGGAAGCTACTAGAACAAATTAGAAACCAACAATAGAGACTAAAACGCTAAATCAATATTTTATAACAATTCATTATATAAGCGTAGGGAGAAAAAGCAAATATTAAAACACATGAGTTTTTGAAAGAATACGAGTACTCTACGTTTAGCACATTAACTTATAATTAACTCTATCATTTCTCATCCTCGTTTAAGAGACTTAGCCTAAAAAGTTAAGGAATCGAAGTTAAGTGCTCAACACGTACGGTCGAGTCAAAAATTACTCTTATTCTCACCATCGGAAAACCTACATTTGTGTCTTAAACACTTATGAAGAACAAGAAACATTTTAAAATTTGGCCATTTTTAACCTTATTTTGCATAAAACGATAACAAAAAGATGAAATTTGGATTGCGTGATGACGTAAGCAAGGTGAAGTATCTACTCACCCCCATACTAAAACTAAACATTGTCCTCAATGTTTCGAGTCTAAGGGTGAAACGCCCCCATACTAGAGACGAAAGTAGAATGCTTAATCTCGAGCATGGAAAGGGTAAAACGAATAATCTATAAGCCGTTTATGAATTATGCTAAAAAGATAATCGTTAGAACATAAAAGGATATCATCGGATATCGGAATCTTCAAAGGCAACGATCGAAGCTCGAGTGATACGTAAAACGAACACGAGAGGCTTCAATGATAATGATGAACCTAATAAATCACAATCACAAACAACCACGAAACAAAGGTTGGAAGAGCACAAGTCGCCGCATTATGTTAATCTAAGAAAGCAATAATATTTACAAGGATAAGCATGAGAATCCCCCACGAGGCACCTTGTTTTTGATAACCGAGTAAACTGCTCGACTCGAATCCCCATAAATGTGATCATTTTGGGATTATCATGGTTTGGTTAACAAACATGGGTCTTACATGTAAAAAAGGCCCGAAGAAACCAATAATAAAGGCAAATCCTTTATACCAAGGTCAAAGATCGTATCCTCACATTTGGTGGAAAATGATAAAGGGAAAGCCGGAGGATACGTTTTGTAAGGAAGAAAACTCCTTACAATGTACTCGAAGTACGTGTAGTCATGAGAACCGATAGGGTGGGTAGGATCACTTTGAGACGAAGGTAAAATTGAAAGAGAATCACTAAAAATCGGGGTCTCAAATTCTCCTCCCGATTCAAAGGCAAAAACCTCATGAAAATCCTCATTCTCATCGAGAGGCGGTCCATCGGTGAACCCCTCGAGAATGGAAGCATCACAAGTCAAAAGGAAGGCTTATCCAAATGAGACTTAGGGAGGGTGACTAGCAAATCCAGCTCATCGAGTTTAGGATCCAAAGGATCTTCACTCTCGATGTCCTCGAACGTCTCATCAAAGAGAGGATTTACGTCACCGAAAACGAACTCGTCATCAAATTCAAAAAGGGGATTCGAGTAGATTTAAAATTCGTCAACACGAACGTCCTCATCGAGTAGTGACTCGTCATCACTAGTGGAAAAATCATCATCGAATAGCGGGTCCGAAAAAGTCAATGATTCTCTACCCGAAGTGTCATTGGGAGAGACATCATCACATGAAATCGATTCACACTGACTATCGTAAATTTCCTCGTTAGAATCTTCGTGGAAAGATTTATCGAGAGCAAAATCACTTAACTCGTCATCGGAGACAACCGTAGGCTCATTTTGGATTGGAATATGGATCTCAACACTAGGATTAGTGCTAAGATTCTTCTCCCCCATACTTAGAAGGCATCGGGTTCCGTAGGGAGCGTGAGAGTAATGGTTTCACAAGACGAGGTGAGATTAAAAATGTCGCTATCGTTGTCGTCATCATAAATAGGAGGCGTGAGATCACATCTAGCTAGATGCTCCTCTCTTTCTAGTTCTCGTCTCTTATCACGAATATCGATGCTTAAGCCATTGTAATCTTGTATAAGTTGTTCAGTTTTGATCTCACACTCTCTTTTAAACTCGTCACTTATTTCTTCTTTACGATATCTCCAAATGACGAGTTCATTAGTTATATCATTTATTTCATGATCTATTCTTCATTTCTCCTCTTCCATATCTTTGATGATTTTTTGATCACCTCGACAATTGAAAGCTCCTTTTTTTCCATAATTTGTTGAAAAAGAATTTTAATTTCTTTAAATCCCTTGTCAACGCGACTTGCACCGAGATCATCATCGAAAAAAATTTGTGGAGGTGATTGGTCAAAACCGGAGAATTGATTGTCGAAAGACGTACTTTGGTTCATCGGTTGAAAATCATACCCATAATGAGGTGTGTTTCCACAAGACTCACATGAATATGACGGTGGATATTGCAAAGATGGTCAAAGAAATTAGGATTCGGTTCGGGGTCATTTTAATTCGTACAACTAAATCCGAAATCGTGCTCCAAACTGAAAAAGTCACACGAATAAGACGAAGGCGATTGTGGAGTTTGGTTATAGGATTGAAATCCGTAACAATGGTCATTTTGTGGAGAGTTGTAGATATACCCTTCCCTTCCTCTATAAATCTCGCAATTAAAGCAATTACCACCGTCGGGCGGACATCCACAATATGGACAAGAGTAATATCCACCATTGGACATGACGAAACGAGAATGGTGTTACGAGAATTAAATAGTAGTAGGTTAGAAAAAGAATTAATTGATAATGGGTAAGAAGAATATTTTTCATTTTTGATTGTTTTTTAATTTTTTTTGGATTTTTGGTGTATTGCGTAAACTCAAATCTACAAATCTCTCCTCGAATCAATTTCTCGATTAAAGGAGCCTCAAGGAATGAAAACGATCACGTTGAGTGAACGTCTTCGATGACTTTAGAACGTTGGTGGAACACCAAAACGTTTAAGAGGGTTTAATCTTTGAAAAACAAGCAAATGTATATGATATGTAGATAATACTTTGGTTGGCAAACCCTTAATCGGCCTTCACTTTTTAAGTACGCACAAGCAAGCGGAGGAAACTTTCTATTTTAGGAAACCTACTATTTTTAGAAAGTTACTTATTATTACACAGCAAGTATAATAATAAAAGAATACAAGTAATACTTAATCAGAATACTTAGAATACATGATAAACACAATATAATATTAAAATCAGTTAAACAAGACATGAACATATAAAACAAGCTAAGACAAGATATAATCAGTTGCGTACTCAATAAACAGAATACTTAAACATGCCCCCTATTTATGTAGCATTAGTGAGATCGGAGTAGGACTTTCATTCTTTCGTCTTTTTCGTTCACTGGACATAAGGTATGTATTTTTCGTCCCTTCAGTATGGACATTCTTTCCTTATTAGGATTCCTCGTTTGCAGCTAACTGTTTTCCTAGTATTGTATTTTTGATTACTTATGTTAGTTAAAGAGCCTAAGCCATATACATGCATGACCAGTGCCACCTAGTTATGGAGGTACCATAACCATAACACTGGAGGCACCAGTGTTATGACTTCCCCATGACGAAGTGATTGCTCGTGGCGTCCCTTTGCAGTTTTGGCCATTATATTATATAATTATGTGGGGCGTATGGGTGCATCCTAGTTACATGTCTTACCAGTATTACCAGTGTGAATGTGATATGTGCCTTGCTTCCTTCACTAGAAGTTGATCCCCCCTCTAATTGCATGATGAGGTCTCCCCTACAAGTATTCATGCACGGTGTAACATCATGACCTATATGGGCTATTGGCTAATTATTACAGATTTTACATAAAAACATAAGTCTTTTCAAACTATAAAACTAGTTTTATGAGCATGTTCTAGGTTACTTAAGACTTATACTTTTCCGCTGCTATTAGTCTTTATGCTTAAGTTATTTCATGCTATACTTGTATATCCGTTCACTGGGCGTTATGCTCAGCCATTTTCCTTTCATGTTCCCAAACGACAGGTACTCAAGGGCGCTCGTAGATTTTAAGAGTACGTGCATATAGATTGGAAGCTATCTAGCCTTCTCTACTTTATGCATTTCATCATACATTTTGCTACTTATTTCTTTGGACATTGTTTAGTCCTTTTCCGTTACAGTACTCATGTTTGTGTGTGATGAGCTTATACTTGGACTACCGATGTTTGTTTCTAGTATTTCCATTCATGGTAATTTAATGTTTTTATGACATTTACCTTGTATGCTTTGATGACACGCCATAATCACGCTTGACATTCCATTTACTAAAATGGGGTGTTACATGCCATCTTGTGATCCTGCCAGAAACCATGTAATACCAGTTGTGGTAGATGCAATCTTGGCCGTCTCTTGACAAGTAAGGACCAAGGAATCATCCAAGCCCGTTGATCTTGTCCGCTGCTTCGATTTTGAAGGAAAGTCATGGGAAGGGGAAAGTGATGGGGGGACCAAAACAAGGGTGGGGTTAGATTTAACATTTGATTATTTTTTTAATCTTCAAGTAACTGAAGATTATCCCTTTGTTTTGATGAGTTTATAGAATTAGGGTTTATAGGTTCTGGGTTTGGGAATGGGGGAAATTAGATCGTGTTATAGTAAAACAGTAGGTGTAAAGCGGGTATATTTATATTTATTAGATTGTTTCAAAACCTAATAATATAACCTGGTAGTGGTGGGTAATTGGGTAATTGTTTTGGATTTGTGTGGGTTAAAGTGACGTGTCAGCAAGGGAGTGGTGGGGGAAGGTTTTGTGTCTGGCAAGATTGACCCCTAGACTTCCTTTTCTTTGTCATAATAAGTTTTTCAACCTTTTACTCCTTTTTCCCTTTATACAACTTTGGACAAGTTGCTAAAAATGGCCCAATGCATTTGCAAAGTTGTAATAAGGACCATATATGCACTTATATCATTTTACAAGGGTTGATCTTATACAATGTTTAAACTTTAGGGACCTCAATGCAAATAATGATAGATGAGGGGTATAAAGTGACATTTCCCCATACTAAACCATTGCCGTGTCCTTACGTAATGCTAGAATTAAGTATCGTAGCACTTCAAAAATTCATTTTTAGATGACATTTATTGAAAACGTAACTTTAAATAAAGTACTACATGTGTTTTAGACATAATGTATTGTTTTCATCGCAAAATGGGACGTTTAGGATCATAGAATAAGAACACGTGAATGCTTCGTTATAAATAATTTCATCGTCCTCGATTTTCACCCAATTCCTTGTTAAGCGTGAAACAAGATCATTGTCATTATAAGTTAGTAATGCTAACACTACTCATATGCTCTAATCACGTACTTAGAATCCCTTATTCCTAAGGTGTATCTCTTATAATTTATTTTTTTCTTAACGATCATGAGGATACATCATTGACTTATGCGTGAATAGAGATTAGGTCCAAAAATAGAGCCTTAGCGGTGTAACCAAAATCATCGAATTTATAATTCATCCTAATAGACAACGATGTCAAAAAATTAAGTCAACAAGAAGGATCGATAAACACAGTTTTATAACGGTTTTGAACATGAGACTTATTACCATGAATTTATAACCCATCTCATCATCGGTGGCTTTGATTATCATAGTTTACCTCTATCTTTTATTCAACTCCGCCATGGAGCTTTTATTATGACTTTGGTCTGGCCCTTGTCTTTTATTTAACCTTGTCATGAGATGTTTATTATGACTTGACGTATAGCCTCACGCTAAAGCGAATTTTGGATCTTTAAGGCTTCAGGATTTAAGACATTCACTTTCAATTTTCGCATAGATTTTCTGGCCTTGTGAGCTTCGAATTTTTACTTGATTTAGGTGAAGAGGAACTTAAATTATTATTAGGGGAAGCCTTTGATTATTCGGGTTGCCAATACTTTAAAACCGTGATGCTGGCGATACCTTAATGTTTTCCCACTTTAATTAGATGGAAGCTACTAGAACAAATTAGAAACCAACAATAGAGACTAAACCGCTAAATCAATATTTTATAACAATTCATTATATAAGCGTAGGGAGAAAAAGCAAATATTAAAACACATAAGTTTTTGAAAGAATACGATTACTCTACGTTTAGCATATTAACTTATAATTAACTCTATCATTTCTCGTCCTCGTTTAAGAGACTTAGCCTAAAAAGTTAAGGAATCGAAGTTAAGTGCTCAACACGTACGGTCGAGTAAAAATTTACTCTTATTCTCACCATCGGAAAACCTACATTTGTGTCTTAAACACTTTTGAAGAACAAGAAAATTTTTAAAATTTGGCCATTTTTAACCTTATTTTGCATAAAACGATAACAAAAAGATGAAATTTAGATTGCGTGATGACGTAAGCAAGGTGAAGTATCTACTCACCCCCATACTAAATCTAAACATTGTCCTCAATGTTTCGAGTCTAAGGGTGAAACACCCCCATACTAGAGACGAAAGTAGAATGCTTAATCTCGAGCATGGAAAGGGTAAAACGAATAATCTATAATCCGTTTATGAATTATGCTAAAAATATAATCGTTAGAACATAAAAGGATATCATCGGATATCGGAATCTTCAAAGGCAACGATCGAAGCTCGAGTGATACGTAAAACGAACACGAGAGGCTTCAATGATGATGATGAACCTAATAAATCACAATCACAAACAACCACGAAACAAAGGTTGGAAGAGCACAAGTCGCCGCATTATGTTAATCTAAGAAAGCAATAATATTTACATGGATAAGCATGAGGATCCCCCAGGAGGCACCTTGTTTTTGATAACCGAGTAAACAGCCGACTCGAATCCCCATAAATGTGATAATTTAGGGATTATCATGGTTTGGTTAACAAACATGGGTCTTACATGTAAAAAAGGCCCGAAGAAACCAATAATAAAGGCAAATCCTTTATACCGGGGTCAAAGATCGTATCCTCACATTTGGTGGAAAATGATAAAGGAAAAGCCGGAGGATACGTTTTGTAAGGATGAAAACTCCTTACAATGTACTCGAAGTACGTGTAGTCATGAGAACCGAGAGGGTGGGTAGGATCATTTTGGGACGAAGGTAAAATTGAAAGAGAATCACTAAAAATCGGGGTCTCAAATTCTCCTCTCGATTCAAAGGCAAAAGCCTCTTGAAAATCCTCATTCTCATCGAGAGGCGGTCCATCGGTGAACCCCTCGAGAATGGAAGCATCACAAGTCAAAAGGAAGGCTCATCCAAATGAGACTTAGGGAGGGTGACTAGCAAATCCAGCTCATCGAGTTTAGGATCCAAAGGATCTTCACTCTCGATGTCCTCGAACGTCTCATCAAAGAGAGGATTTACGTCACCGAAAACTTACTCGTCATCAAATTTAAAAAGGGGATTCGAGTAGATATAAAATTCGTCAACACGAACGTCCTCATCGAGTAGTGACTCGTCATCACTAGTGGAAAAATCATCATCGAAAAGCGTTCCGAAAAAGTCAATGATTCTCTACCCGAAGTGTCATTGGGAGAGACATCATCACATGAAATCGATTCACACTGACTATCGTAAATTTCCTCGTTAGAATCTTCGTGGAAAGATTTATCGAGAGCAAAATCACTTAACTCGTCATCGGAGACAACCGTAGGCTCATTTTGGTTTGGAATAGGGATCTCAACACTAGGATTAGTGCTAAGATTCTTCTCCCTCATACTTAGAAGGCATCGGGTTCCGTAGGGAGCGTGAGAGTAATGGTTTCACAAGACGAGGTGAGATTAAAAATGCCGCTATAGTCGTCGTCATCATAAATAGGAGGCGTGAGATCACATCTAGCTAGATGCTCCTCTCTTTCTAGTTCTCGTCTCTTATCACGAATATCGATGCTTAAGCCATTGTAATCTTTTATAAGTTGTTCAGTTTTGATCTCACACTCTCTTTTAAACTCGTCACTTATTTGTTCTTTATGATATCTCCTAATGCCGAGTTCATTAGTTATATCGTTTATTTCGTGATCGATTCTTCATTTCTCCTCTTCCATATCTTTGATGCTTTTTTGATCACCTCGACAATTGAAAGCTCCTTTTTTTCCATAATTTGTTGAAAAAGAATTTTAATTTCTTTAAATCCCTTGTTAACGCGACTTACACCGAGATCATCATCGAAAAAAATTGTGGAGGTGATTGGTCAAAACCGGAGAATTGATTGTCGAAAGACGTACTTTGGTTCATCGGTTGACAATCATACCCATAATGAGGTGTGTTTCCACAAGACTCACATGAATATGACGGTGGATATTGCAAAGATGGTCAAAGAAATTAGGATTCGGTTCGGGGTCATTATAATTCGTACAACTAAATCTGAAATCGTGCTCCAAACTACAAAAGTCACACGAATAAGACGAAGGCGATTGTGAAGTTTGGTTATAGGATTGAAATTCGTAACAATGGTCATTTTGTGGAGAGTTGTAGATATACCCCTCCCTTCCTCTATAAATCACGCAATTAAAGCAATTACCACCATCGGGCGGTCATCCACAATATGGACAAGAGTAATATCCACTATTGGACATGACGAAACGAGAATGGTGTTACGAGAATTAAACAGTAGTAGGTTAGAAAAAGAATTAATTGATAATGGGTAAGAAGAATATTTTTCATTTTTGATTGTTTTTTAATTTTTTTTGGATTTTTGGTGTATTGCGTAGACTCAAATCTACAAATCTCTCCTCGAATCAATTTCTCGATTAAAGGAGCCTCAAGGAATGAAAACGATCACGTTGAGTGAACGTCTTCGATGACTTTAGAACGTTGGTGGAACACCAAAACGTTTAAGAGGGTTTAATCTTTGAAAAACAAGCAAATGTATATGATACGTAGATAATACTTTGGTTGGCAAACCCTTAATCGGCCTTCACTTTTTAAGTACGAACAAGCAAGCGGAGGAAACGAGGCGGCGCGAAGAACTTAAGAGCCTTTTTCCTTTAGGTCGTGAAATACAACCGCCTTTTAACCTTATAGTTTGTACTTGTCGAGATTAAGCTTCTTAAAAGTATTTATCTATTTTGCTTTTTCTTTTTGCTTTGGATTCGAATACAATAATTGTGTGATGAAATCCCAATTAAGGTTGCGTTTTCACGCTTTTGGAGATATTGTAAATTTATTGTGATACCTAGTACAATAAATTAATAATATTCACAAGAAAAACAAAAATGAATAATGGGATATCTACAATATAGTAAAAGATTGTTGCGTTTTTAATTGAGGAAAACTAAACACGATTTATTTGGATATTCTATAATATAGTAAAAAATAACAAACGAGTATGTACGATATTTACGCTTTCCAAAAATGAAAAGCAAAATCGCACTACTCACACAAACACGTAATATATATATATATATGGCACTAAACACCTCTCCGGTAGCGGCGCCAAAATTGATGTAGTAAAATCGTACACGTTTTAGGAAAAACGCGTATAATCGGCAAGTATTAAGCGTTATGTTTTAGGAAAAACATAAAACCGAATAAGTGCGAGTTCGTTCTCGAGGAGGTGTATGTGTTATGTTCCAATATGTATAAAATCAAGTTTGTATTAGTGACGTTTTTGAGAGAGAAAGATTGGAATTTAAAGACGAATTACGCTAAAAACTATGCTACGACGATAAAAACGTGAAATCGTAAAATTCGACGAAAAACTAAAACTCAACTAAAAATTACCAAATTTTAAATCTAAGTTAAGAAAAATGTAATTAAAACTAAAATTAAAACCAAAATTTACAAAACCTTTTTAATTAATTTATATTAAACTACGACGAAAATTAAACCGTATACGTAAAACGCGACGAAATTATTTTTTTTTTACAAAAAACTAATTCAAAATCAACATTAAGTCAAAAATAATATGAATAAGAATAAAAATTCAATGAATAAATTTTAAAACTTATTATTAATTAAATATTTAATTTTAAATTCTAATTAAATCCCTAAAATTAAATATAATTAACAAAAAGTCCAAACTTATATTTTATCAAACTAAAATCTTACTTATAATAATTAATAGCTAAAGAGTATTTTTCTTAAATTTTTAAAACTATTTTTCTATTTTTAAACCACTAAAAACTAATTTTATATTAAAATAATGATAAAAAAATAATAAAATAATGGGAAAATAATTTAACTTTTCTAAAAATTCTATTTTAACTAAATTAGCAAGGGAAAATGAAAAAAAGTTTGAAATAACTAAAAAAATTGACTAAAAACAAATGTACCCCAAAGTATTCCAAATTTGGAGTACTTATGTGTTGTCCAAGATATCACCTGAGATAACTCTTGTCCAAGATCAGTGTTGTCCAATATCAGACAACACTAAGAAAAAAATAAAAAAATAGATTGTTCTCGTACAACAAAGGGAAAACTGGCTGTAAGCTTTTTTGGGCTGTATTGAGCTCGTTTTCGCTTGTTTTGAGCTTGTTTGTCGATGTTTTTGGGCACAAACGGCACCTCACAAGCCAATTGGCTTGTGGGAGTCAAGGATAAACAAAAATCACAACTAATAAACACCTATGCAACACAATGCAATCAAATATCAACAGATTAAGCAAACAAAGGCAAAAGAGAAAGCTGCAGATGGCAGTGGGCTAATCACAAGCTTAATACGAGCTATGAATGGTAAATGATCCTAAAGCCAGCTATAACTCCTTAAACCTACCCTAGACTAACCACTTACAAGACAAAAATTACACTCAATACTCAAGGAGAAACATTATGTTTGTCAAATACGACAGACAGTGGCCTAGTGAGCTTACCAGTGACTTAACGACGCTATTTAAACCTCCCACAAGCTCCCGAACCCTAAGTAAAGGTATCCTACCCTAAATCCTACCTAAACTATAATTAGTGATACAAAATTACTACCTCAAATCAAAATTATCAAACCTATGCTTCTACTGGCGTGATACTTCACAGAAAGTGAGGTGGGGTCTGTTTGCTAAGGCCGTGAGCTAAGACCTTAAAAGTCCATCAAAACTAATTACCAACTTATAGAACACTATACTGTTGGGTCAAAAAGTTGATGTGGCAGAAACTCAAAAACGAAGAAAACATGAAGTTATTGTCCAAGCGTTGTCAAGAGCAATTTAGGCGTTGACAAGAGTTAATCCAGCGTTGTTGGCTCAAGAGTTGTCGTGTGCAATTCAAGAGTTGTTACATGCAATTCAAGAGTTGACAGAATTGTAGACAAGAAGCTTATGGAAGCTTCTATTTAGATAAACATGCAAGATATATTCTGCATAAGTTTATTTAAATAGAAGATTTACTTGTTTATTTGTTATTATCTCTTGTAAAACCCTAATCCTTACATTATAAAAGGAACCAAGGGTTATTAGGTTTTTCATATAATTCATTCACAATGTAAACCTAAACGTGTGTGTGCACTAGACGTGGGATTAAATGTATACACATCTAGTGGATTTTTGTTATTAATATAATGAACATCCCTATTGTTTTTAATTCATGTTATTCGTGCCTAAACACCTTGTTAATGGTTGTTGTTCTAATTCCGCTTTGATTGTTTAATCATATGAACAATGATCATTCCTAGTAGCTTCAAAGATCCGGAAACCAAGGTTTCCACAATTGGTATCAGAGCCTCGTGGCTCGTGATGCTAGGACCAACAAGGTGTTCGTGTATGGTGAAGAAAAGAAAAATCCGTCTAGGGTTTTTCTAGACGTTTTTGTGTGCGCAGCAGTATTCAGAAGGGCATAACTTTTTATTGAACCGTTGGATCGCCACGAATTTTTTTGTGTGTGTTCTACACACATATATCTAGATATCCACCGGAGGGATTGTCGAGATCTATCCCCAAGAAAAAGTTATTAAGCGTCAAAGTCAGCAGGGGTCATATGCTGTTTTCTGTGAACAGTAATAGTAAAAACGCGATTTCTCCTTCGTTAACCGTTGGATCGTCGTGAAATTCGATCTGTAGGTTCTTGACACTTATGTCTAGGATCTCACCGAAGGGATCTTCGATCTGAGCATCTATGAAGAAGTTATTCGCTGTTGAAGTTCACTGTAGTTTATGGATTTTCACATGAAATAATGATTTAGGGTTTATAAAACCCTAGATCAATTAGCCGCTGATGGGAGTTATTTAGACGCTGATAGATGTTGGTGTGACGCTGATAGATGTTGGTGTGACACTGATAAGGCATGGATGAGACGCTGATGGCCAGGCGCTGACAGATACAAAGTTGGCGCTGACAGGAATAAGTTAAGCGCTGTTGGGAAGCGCTGACACTTGTTGTCCGATATATACATTTTCAAACGCTGACAAGTGTTGTCTGATATTGGACAACACACAGTGTTGATATCTTGGACAGTGAAGGATATTGGCCAACAAAAGGAATAGCTGCTGTTGAGAAAATTGGTACGTTTTGAGCACACAAAAAGGTGGTATTTACACACGAAGGTACATGGAATCTCCGTTTTAATTTAGAATATCATGTTGATATTTATGGCTCGGATATTTTTAAAAGGAATTAATGATCTTAAAGCGAGTTAGCAACTATTCATGGAATTTGATGGATATTTAAACTATGTAATCGGGATAACCTTGTGAAAGAGTTATCCTTTGCGAAACTTTTACATATGGTATGAAGATGTTATTCCATTAAATTCATCATGAAGAGGTGTTGACTTAAGGGGAAGAATTCTTATGGTAATTTTGATGATTGAAGAAGATTTTCGCGAGTTTGTGTTCTATCATATCTTAAAGTCGTGCACTCCCAGTCATAGACTTTAATGGTAACTTGTTCGTGCTTTACATGGTTGGTGATGAAGACTTGTCATAACACTTGAAGGAGTTACATTATCGTGCTCAGTGTCTCACAAAGGATGAGAATATTGACAAGGGATCGAGGTCTACTTATACTTGGTCTGATATAAGTACTTTATCACGTGGATAGTACAAGACATGGAACACAAGGTTGGGTTATTCTACTTCTACATCAAGAATACTTTATTAATTATTCTTCAAGATCATTACATAGAGCTACATTTGGAGAATCTTCAAAGATTGCATACATTGTTTACTTCCTTGTTGATGTGAAAAAAGGGGAAGAAATACGTGCTACACTTGAGGGGAAGCAATTTGAAGATCATGTACAACTTACAACAGATACACATAGAGTTTTGCCACTATCAACTAGGGGAAGATTGTTGGGTCAAAAAGTTGATGTGGCAGAAACTCAAAAACGAAGAAAACATGAAGTTATTGTCCAAGCGTTGTCAAGAGCAATTTAGGCGTTGACAAGAGTTAATCCAGCGTTGTTGGCTCAAGAGTTGTCGTGTGCAATTCAAGAGTTGTTACATGCAATTCAAGAGTTGACAAAATTGTAGACAAGAAGCTTATGGAAGCTTCTATTTAGATAAACATGCAAGATATATTCTGCATAAGTTTATTTAAATAGAAGATTTACTTGTTTATTTGTTATTATCTCTTGTAAAACCCTAATCCTTACATTATAAAAGGAACCAAGGGTTATTAGGTTTTTCATATAATTCATTCACAATGTAAACCTAAACGTGTGGGTGCACTAGACGTGGGATTAAATGTATAAACATCTAGTGGATGTTTGTTATTAATATAATGAACATCCCTATTGTTTTAATTCATGTTATTCGTGCCTAAACACCTTGTTAATGGTTGTTGTTCTAATTCCGCTTTGATTGTTTAATCATATGAACAATGATCATTCCTAGTAGCTTCAAAGATCCGTAAACCAAGGTTTCCACATATACCTAACCTAAGACCTTAGAATAAACAAACTTTACAAGTCAAAAGTCTCACTAAACAACCTGCGATGCCTGCTGATGCAAACTGCACATAGGAAGGTGTATTTCCTTATTTATTTTTTTGCTGTTTGGTGAGTTTCGAACTACAAAAGCCAATCAAATAGTTTCCAAACTTAAAGCTAACAAGTTGCAAACCAATTATAACCTAAATGCTAACCGTGGACAAAGTTTCATTCCATAAAACATACTTAAAAGAGATCAAGGATCCTACTGCTACCTAACCACAGAAACTTAACAAACCAACTAAACCTTGATTTTTAACGATTCTGGCAGATACAAAAGCTAAATACTACTACTTTGAACCTTCAAAGTATGATGCAAAAGTTTTATACCCAAAAATGATGTTTGACTTTGGTTGTCAAGCATTACCAAACATCCTTTTCAGGACAAAAAGTTGAATTTTTAACAAAGTATAAAACAAATTTAACTAACACGTATGAAACTAGCAAGCATAAAAGGAAATCAAACAAGTAAATAAACAAATTCAACAAAGAATAAGTAGGTTAAGCCAATCAAGTAAATAAGCAGAAACTTAAGAGAGGAAAAACTTAAAAGAGAAAGAAGACTTACAATGGGTCCAACAGCATAACCATTTAACCAATCTTGTTGTAAGCTACCTAGTACCCTTTCTTCAACTTATCACCCTTCCCTTTTTACTAGCTTATCACCTAGTTTAACCACTGATATGAGCAAAAACTCATATCAATTTATCAACAAATCACCCTAAAACACATGAAAAATACCTAAACTTTGTGCTATAAAGCGGAATTATGTGGTATGTTTTGTGTTTGTGTGCAAATAGGTAAGAAGGGTACAATTTCAAGCAAACAAGGAAAAATCAAGCTTAATTGGATGAAAAAGACAAAGAAGGATCAAAAGTGACAAGACTTTGAAGAACAAGGACCTATCTTGACAACATTTTTAAGATGAAGGACCAAAAGTGTAAATTTTTCAAAGTCAAGATCAAAGTCAAACATGGTCAACTTTCAAGTCAACTCAGTCAAAGGGGATTTTTGATCAAGTTTGCAAGTGGAAGGAATAAGATTGCCAAAAGAATGAAGTTCCTAGCTCAAAACCACAATCTGCCAAGTCAATGGACTATTTCTGCCAACTTTGGAAATTCATTTCAAGTTCAGTCCGTGTCAAATGCTTTGGGCCAATGAGAATGCAAGAAATGGGGTACACGGCTCACCAACTCAGCACATTTAATACCCACTCAGCCGCCACCTCATTAAATAAGTAGATCACAACAGTGCCACACACTCAGATTATTTCCACCAATAGAAAATAAGAATTTGGATAAGGATCCACAACACCTCCTCTCATCCAAAGCAACACTCACACGTGGCATCTCCTTCAACACAATGAACCCAGAATCGAATTGAAGATCTACTGCATTTCAGAAGGAACTTTATACATGAAACTTGTTCATTTTCAAGTCCTAAATACATCCCAACAATCCAATCAAGCTCAAATTAACTCACCAAGAAATACCCAAATTCAAACTTGTAACGGCTATATCTAATTGAGAAGATGAGGACACGTGGAAGCAATTGATTGGTTCTGACACGTCACAATCCCCAACTACTTCACATCTGCATTCTATAAATACCCTAGATTAGCCTTCATTTCATGTAATGTAGAAAAGTGTGAAAACACACACACTTTTAGTTTTCTCTCATCTCTGTTAGTTTTAGCTTAACAACTCAAGTGTCTGACAAACTCTTGAGTCTGTTATTAGTTGTAACCAATTACCAGTTTTGTAACCAACTCAATTCCTAAATTAATAAAATTTCCATTTTCCCTCCAAATTCTTCATTGCTATTCTACTGTTCATTCACTGAATCTTGTTACTTTGTTGCTGTTATTAGCTAGTTATGATCATCATTTGATCATGATTAGCTGATTAAGAAGATTGTAGTTGTTGTACCTGTTCAGTTCATTCCATTCTAGTTCTAGTTGATTTTGAAGGTTTCAAGCTTAACAATAGAGATTATGGTGATTGTAGCTGATGATTTGTAGATGTTTGGTTGTTACTAGTGCTAAGGTGGTGGTTAGCACTAGCTTAGAAAGGTCAGCGCTTCTCTACTCCCCAATGGAGGCCTAAGCTAGAAGGTTTTCCAATTCTTAGTTCTTGTTCTACTCAAGTGTTGGTTGCATGCTTAATACCTAGTTAATCCTTGTTTGAATGCATGATAAAAGGTGTTTAGCTTGTATTTGATATGATTTCAGTGTTTGAGTAGCCTTATTGTAGCTTATTACTTGCTGACTACTCTTGTCCTTGTCATGTTTCATCATTTAATCAGTCAGTTTAGCTTAACAAGTCATTTTGAGTTCTTGTTGGTTTAACTGCTTGTAACTAGTTCATTTGCGCTTCATCCTTGTTATAAAACTTAGTTTGATATTGCTTTTCACTCAGCTTAGCCAATAGCTTAAAATCTATTCATAAAAGTTTGTTCAATCTCAGAAAAGTAGTGTTTGGGAAAACTTGATAGTTGATTTTCAAGTGTTAGTTTTTGGCAAATTCTGGTTCATTTTAAGTCAACTAGTCATAGCAATAAGAGTTCAGTCATTTTCTAGTCAAGAAATTAGTCAAACAGGCAATTGGTACACAAAAAGGTTTGGGTCAGTTTTTATCAAGATAATTTTCAGAAAGTTCATGATTTCATTTGCTTAGCAAATCTTTGTTTCTTGATGAAATCCTTTCAAACCAGTTCTCATCTTTCACTCAATATATGAACTTTTAG
This sequence comes from Glebionis coronaria, assembly GCA_025667525.1. NCBI lineage: Eukaryota > Viridiplantae > Streptophyta > Magnoliopsida > Asterales > Asteraceae > Glebionis > Glebionis coronaria. Next base: position 245,385,694 of record CM046876.1, read on the forward strand.
TGTGTCAAAGGAAATTATACAGTATCTAGTTTTGAGTTAGTAATAAGCACTTTATTAAGCACTTGAGCAATTGCATTTCCCTGTGATAAAACATGGACTGATTTCTCATATCTCACTTTCCACTTCAGAAACTTGTTAATTTTCTTTCACATTTCCATTCAAAAAGTGTTCTTGAGTAGGTTTTGAGAATTTGAGCTTTTTGAAAAATCTGGTCAACAAAAGTCAACATAAGCTCAATTTAGCTTATTTTCAATTTTAGAGCTTATTACTTGATCATTTTCTTTGAGACTTGATTTCCCATTCTTCTTTCGAGCTATTTAACAAGATTCTTCATTAAAATCATGTAGTGCATGAGTAGCTTATCAGTTAGCTTATGTTGAGCTTATTTGGATTTGCTTATCAGAGTTCTAGGCAGTTTTAGCTTAATTCCTTTGACGGGTCTAGCTTATTTTTGATTTTAAGAAGTTTGAAATTGGTTTGAGCTTATTTGGTCAAGAAACGAGCTCAAACGAGCTTATTTCATTCTTTAACCCCTTTTTGGTTAAAAACTCTTGAAAATTGCATTTTGGTCCATTTGGTATTAAGCAGTTTCTAAATCAGGCTAATCTTCCAACTTATTAGGTTTTGCAAAAGTTTAATCCTTGTATTTTCAAGTTTGTTCAAAAGTGGTTAGTCAGTTTTCATTTAGTTAAAAATTAGTTACTTAGTTTGGATAATTTTCACATTTAGCCCATATAGTTAACTGTTTTAGCATAATTAGTCCCTAGACTTTTTGACTTTGTATTTTTGGCATTTATATTTCATAGAATTTACATTTTCAGTCCTTATAGTTTGTAGAATTTACATTTTAGCATTTTACTTGAATAAAAACTTGGTTTGTGCACTTTGTTTTACGTATAAGTAGACTGTATTTTTCATTTTTTCAAGGCTTTGTTTGAATTAGATATAGAATATCCAAATACTTTACCAACCAAAAACAATTAAAAACTCGATCTTGTTAGGACTTTCAATTTGTTAAGAACTGAGAAAAACGAACTTCAACTATACACATTTTAAATGGCGCCGCTGCCGGTTCTTTGACTTTACGAGAGACTATCGACTGACGGTTTTCATTGGCTTTTGGGATCTGTTCACCTAGTGAACGTTATTTTTATGTATCATAAATCAAAAACAAATAAAAAATATAAAATATAAAAATATATAAAAACTAAAAAATTAACAAAACAATTCTTTTCCTAAAGAATTGACCAAACAAATTAAAAAATCCAAAAAGCAATCTTTTTCCTAAGAGATTGCACCCAAAAATATATATTATTGGATTCTCTCGGTTTTTATGTACATATAGTATTTTCTCTTAAAAACTCATAAATACAAAAATATTTTCCATATATTATTATAAGTAAATACGTATACGTATAAGAACAACCAATTCACATATTCTCCATAAGTATTGCCTTGGCAATACACCGTGTTGAGGGGCGTTCTGGTCCTTGGCACGTGTATCGATCAAACAAAATAAAGCAAGAATAGATAAATACTTCCAATAAGCAACAATTCGAAGAATACAAACAATTAAGTGAATAGAAAGGCGATGTGCTATAAAATGCCATCTAAGGGTCAATAGGTACATAAGTGCTTCGCGCCACCTAACCCCCCGTTCACTTGTGAGTATTCTAAGAAGGAAGGCTTCATTGGGGGTCTTGCACCCAAGTAGTACATACGTATATTATTATTTTCTTGTGGATATTTCACATTGAAACTCGAAGAGGATAATCCTTTTCTCTTCAAAGTCACACGAGAGCTTCTCTCTCATTCCTCGAATTGAGTTGCATGCTCACTCGTGGGCGTGCACAAATACCGATTGGTGTACAACCCCTTACTCCGAAAAGGAAGAAAAAGAGAAAGAGTAAGAACACCACCGTCCATCAAGCCGATCACGAGAATCGTGCTTTGATTCATCCACAACAAGAAGCCATGGCTAGAGTTGATACTCGTTCTTTGATGGAACGTGTGACAATCCGTCAATTTATGGTTGATATTTTATTCTCAATATTTATTTAAAAACATTATTTTAATGTTATAATATGAACTCACTTATTTCTGGGAAGAAATTTGGATTTACGTCTTGAAGTAGCATCGACTACGTCTAAACCGGAGGATTCTACGTTACGTGCTTACGTTTACATACACCGTCTTTGGTGACAGTCCGACATTTCAGAAAATAAATTTATCCGTGAATATTATTTTGAGATTTTAAATTTGTGTTGGTTCATAAACTCACAAATTTACGAGAAGAGATTAGGACTTACGATTTTATTTTAACGTCCTTTACGACTAAACCGGAAACCTTAGGATTACGTATTTACGTTTTCGAACTCCGTTTTTGATGAGACAATTTTTATTAGATTCGTTTTGTGCCGTTGATTCATAATTTAAAAAAACGTTTTTCGTAAAACGACCCGATGGCACGCAAATCGAGGAAACTAGAATCGAGGAGTACCCGTAAATTAGTGGGATGGGACAAGTTTTACACTTGCCCACCCCACTATATGGACGGCTAGAATGAGCTCCACCAACACCCTTAGGTGTCAAATTTTATTCAACAAGTCTTACACTTGTCCTAAGCTTACAAAGTAAGCTACCACATAACAAAAACCACCTAGCCAAAACCATTCACTCATTTTTCATTCATGCAAACTACTAAAATCCTCTCATCTCTTCCATTGATGTCGTCCACTTCTCCCCCCCTAAACACCCATTTTGATCAAAATTAACCACAAAATCTCATGTTATTCATACATATGTTGAAGCCCTTTTGAAGCCCTATTGATTGGTGGTGATTATAACATCCAAGGAGGAGTTTCTATGGAGTCTTAGGGCTGATTTTCCATAAGAAGTTCTTGAAGAATGGTGGTCTTGAAGATGGTCTTAGTTTATCACAAGTTTCTCCATCAAAATCCATGTCTTGGTCATAACCTACATCATCATGGTGGTATAAAGATTGTCCTCCCCATCCTCTTGTTAATTTTTATTATGTAATCATGTATTTTATTCTTAAATGTATATATGTATGATGATATATGATGATAAAAATATTGTGTGGGGATTTGGTGTTGATAATCATGGGTAAAAAGATGAAAAACTATATGTAAAAAGGTTAAAATCATGCTTAAAAATAATGGCTGTATAAAACAGTAAAGAACCATGTGATGAACTGATAAAATGGCATAGATTAATGGATATACAACATGTAATATGTCTTGTACACATGTGAGAGTTGGCCATGCAATGGAATCATTAGGATGAGTGAGATAGAGTTGGCCACTAACTTATATAATACATTTATATAGATATGTATAAGGTTAAATAAATGGACATTTTATAAAAATGGTAGTTTGATAAGTTTCATAAGTATAAAAACTATAAACATGATTTTTACGACTTTTTTGGCTATTACCGTAAAATTAACGTTTTTGTTAAATAAAACTTAGACGGTTGGACCCGTCTAATGTAAACTTTTATAAACTCATATACTGATATATAAACATATATAACAAGTAAAAACCGATAAAACTCGAACTATATAACATACGGACATTAACGGGCTAAGTTAACGTTATTGGACTAATACTACAACAAAATGGGCTAAAACACTTATAAACTTATTTATTGGGCTTAACCCATTTGGGCCCAACATGTAAAGTATAAATACTGATAATACAAGTATAAAATGGATTAATACAAGTTAAAGAACATATAATAAGTTTATTGGACTTAAAATATGTAAATAGGTAAAACTAGTAAACTAGTATAAAAGTTATCGACACATAACACTAAAATGAGTAAACGAGAATATGTAAACCCACTTGATCATCATATATATATAATCATCATATGTATACATAATTGTTATTTTTATAAAGTCATTGGACAAAGAGTCTAAGACGAGTATTATTTGTCTAGGTTTCTGTGATTGAAGCACGTACCGTACGTCCGAATTGCCGATAACCTGCCTTCCAACATCAAAGTGAGTTCATAGCCTCGCACTCTTTTAAATGTTTTTATGAAATGTTTTATAAACCCGCGAGGGAGATAACATGTTAATTTTTATAAAATAGGACACATTTGTACCGATTGTTTGTTTATTGATTTGGACCCGAATGATTGTATGACCCGATGAATGATTAAATTACCCGATAGATGAAATAAAAATGGATTATTAAAGTTAGGTTATGTCACTAAAAGTCCCATTAGCATGAATTGTGAAATACCGGGATTTGGTAGACGCTTATGCATATAATAGTACTATTTGGGGACGATCACCCCAGTTCACGCCTTGACGGTTGATCCCCGTCGTGCCACATTGATTGGTAAGCGAATTTATGTATGAGAAGATTTACATAGCGTGACCTTTGTGACGACACGCTAATTTAGATGGGAAAATTGAGTTTCGGGCTAGCTACCCGTTGTTTTTTGTAGTAAGGTATCAATGTCATGCGGCTTATAATAATCCAGTTAACGAAATACTGCTATACGCACCGAATTACGATGTATTGCCTGACTAGCAATACGGGGTCATACTATTGATATTATGTTTGTGTTTTGGTTTTATATAACCATATTCATATAACGGTTTTTATTTAATCTATACAGCGTTATAAAACGTATTGTATGATGTTTTTACGACATTGGCTCGTATGATGATTTTTAAGGCAAATGCCTATATTATGATTTTCGATAAGGATTTGTATAGAAATGACTTTGGCTATTTTATGGCCTATTACAATGATTTGTACGAAATGATTTTAGGTAATAATTTTATACCAAAGTTATATTGATGGAATTAATTAAACTCGATAAATTCACTCGGCGTTATCGCTGACCTTTTCTTTTAACATGTTTTATCTCAGGTACTTGAAGGTAATTCTCGGCAAGACAACAAGAATTCATGGACTGCACCTAAATACTTATTTCCATTCAAATGCTTTGTAAAACCTGTATTAAATACAATGACTTGGGACCTATGTAACTTTGATATTTATGAATGGAAATGCTTTATTAATAAACGACGCGATTTTTAAGCGTTGTCTATGATGTGAGTAATGTGCTATCCCGTAACACCAACGAGTCTTCCGCTGTATTGAGTTGTACCGACAAGGCCAGACTAAGAAGTGTTATTTTAATATATATATATATATATATATATATATATATATATATATATATATATAACTTGGATTATATATATGATGTAATTTTATTACATGATTGTTTGATGATTATCTTGATATTTATACGAGGTATTTATACGACGTAGATTGTCACAAGGAACCCTAAATCCCCTAGTAAATTAATCGAAGCTATTCTCGTAAGAATTCTAGCTATCCTAGATCTAAACCAAGTTGTGGATATTTATGATCCCAACAAATGGTTGATATTCGTAGAAATGTTGATATTAGTTGTTTATGATATTAAAGAAGAATTGGCGAGATTAAATCTGATATCGATGTCATGACGATCTTTCCTTATAGAGTGGAGTTTGACAAAACGTTACCACCTGGAAAGGTGTCATCTGATTCGTTGTCACCCAATTCTTAAATTTGAGAATCGGAAGGGTGAATGTTGCACTTGAGGCTGTCAATGGAACCATTACCCAAAAGCCTCATGCTACTAGTATCTTTCCGAGAAGTCTAATTGAACGTGTGATTCATTTCATACTAGTGACTCATTTGATAACTATTGATGAAGAAGTTATAGAATTGGAAATTAAGTGTTGATTCATATCGAGCTTTTTTTGCCCTATTAAGGTCTAAGAATAAGATTGAAAGTATTGGAAAATGAGGTAGGATGTCGCATTGAGTTTAAGTTGGTTGAAACTTGAATGAAGTAAAATTTAACCCGTATGGAATATGAGATTGTTAAGAGGAAGTCGTTAAGTTCTTTGATTGAATTATGAGGTTTTAATTGATTGTTGATTCGTGTTTAGGGTTGTTCCTAGGCCATTGTCCACTGACGAGGATGCCCAGTGCCCAAGAAATAAATTGAAGAAATCTTCTTCTGAATTGGGACCGATGGATCTTCCGGGACATGTGGAACACCTAATGACTCTTGTAGATTAGTATTCATTGTGGTATCTTTTAAAAATCCCTAACTTAACTGAGATATCAGTTGGTAGGATGAGTTCTTGGAATTGTATGACATAGTGACACGTAATATGTTACGGTACAATTTATACTTGTTTTTTATTAATGAAAAGACTACCTTTGATTGCTAAATCCTACATGTATCGATGTTATCTATCTTTTATTGCCTCTTTCTAATGATCGCATTAGTGATGCAACCATTGAACAAGTACTCATCTTGATTTGAGTTATGTTGTGGATTATTCTTTTTGAGCTCCATCGAGGTCATGAACCTCGTGATTATTTGGCTAAGCTCATTTCCTAGCATATTGTAGTTAATTCTTGGTGAACAACTTTTCATCACTCCTTTGCAGATCACTAATTGTTTTTATAATTTAAAACAGCATGCCTTGAGAATTAAATTTTCACCACTATAAGGATTATTCAAAGTAAGATTTAGAAGTGATTGTTATCGAAATGAGTTTGTTTATAAAGTAAACTTCATTGTTTTCATAACAAAGAAAATCTTTGTAAATATATTTTTTATTCTTATTTAAGAATTAAGCATGAAAATGTTTTTATTATAAACATGATAATAAAATTTTGACGAACTGAGTATTGCATCGTTAATCTTGAAATTGTATATAGTTGTGCGCCTACATACAATTTGGAATGGACCATGCAAGGCTGATTAGTAGTCACCATAAAACTGATTAATAAACACTAAATTTTCTTTGAAGATTGTGAAAGACTAAAATTTATGAGATCTGCAAGAAGTGAAAAATAAGGACATAGTGTCAGGGACACCTACATATGTGCCTGTAGCATCTATTTTTCTGAGTTGAATTTACTCATCTGTGGAATTTGTCTTATTTGACAATTGACAATTCTTTCTTGTCCAATTCTCTCGTAGTGAGATTCTTTGAAAAAGTATGTGATTACCGAGTGTTGATACCCGACTGGATGTATCGACCTTCCTATCATTTCTTTTGATTAAATTTTATTTGAATGACCTGGGTAACCATCCGATGAGCTTTCGAATGCGTACTCAAATTATGAAAACATGGGATAAACTCATATTCGTTAATGTTTTCGTCTATATCTGATTTGAAATTCTCTCGCATAGATTATGCGTTGATATTACTCTTTTGATGATAGTTGTGTCTCCATATACCCTTGAATTTGTGAAGGATTATGTGTTATTATTAGTCTTTTGAGAAGTTCACATCTTACCGACGACAATAAAACTGAAAAGTTGATAGTGACAGTAGAATGGATTGATTGATTATGACATGACGACATTGTCTTAATTGATGGGAACCCGAATAGAATTCCCCTAAAAGATAAGATGTTGATTATCAAAAGTGATCTAAATAATTCCTGATGGATGACCATATCCTGCATTTAGACTTGAAATTATACCGTGAATGGTTGTGAATTAGTCATAGATATTATAATCTAGAAAGAACCTAATATGAATTTATTAAAAAGATGTTTATGTTATCTGAAACTTTAGGAGGTATTTACTAGTGAATTACCTAGACTTTTGCCATTTAAGGCAAGTGAATTTGATATTTATTATATTCTCGGTGCTGCACCTGTGGCGTGTACACTGTACGTCAGCACCATCTGAATTAAAGAAATTACCGTACAACTGAGAGAGTTGTCAGAGAAAGATTTTATTCTACCGAGCTCGTCATCATGAAGGGCTATGGTGTTATCATTCATTATATTTATAGATTACTGTGAACTGAGTAAATTGACAATCGAAAACGATATCCATAACTCGAAATGGAAGATTTGTTCGATCATTTACAAGGTTCTAGTGTATGTTTTAAAGATTTGATCCACGGCATGGTTATTATCAACTTCGCGTCCGCGAAGAAGAATATCTATTCTAATCACTACATCCGGTACTTGTAATGAACATTATGAGTTTCACGTGATGTCGTTTGGATTGACTAATACACATGTAGCATCCATAAATTTGGTGAATCTCGTGTGTAGGCTGTAATTTGATAAATTCATGCTCGTGATCATTAAGGACCATCTGTTTGTTTATAAGAATAAGAATGAGTTAATAATTATTTATAGATTACTCTGAATTGGTCGAACAACGAAAACCTGTACCTTGAATATATAACAAGTGATTTAAGACATAATCCTTTACACTATTTGACTGTGTGATTAATAAGATAATGGAATATATATTGACTCTTCAAAAGTTAAGAGCCCTTTTAAGATTTTGGGTTTTACCAAAAAGAAAGTGCAAATGCGTTTTGACAAATGTTTTGACAAAGGATTTTTAAGGGATTATTCCCTTATACCCAGAACATTTAACTAAACTCCTGTTTAGGGGTAAATGTTTGTGTATACCTCAAGACAACCTAAGAGGGATTAAGGAAACCATTTAAACCATGACTTGAAATTTGAAACGACAATTTTTGCTATTCAACTAAGAAAAATTTTGACCAAAATATAAACAAATATTTTTCGAACATTTACGAATCCTACTAATTATTTTTGATAAATCAACAAAAATCGTGTTAATTAAATTAAAAATTATTTTAAACATTTTCATATAATTGGACGGACTAAGAAATTTAAAATCTTTACGTTTACGTTTCATAAAAATTAAATATTTATTATTTAATTAGTTGTAATAATTATCAACGCTTTAGACGTCGGATTGAGTAAAACGGATAAAAATGATAGTTAAGAAGAAACTAAAACATAGAAAATATGAAGAAAGAAATTTTTAATGAATGAAAATACTGACACATTATGTAGAAAAGGATAAAGAACCAATTAGGACATGTTCCTTAATAGTGAAGGTGCAAAATAAATTGCCGAACAATTTAAAAATAGCTGATGTTTGCAAAAAGAGATAATATAGATAATAAAAAAGGGGGTTCGCGACTAATGTGAACCATTAAAATTGAGAAGCCGATGGCGTTGAATGTATAACAGGCCACTTGAGGTTGCCTAAAAAAATGGAGATTTTGAGATATAGTTATGTTGGAATCTTGTAAGTATAAGTATTCTATTCCTGTCATTTCTGATTTAATGTATCATTATCAGAAGAAGTTGTACTGATGGCAAATTATGAAGGCATACACCGCCTCATACATTAGTAAACGTCTAGCTATTACAAAGGTCATCATCTGAATTTGATTCGATTTGGGTCATCATCGACAGACTGACCAAATCTGCTAATATCATTCCTGTTAATGATAGATTCTTGATGAAGAAATTGACTCTTTTGTATTTAAAGGAGTTGTGTAAACATGGTGTGCCTGTATCGATCACCTCTATCAAGACCCTCGCTTTGCATTGAATTTCTAGAGATTTGCTCAAAAGTCATTGAGAACGAATCTTGATGAGAGTGCTGTGTACCACCCCAATCGAAGGGACGAGGTAAAGCAACGATACAAAATACTATAAGTATTGTTTTATGCTTGAATGATTGACCTTTGGTAATGAACCGTATAATCGCTTTCCTTTGGAAAGATTATCATTGATAATTATCGTATTAGGATCGAGATCGAATCTTGTTAGGATCTATATTAGAGCATTTGTAAGCCGGAGTTGGGATGAAGACACCCGACATACACCCATTATGAGTTGGGCATGTCTTTTAGGTTTAAGGTTTCCTATGATGGCGAACCTAACCTTACAAGATACTCGACCCGCGAGACCTGAAATGATTGTTGAAATTAGGATCTGATTATTGACTGCCGGTAGTGGGTAGGAGGTTATGTGAATATGAAATGTAGATCTTGAAGTGCCAGATGGGTAGCGAAGTTATGCCAAAATTTTTAACCTTGGAAAAATGAATTAATGATCTGAAAGATCATGGGATATAAGTCCCCGTTGTACGGGATAATTGAGATGATGTAAAAGATTGGTTTGAAAGGCATATAAGCTGGATCTACCCTAGGACTTCAAGAGTTGCGTGAATTATGTTTCGTAAATCGAACTTGATAAATATCTATCAAGTGAAAATCTGAATTCTTCTTGATAAATTTTAGATCGGCGAAAAGTTGCATTCATCAAAAACCCGTGAACATCATGGATAGAGAAAGTAAGTCAACATTATGCCTGATCTTATTCCCGTAGTTATGTTTGATGAAACTCGCGTATTGTAATGAATTGCACTTGTGATAAAAGACCGAATGTGGAGGAAATACCCACATGGCTTTAACTCTAAAAGAAGCGAGTAGTAAGGTAAGATGATCTTTGAGGACAAAGATCCTGTTTAGGGGTAAATGCTGTGACAATCAGTCAATTTATGGTTGATATTTTATTCTCAATATTTATTTAAAAACATTATTTTAATGTTATAATATGAACTCACTTATTTCTGGGAAGAAATTTGGATTTACGTCTTGAAGTAGCATCGACTACGTCTAAACCGGAGGATTCTACGTTAGGTGCTTACGTTTACATACACCGTCTTTGGTGACAGTCCGACATTTCAGAAAATAAATTTATCCGTGAATATTATTTTGAGATTTTAAATTTGTGTTGGTTCATAAACTCACAAATTTACGAGAAGAGATTAGGACTTACGATTTTATTTTAACGTCCTTTACGACTAAACTGGAAACCTTAGGATTACGTATTTACGTTTTCGAACTCCGTTTTTGATGAGACAATTTTTATTAGATTCGTTTTGTGCCGTTGATTCATAATTTATAAAAACGTTTTTCGTAAAACGACCCGAGGGCACGCAAATCGAGGAAACTAGAATCGAGGAGTACCCGTAAATTAGTGGGATGAGAAAAGTTTTACACTTGCCCACCCCAATATATGGACGGCTAGAATGAGCTCCACCAACACCCTTAGGTGTCAAATTTTATTCAACAAGTCTTACACTTATCCTAAGCTTACAAAGTAAGCTACCACATAACAAAAACCACCCAGCCAAAACCATTCACTCATTTTTCATTCATGCAAACTACTAAAATCCTCTCATCTCTTCCATTGATCCTATCCACTTCTCCCCCCTAAACACCCATTTTGATCAAAATTAACCACAAAATCTCATGTTATTCATACATAAGTTGAAGCCCTTTTGAAGCCCTATTGATTGGTGGTGATTATAACATCCAAGGAGGAGTTTCTATGGAGTCTTAGTGCTGAATTTATACAAGGAGTTCTTATAAAATGGTGGTCTTGAAGATGGTCTTGGTTTATCACAAGTTTCTCCATCAAAATCCATGTCTTGGTCATAACCTACATCATCATGGTGGTATAAAGATTGTCCTCCCCATCCTCTTGTTAATTTTGATTATGTAATCATGTATTTTATTCTTAAATGTATATATGTATGATGATATATGATGATAAAAATATTGTGTGGGGATTTGGTGTTGATAATCATGGGTAAAAAGATGAAAAACTATATGTAAAAAGGTTAAAATCATGCTTAAAAATGATGGCTGTATAAAAAAGTAAAGAACCATGTGATAAACTGATAAAATGCCATAGATTAATGGATATACAGTAAGTAATATGTCTTGTACACATGTGAGAGTCGGCCATGCAATGGAATCATTAGGATGAGTGAGATATGATCAAAACAAGTTTAGAGTACAAATCTGAGTTCACTGTTTTGGACGATTTTTAGAAAATACTTAGAGGCTGATTCAACGGTAGCTATAGAAGAGTTAAATGGAGCACATATCATGTAGTTTATTCCATAAAAATTTGAGCTTCTATCTCCGTATAAAACTCTAGATATGGCAGTTTTGGTGAACATGAAAGTAAAAATCAGATTTTGGTAAATTATAGTATAATAGTATTATATAAACACTCAACTAAAAATAGTATAAAATGTGAATTCAAACCCACTAACTTATATAATACATTTATATAGACATGTATAAGGTTAAATAAATGGACATTTTATAAAAATGGTAGTTTGATAAGTTTCATAAGTATAAAAACTATAAACATGATTTTTACGACTTTTTCGGCTATTACCGTAAAATTAACGTTTTTGTTAAATAAAACTTAGACGGTTGGACCCGTCTAATGTAAACTTTTATAAACTCATATACTGAAATATAAACATATATAACAAGTAAAAACCGATAAAACTCGAACTATATAACATACGGACATTAACGGGCTAAGTTAACGTTATTGGACTAATACTACAACAAAATGGGCTAAAACACTTATAAACTTATTTATTGGGCTTAACCCATTTGGGCCCAACATGTAAAGTATATAAATACTGATAATAAAAGTATAAAATGGATTAATACAAGTTAAAGAACTTATAATAAGTTTATTGGACTTAAAATATGTAAATAGGTAAAACTAGTAAACTAGTATAAAAGTTATCGACACATAACACTAAAATGAGTAAACGAGAATATGTAAACCCACTTGATCATCATATATATATAATCATCATATGTATACATAATTGTTATTTTTATAAAGTCATTGGACAAAGAGTCTAAGACGAGTATTATTTGTCTAGGTTTCCGTGAATGAAGCACGTACCGTACGTCCGAATTGCCGATAACCCGCCTTCCCACATCAACGTGAGTTCATAGCCTCGCACTCTTTTAAATGTTTTTATGAAATGTTTTATAAACCCGCGAGGGAGATAACATGTTAATTTTTATAAAATAGGACACATTTGTACCGATTGTTTGTTTATTGATTTGGACCCGAATGATTGTATGACCCGATGAATGATTAAATGACCCGATAGATGAAATAAAAATGGATTATTAAAGTTAGGTTATGTCACTAAAAGTCCAATTAGCATGAATTGTGAACTACCTGGATTTGGTAGACGCTTATGCATATAATAATACTATTTGGGGACGATCACCCCAGTTCGCGCCTTGACGGTTGATCCCCGTCGTGCCACATTGATTGGTAAGCGAATTTATGTATGAGAAGATTTACATAGCGTGACCTTTGTGACGACACGCTAATTTAGATGGGCAAATTGAGTTTCGGGCTAGCTACCCGTTGTTTGTTGTAGTAAGGTAACAATGTCATGCGGCTGTTAATAATCCAATTAACGAAATACTGCTATACGCACCGAATTACGATGTATTGCCTGACTAGCAATACGGGGTCATACTATTGATATTATGTTCGTGTTTTGGTTTTATATAACCATATTCATATAACGGTTTTTATTTAATCTATACAACGTTATAAAACGTATTGTATGATGTTTTTACGACATTGGCTCGTATGATGATTTTTAAGGCAAATGCCTATATTATGATTTTCGATAAGGATTTGTATAAAAATGACTTTGGCTATTTTATGGCCTATTACAATGATTTGTACGAAATGATTTTTGGTAATAATTTTATACCAAAGTTATATTGATGGAATTTATTAAACTCTATGAATTCACTCGGCGTTATCGCTGACCTTTTCTTTTAACATGTTTTATCTCAGGTACTTGAAGGTAATTCTCGGGAAGACAACAAGAATTCATGGCCCGCACCTAAATACTTATTTCCATTCATATGCTTTGTAAAACCTGTATTAAATACAATGACTTGGGACCTATGTAACTTTGATATTTATGAATGGAAATGCTTTATTAATAAACGACGCGATTTTTAAGCGTTGTCTATGATGTGAGTAATGTGCTATCCCGTAACACCAACGAGTCTTCCGCTGTATTGAGTTGTATAAATTTGGGGGTGTTACAGAACGTTTCCAATCCAATGTTCACGGATATGTCGATGCTATTAAGATTCCCGATATTCCCGCAAATTCATTTGAGCTAAAAACGGCTATGATTAACTTGGTTTCAAACACACCCTTCTATGGTAACAAGGATGATAATCATCATGATCACCTTAAGAGATTCCTTGCTCTTTGCAATACCATTAAGTACAATGGAGTTCCCCATGATGCTATTACATTGATATTGGTGCAATTTTCACTAGAGGGTCCCGCTAAGCATTGGTTAGACACACAACCACCCGATAGTATCACCACATGGGATGGTTTCATCACTAAATTTTGGAACAAGTTCTTTCCCCATCTAAGACCACGGCTTTGAGGAACTTAATTATAGGCTTTCAACAAAAACCTAGCCAAACCTTTAGTGATGCTTGGGAGGAGTTTAGAGAGTTATTGAGGAGATGCCCTAACCATGGATTGGATGAAGTTCACCAAATCAATACTTTCTACAATGGCCTTAAACCTCATCACCAAGACTCACTCAGTGCTTCCGCGGGAGGGAATATTCTTCTTCAATCCATTCAAGAGGCTTGGGATATCATTGAGACCAAAGCAATGGTTCAAACAAACACACAATTTGATGAAAGAGTCCTTGTCATTCAAGAAGGAAGTTCTAACCCATTGGAGACTCAACTCATTTCATGCATGCAAGCATTTACTCAAGCTCAAAAGGAAAGTCAAACATTCATGCAAAATTCTCAAAAGATGCAAGAAACAATGATGAATGACTTGATGAAGCTTTCTATGGGAAATCATTCCACAAATGATGTGCATGCCATTACTCTTTCTTGTGTGACTTGTGGAGGTCCCCATTCCTATGAACAATGTGATAAGGTGCAAGGTTATCAAGGGGAATGTTATGCTTACCAAGAGGAACATCGTGAACACTTCAAGCCAAATATCAATCCCAATAACCTTTCTTACAAGTCCCAAAATTACCTTACTCCACCGGGATTCCCACCCCAACCACCCACCCAACTTTAACAAAATCATCCTCAAGTGTTACAAAGGAATCAAGGTCAAAGACCACCTTACCAAGGGAATAACTATAGACCACCAAATACCTTTAACAATCAAGGAAATACCTTTCAAGGTAACAATGAAGGGTTTTACAATCAACCTCCACCTTTCCAACCCCAAGTTTTTCAAGGAAATGTGCCACAAGATTATAACACAATTGAGCTTCTTCACAAAATGAATCAAGAGAATGAAAGGAGGTTCCAAGCTAATGAGAAAAGAATGAGAGAAATGCATGAAGCTAATGAGAAAAGAATGAGAGAAATGCATGAAGACACAAATAAGAAGTTTATGATGCTTTATAATCAAAGACCACAAGGGGCTTTACCTTCTAACACGCAGACAAATCCAAGGGCAAATGTTAATGCTATTACAACAATAAGTGAAAGATAACAAAGGATCCTTCACGTCCTAAGCCTCTTATTGTTCCACCCACTTTTGTTCCTCCATGTGACAAGCCTTCTACATCTACTTCACTACCTCAAAATGCTCCCATTCAATCAAACACATCTTCTCAACCTATTCCTACTTCTCCTCTACCTTCCACAACTCCCAATGAACAAGCTATCAAAGACAAATCTTCCACTACAACACCTACTCCACCTACACCAAAACCAAATCTTCCATATCCTTCAAGGTTGAAAAAGGACAAGTTAAAGAACAAGGATGACATCTAATACTTGGTTTTTACACCTAGTATCAAAATTCGTTGTCCCAAAGTCTTTTCGAATTGAAAACCGGTCTTAAGTGCGACTCAATCGTCTTTTGGTGAATCAAGAGAATGGTTTGGTTTTGATTATCTAATTTTAAACTATTAGCAAGTAATTAAAGTGTCATTGAGTAAAATGGATGAATAAAGATTAACACTAAAATGACAAGTAGAAATAAAAGCTTGTAAACTTAAAGGTGACAATAGAAAAACTACTAGCACACTAAATAAAACTAACGCTTGGAAAACTCTCTAAAAATAAGAACTTAGTTGAAAAGTACTAAAAGAAAGTAAGATCGGAATAAACCAAAGTAACTCAATCGGAATAAGCCGAAAGGAACCCAGATCGGAATGTATTCCGATCTGGTGGTCGGAATATGGGTTGAAGTGCAAACAATCGGAATACACCAAAGCAGGTCCAATCGGAATATCAGGAAAGAACACTCAATCGGAATGTGCAAAAGATTGTTAGATCGGAATATGCTGAAGACTTCCCGTCGGAATAACTGAAACTTTGACACAATCGGAATACTTTCAAAAATACCCAATCGGAATATACAAACTTACACCTATCAGAATATCCCACAAAGGCCTAGATCGGAATACTTGGGGTGCCAATCGGAAAATGAAAACCCTTTTCCGATTGGATCAATCGGAAAAAGGGTGGGAGGCTGCTCGGAATGTGAAGCAATCGGAAAAGGGAGTTGTACCCTTTCCGAAAATGAAGGAAATCGGTTATAAGCTAATGATTAAGCTATATAATGAGCTTATCACCAAACTAAGCCGAATCAATTCCTAAACCGGATCAAATAAGCACTATAATCAACTTATCTAACTCGAAAATAAGCAACTTTTTGGATCAAACAATAAAAACATAAACTTTTTAAGGAAAACTTTTATAAACAAATAAGCTAATCATAAAAATAAGCCAATAAGCACAAAAGTCTTAAAGCTTAATCAAATGAAAACTTATGAAATGATCAAAAGATTAACATTTTAAGCACGAAATCATTAAGAACAACACGGATCTATTGATAATCGCACCAAAATCAATCTTAAATCAAAGAAAAGTAGAATGAGATTAAGGAATAAAAGCTTAAAATGGAACTTTGATTAATTAAATAAGCAATACAAAGATGTTTAATCTTAAAAGATTAAGAAAAAGATGAAATTTAGTGAGAGAAAGTTTAATACTTTCTCTCTCTAAAACTAGAGAAAACTAAGAAAAAGTGAAAACTAGCTAAATTATCTAACCACCCTCCTAATGACTATTAGGAGGGTATCTATAGGGAAGGTGGAAGGAGTGCATGTGTTGCATCTTCTTGCTTGCTTTCTTCACGTTTTCTCGACTCGACTTTAATTCTTTGTCTTTGTCGTCTCGGGATTTGAACTTGTCTTTTTAATTTTCTTCTTCTATTAGACTTAAGTTCTTCGACTTCGTTAAACCGCCGTCTTTAGACTTTTTCTTCGCTAAATCTTCAGAATAGGCCTTGGACTTCCGTTCTTTTTGCACTCTTGATCTTTTGACTTCGTCTTTTCCCGTTTTCTTCGATAAAAGCCCGTGAAAGCCCGTGTTTTCTTCCTTTTTCATATTTTGGTCCTAAAACACAATAAAAACACAAACCACGCATAATTCCGACTTTTACGACATAAATCACACGTTTTGGTCTTGTTATTATTGGAAATAAGTGGTAAAAGGATAAGTGTTTTCACACTTATTAAATCCCCTACACTTGACCATTGCAATGCCCTTATGCAATGCATTAATTTTAAAGCACGGTTTACATTTTCCATCATAAATAACCCACCTTGGCCTTTATTAAATACTAAACATAAAAGATAGAAATAAGTAAAGAAATTAAAAACTTACATTGGGTTTTGGCGGCCATGAACGTTTATCATCCACAAGTTTCACGTTCCCTATACCAAGCTTAAAAACGAGATCATTGTTATTATAAGTTAGCAAACTATCACGAACTCATGTGGGCCAATTATTCACTTAGACTCCCTTATTCCTAGGTGTATCTCTTATATTTTATTTTTGTCTTGAATGATCACGAGGATGCATTGTTTGACTTATTTTGATAGTTATTTAGGCCGAAAATAAAGTGAACGATTTAATCAATAGTTAGCTAAAGGACGAAATCTTTTAAAACTGCTTCTCGGGACCTCATAAAGTTCATATCTTGGCATAACTCGCTTCACCATTTGAGACCTTTCTCGGACCGATATTTGGCAGCGACTTCATATTTCGAATCTTTGAGAGACGTTCTTGAAACAATGGTCTTCTCTTCATAATGGAAATTTCTTCACTTGAAGTTTTGAGAGATTCTTCATCTTTGGACCACGACTTCTTCATTTTTCTCCAATCTTTATTTTGGACTTTGATATACAACGATCCGCCTCCTTTTAGGACTTGGATCTATTTATCCTCATACCTTGTTAGGGTCTTTTCGGATATACTTCTCCATGACTTTTGGGGAGTTCTTGCTTTTCGTCGTGTGTCTCGATCCTTCATATTGATTTTCGATAAATGATTCTTCACATCACTTTTGGATCTTTAGCAACAAAATGTAGCCCTCATGCCTTGTTAGGGCCTTTTCGGACTCTCCAATCTTCGCATCCCGCTTCAATAAGTTATGCCTTGGCTATGAACTCTAATCCATGCCGAGCAACTTTTAAACGATCTGGGGCTAGAAGCTAAGTAACCTTTTAAATCGTAAAACCTTATTTATTGCAGATAAATTTATTAACAAGCGGAGGGAGAATAGGCTTGTAATTAACTCACATAAATTCACGAAAGAATACCAAACTTATAATTGACTCTATCATCTCTCGTTCTCCACAATTTAAAATCTCAAGGAATGAGACTCGTGGATGCTTAGCCAATTAAATCAAAGTTTTGGGTTTTCGAGTCATCTATAGGATCTTGCAAATTCTTAGACTTTTTCAAGTTTAGAAATCGCATTTTAAAGTTCCCTTGATAAACGACTCTCTAGGATCAATTATAGGAACTTGCGAAAAGTTCTTGTTCTTAACCCGTGAGAGTTAAGACTTTCGCGTTTTATAGCTCCCTATATAATAGCCTAGCAAAACTTGACTTAAACACGCTAAGGATACTAGCTAGAGTAGACTTAGGCAAGTAAACTCGGGTTGAGTCAAAATGTTCACAACTAAGAAAAATCTAAAACCACTTTATTGAAAAACTATTCTAGCAATGAAAAGAAATTAATCATAACAAAGGCAAATACAACTATACAACTAGGCCAAAATAGATTAAAAATTTTGAAAAATGTCGAAAAATCAAATTTTCCGGTTAAAATGAGGGCAAATTTATGGAAAAGACCACTTACTTCGATAGAAGTCCCCCTTACACTTAAGATAAACATTGTCCTAAATGTTTAAGCATGTGGGAGTAAACTCCCCTACACTTAGGACATTGTGCACTTTGTTTAAATCTTGCTAAGGAAAGGACAACTAAAGTGAATTCAATGTGAACATATAAAATATGAAATATTGAATCACAAGAGTTTAGGATAGAACCGGGAAGATGGGAAACACGGTATCACAGTTCGTCAAAAGCCATCAAGATGCTCTCTGAAGCTTTAATCCCTGCACAACACAAGAAACAAGACAACAAACATATGCGGGGGCTCCCCCTACACTTATTATGAAAGCAGTAAAGGATAGAACACGGGTTGCCTCCCGAGAAGAGCTTGTTTTTGTTCACCGAGTCACGAGCCTGACTCGACCCAATTTAGTTCATGGGGAACGTGGTGAGAGATGGAATCATCTCATAGGAGATGTCCTCACCAAAGTACAGCTTCAGACGCTGGCCATTCACCTTGAAATTAGGCCCATTCGGCTGAGAAAGCTCAATGGTCCCATAAGGAAAGACGTTGGCGACGGTGAATGGACCAGACCAGCGGCTCTTCAACTTGCCAGAGAAGATCTTCAACCGAGAGTTAAAGAGTAAGACTTGATCACCAACGTGGAACTCTCGGTTCTTGATTTTAGCGTCATGGATGATCTTGGTCTTCTCCTTGTAGATCAGCGAGTTCTCATAAGCTTCATTCCGCAGTTCATTGAGCTCGTTGAGTTGAACCTTGCGATGATCACCGGCTTTGTTGATGTCGAAGTTAGCCCACTTCAAGGCCCAGTGCGCCTTATGTTCCAGCTCGATGGGTAGGTGTCAGTCTTTCCCGTACACAAGACGATAAGGTGTACAACCTATCGGGGTCTTGTAAGCAGTACGGAAAGCCCACAGAGCATCATCTAACTTATCGGCCCACGCGGCGCGATGCTCTCCCACAGTACGCTGCAAAATTCTCTTCAAGCCACGGTTGGATATCTCGGCTTGCCCATTGGTTTGAGGATGATAGGCGGTGGAAAGACGGTGATTGACACCATACTTAGCCATGACTTTTGCAAATTGATCGTTGCAAAAATGAGTCCCGCGGTCACTAATAATAGCACGAGGAACGCAAAATCGAGCGAAAAGCTGCTTCAAAAAGTTCACAACCACCCTCGCATCATTCGTAGGAAGAGCATTAGCTTCAACCCATTTAGAAACGTAGTCGACGGCGACGAGGATGTACTTGTTCCCTTTGGATGATGGAAATGGCCCCATAAAGTCGATGCCCCATACATCAAAGATTTCACATTCCTGTATGAAATTTTGAGGCATCTCATCCTTATGTGTGATCTTGCCTTGGCGTTGGCAAGCATCACAATGCTTAACCATTTCGTGAGCGTCACGATAAATGGTGGGCCAATAGAATCCAGAATCAAACACTTTCTTAGCGGTGTAGTTGGGGACCAAAGTGACCACCGGTGGGTCCTTTGTGGCAAGCTTGGAGGATGTCAAAAGCTGCCGGTTCGTCAACACATCGACGAATGATCAGATCAGCACATTGTTTGAATAGAAAAGGGTCATCCCAAAAGTAAGTCTTAACATCACTCAAGAACTTCTTCTTTTGTTGGGATGTTAACCCTTGAATGAGAATACCACCCGCTAAGTAGTTTGCAATGTCCGCAAACCACGGGGTGCCATCAAGATTGAGATTTATAGACATTCAGGTCTCTAGGGGAAAAGAGTCATTGATCTCTTTGTTCGGATGATCCCCTTGATATGGATCCTCAAGTCGACTCAGATGATCCGCGGCCAGGTTTTCGGCTCCCTTCTTGTCACGAATTTCAATGTTGAATTCTTGAAGGAGTAAAACCCAGCGAAGAAGTCTTGGCTTAGCATCATGCTTTGTCATCAAGTACTTCAACGCGGAATGGTCCGTGTATACGATGGTGGGGGATAAAACCAGATAGGGGCGAAATTTCTCAAAAGCATAGACAACAGCTAAAAGCTCTTTTTCGGTTGTCGTATAATGTAATTGAGCCCCCGTCATTGTTTTGCTAGCGTAGTGGATTGGTTGGAAGTGTTTATTCACTCGTTGGCCCAAAACCGCACCAATAGCAAAGTGGCTAGCATCGCACATCAGTTCAAAAGGCAGCTCCCAATTAGGGGTAACCAAGACCGGTGCCTTAGTTAGCTTATCCTTAAGAAGATTGAAGGCTTCGAGACACTCTTTAGAAAAGATAAAAGGAGTATCTTTTTCCAAGAGGTGGGTCATCGGGCGAGCGATTTTAGAGAAATCCTGAATGAATCGACGATAGAAGCCCGCATGACCCAGAAAACTTCTCACACCCTTCACAGTTGAAGGTGGAGGTAATTTGGCTATGACATCTACTTTAGCACGGTCGACTTCAAGACCGGATTTAGAGATTTTGTGTCCTAGCACAATGCCTTCTTTTACCATAAAATGGCATTTTTTCCAATTTAGAACAAGGCGAGTGTCTTCGCACCGCTTAAGCATACATTCCAAATTGGCAAGGCAAGAAGAGAAGGAATCCCCGAAGACCGATAAATCATCCATGAAGACTTCCATGGTTTGTTCAACCATGTCATGGAAGATAGCCAACATGCACCTTTGGAAAGTCCCAGGGGCATTGCATAAGCCAAAAGGCATTCTTTTATAAGCAAAGGTGCCATAGGGACAAGTGAATGTTGTCTTCTCTTGATCTTGGGGATCGATGGGTATTTGAAAATAACCCGAGAAACCATCAAGAAAGCAGTAATATTCATTACCCGCTAAACGTTCAAGCATTTGGTCCATAAAAGGTAGAGGGAAATGATCCTTTCTCGTGGCATCATTGAGTTTGCGGTAGTCTATACAAACTCTTCACCCAGTAACGAGACGGGTAGGAATCAACTCGTTGTTTGCATTGGGCACAACGGTGATTCCGCCTTTCTTAGGCACACAATGGACTGGACTAACCCATGGTGAATCCGAAATAGGGTAAATCATACCCGCATCAAGAAGTTTGATAACCTCTTTTTTGATGACTTCATGGATTTTAGGATTCACCCTTCGTTGGCTTTGAATTGTGGGCTTAAAGTCGTCCTCCATGAGAATTTTATGTGTGCAGAAGTGAGGATCAATTCCACGGATGTCGGAGATTTTCCAAGCGATAGCGCGTTTATGCTTCTTCAACACGGCGACAAGTCGGGCTTTTTCGTCTTCTTTCAGATCCTTCGCAATGATGACCGGTAACTTCTCGTTGTCTTCCAGGAAAACGTACTCAAGATGAGGAGGAAGGTCTTTAAGCTCAAGAGTAGGAGGATCCTCAATAGATGGTGAAACTAACGATGGATCATCATTAGTCACCTCTTTAGGAGAAGGAGGAGACAACGGGTCCTCATTGAGAAGTCTCTCAATAGTACGAATATCTTCGTCCCAATTGGTGGACAAATTATCATACTTAATATCGAGAGGACCCAAGCTAGCTTCGAAGTGATCCAAGTCACTTTCTCCAAAAGGAGTCAATGCTGGAGCAATTGAGGCAACGGTCTCAACATTGGGTAGAGAAGAAAGAGTACTTTTGCAAGCATCATGAAAATGTTCTTCACAAGCCTCATCGAGAACATCAATAGCATTAACACTCTCATATGAATAAGGTTGCTTAGAAATCTTACCCATGTTGAAGACAATTTGATCATCACCAACTCTCATGATTATTTCGCCTGCGGCTACATCAATAAGAGTGCGACCGGTCCTCAGGAATGGATGTCCAACGATTAATGGAACACGGGGATCCATCTCGTAGTCAACGACGACAAAATCCGCCGGGAAGGTGAATTTCTCAACGCCAACAAAGACATCTTCGGCTATCCCCACTGGATAAGAAACCGTACGGTTGGCTAATTCCAAAGTCATTTTGGTGGGGACTAGCTCTGGGAGAGATAATTGCTTACAAACACTTAAAGGCATTAAGTTTATACTGGCACCTAGATCGGATAGGGCCATGCAATTCTCTACTCCCGGGAAGTTGCAAGGAATCAAGAAGCGACCCGGATCACCAAGTTTGGTGGGTAATTTCCTTAAGAGCAATGCGGAGCAGTTCTCGTTTAGTTGGGTCTGAGCGATGTCAAGAAGCTTTTCCTTATCACTTAGAAGATCTTTAAACATCTTAGCGTATTGGGCATGTGAGCGAGAGCCTCGGCAAAGGAGATGTTAAAATTCAATTGTTTAAACATTTTAAGAAAGTTTGAAACCTGAATATCGTCCTTGCTCTTTTGCTTCTCTTTCCTCAACCTTGAAGGATAAGGTATATTGGATGAAGAAGAGGGCTTTAGGGTAATAGGATCACTCACAACCACGGGTGGTGGGGAAATGGGGATAGAAGGTGAAGGTGGTGGGGAAAGTTGCTTGGTTTCCTTGTTCACAATCACGGGTGGAGGTGTAGGAAGCTCGGGTTCCATATAACCTTTTCTACTACGAGTGGTGATTGCTTTCATCTCCCCTCTTGGATTTGCTACGGTATTACTCGGAAGAGTACCCGAAGAAGAGGGTTGATTACTTTGGATGAGCGAACCAATCATATCACGAAGGTGAACAGCTTGATTATTAAAAGAGTTTTGCATGTTGGCATTAATTTCATTGCTGTGTTTGGCCATATCATTCCTTAGCTCGGCTCGAATATCGTTCCCTTGTTTTGCCATTTCTCCCTTCAAGTTGCGGACTTGACTCTGAAGATTCGTCACCAACTCCCGATTAGTCTTCATGAATGTCTCGACTTCTGGACCCAATGCCATCGGTTGATTGAGAGGTGGAGCTTGGTAAGCTTGGGAATTTCCCTGAGTTGGGTATGGGTTTCGTTGGGATTGATATTGATTGTTTGCACGAGGTTGGGATTGGTTGTAGTTTTGTTGTTGGTTTTGGTTTGCAGGAGGGAAACCGGGAGGAGCAAGATAATTGTTGGAACGATAACTTAGCAAGCCACGGTCTCCTTGAGGGCGGGCTTGATAGCCTCCCGTGGGATAAGTGTCGTAAGCTGCGTTAACGTTTTCAGAATAATTGCCTTGGGTAGAAGGACAATCATTGTAAGAATGAGGGCCACCACATGTGTCACAAGAAATAGCAACGGCTTTAGCTTGTTGAAAGTGGTTTGTGGCCATGGCCATGAATTTCTTGTTCATTTCAGCGAGTTGTCGAGAAATTTCAGTCATTTCAGGATTGGAGGTAGTAGATGAAACATTGACTATCGAATTGGATCTTGAGGATGCGGATGAATCCCAATTCTTGTGGTGAGTAGTCATGTTTTCGATCAACTCTCGACACTCCTCCGGTCTCCTTTTCATAAAGGTACCACCGGCGGCGGCATTGATCGTGTCACGATCACGAAAAGTGAGACCATTGTAGAAGGTGTCAATGAGAGTGACGGGGAGCATATTGTGATTAGGACAGCGGTCGATCAAATCATTGTACCGTTCCCAAGCATCGAAAAGTGATTCATCATTCTCTTGCATGAATCCACTGATTTGGTTACGAAGGCTAGTGACCATGGATGGGGGAAAGTAGCGCGATAAAAAGCGTTGAGTCATGTCATTCCACGTATGAATAGAATTCTTAGGAAGACGGTCAAACCATTTTTTGGCATGGTGAGAAAGCGAGTGTGGAAAAAGTTGGAGGCGAAGGTCATCCATAGAAATACCAGAGCACTTCATGCTTTGGGTAATGGTAATGAATTTGTCGAGGTGTTTGTTGGCATCATCATCCGGAATTCCACGAAATGGGTTCGTTTGCACTTGCTGGATCATGTGATGCTTCAACGAAAACTCCTGAGCCGTGACGTGCATTGGCGCAATCGGGCCTCCGCGTCCGTTCATGGTGGGTTGGCACAATTCCTCCATCGTTCGTAAATCGGGTAGGTGGACATTGTTGTTGTTTTTGTTGTTGTTGTTATTATTCAAATTGGGTAGAGGTGGGTTATTATGGTTGTTATTAACACCAGCCATATCTAAATCTTCACGAGTCTCGGGCTCAGAATAGTTCGAAGATCTAGTACGCATACACCTGCAGAAGAAAAATATACACAAAGAATATATCTATAATCTTTTTGGTGCAAAACCTTTTGAAAAGAATTGCTTTTTAATGATTTTATAATGTTTTTGTATTTTTGAAGAGTTTTATATTTTTTATGGATTTTTGGAAATTTTTAAAGCAAGGAAAATAAGGTTCAAAGAACGGATCCCAAAATTCAATGCGCCATTTAATACTTCGCTTTTGGCTAGGTATAAAATCTTATCGTCTGAATCTTTTCGAATTGAAAACCGGTCTTAAGTGCGACTCAATCGTCTTTTGGTGAATCAAGAGAATGGTTTGGTTTTGATTATCTAATTTTAAACTATTAGCAAGTAATTAAAGTGTCGTTGAGTAAAATGGAAGAATAAAGATTAACACTAAAATGACAAGTAGAAATAAAAGCTTGTAAACTTAAAGGTGACAATAGAAAAACTACTAGCACACTAAATAAAACTAACGCTTGGAAAACTCTCTAAAAATAAGAACTTAGTTGAAAAGTACTAAAAGAAAGTAAGATAGGAATAAACCAAAGTAACTCAATCGGAATAAGCCGAAAGGAACCCAGATCGGAATGTATTCCGATCTGGTGGTCGGAATATGGGTTGAAGTGCAAACAATAGGAATACACCAAAGCAAGTCCAATCGGAATATCAGGAAAGAACACTCAATCGGAATGTGCAAAAGATTGCTAGATCGGAATATGCTGAAGACTTCCCGTCGGAATAACTGAAACTTTGACACAATCGGAATACTTGCAAAAATACCCAATCGGAATATACAAACTTACACCTATCGGAATATCCCACAAAGGCCTAGATCGGAATACTTGGGTGCCGATCGGAAAATGAAAACCCTTTTCCGATTGGATCAATCGGCAAAAGGGTGGGAGGCTGCTCGGAATGTGAAGCAATCGGAAAAGGGAGTTGTACCCTTTCCGAAAATGAAGGAAATCGGTTATAAGCTAATGATTAAGCTATATAATGAGCTTATCACCAAACTAAGCCGAATCAATGCCTAAACCGGATCAAATAAGCACTCTAATCAACTTATCTAACTCGAAAATAAGCAACTTTTTGGATCAAACAATAAAAACATAAACTTTTTAAGGAAAACTTTTATAAACAAATAAGCTAATCATAAAAATAAGCCAATAAGCACAAAAGTCTTAAAGCTTAATCAAATGAAAACTTATGAAATGATCAAAAGATTAACTTTTTAAGCACGAAATCATTAAGAACAACACGGATCTATTGATAATTGCACCAAAATCAATCTTAAATCAAAGAAAAGTAGAATGAGATTAAGGAATAAAAGCTTAAAATGGAACTTTGATTAATTAAATAAGCAATACAAAGATGTTTAATCTTAAAAGATTAAGAAAAAGATGAAATTTAGTGAGAGAAAGTTTAAGACTCTCTCTCTCTAAAACTAGAGAAAACTAAGAAAAAGTGAAAACTAGCTAAATTATCTAACCACCCTCCTAATGACTATTAGGAGGGTATTTATAGGGAAGGTGGAAGGAGTGCATGTGTTGCATCTTCTTGCTTGCTTTCTTCACGTGTTCTCGACTCGACTTTAATTCTTTGTCTTTGTCGTCTCGGGATTTGAACTTGTATTTTTAATTTTCTTCTTCTATTAGACTTAAGTTCTTCGACTTCGTTAAACTTCCGTCTTTAGACTTTTTCTTCGATAAATCTTCAGAATAGGCCTTGGACTTCCGTTCTTTTTGCACTCTTGATCTTTTGACTTCGTCTTTTCCCGTTTTCTTCGATAAAAGCCCGTGAAAGCCCGTGTTTTCTTCCTTTTTCATATTTTGGTCCTAAAACACAATAAAAACACAAACCACGCATAATTCCGACTTTTACGACATAAATCACACGTTTTGGTCTTGTTATTATTGGAAATAAGTGGTAAAAGGATAAGTGTTTTCACACTTATTAACATCCAAGTCTCAAATTTCTTAAGGATGTTCAAGCAACTCAACATCAACATATCCTTTGCGGAAGCTCTTGCTTATATGCCAAAGTTTGTTAAGATGTTCAAGGATTTACTCTCAAACAAGGAAAAATTGGTTGATTTGCCCAACACATCCCTTAATGAAAGTTGTTCCTCCGTGCTACTTAAAACCTTACCAACAAAACTTGGAGATCCGAGGCGTTTCTTGATACCATGTAATTTTCCCGGTGTGGAAAATTGCATGGCTTTGACGGATCTAGGGGCAAGCATAAACCTCATGCCTTTATTGGTGTGGAAAAAACGCTCTCTTCCCGAGCTCACTCCCACTAGGATGACCCTTGAGTTAGCCAACCGAACCATAGCTTACCCCGTAGGTATCACGGAGGATGTATTTGTTGGTGTGGATAAGTTTACATTTCCGGCCGACTTTGTAGTGGTTGATTATGACATGGATCCTAGAGTTCCTTTGATTGTTGGTAGACCGTTTTTGAGAACGGGTCGTACTTTGATAGATGTGGCAGAGGGAGAACTAATTATGAGAGTAGAGGATGAGAAAGTGGTGTTTAAGTTAGGGAAAGTTTGTGATAGGAAAGAGGTTAAGGAGTCTAGACCGTGTGAGACTATTAACATAGTTGATGTGTTAGATGAGGTGTGTGATGAAAACTTTCATGATGCTTGCAAGAGTACTAGTGATGAAATGCCCCATGTTGAACCCGTGGCCTCAATTGCTCCTTCCTTAACACCTTTTGGAGAGAGTGATTTCCTCTTGGAGGAATTTGAGTCTAACTTTCTTGGTGATGATGATTCTCCCATTAATTGGGAAGAAGACATTCTTACTATCCAAAAGTTGCTCAATGAGGACCCTATTCCTTCTCCTACTCCAAAAGAAGTTACCAATGAGAATTCTTACATAGTAAAACCTTCCATAGAGAGTCCACCTCCAATTGAACTTAAGGACCTTCCATCCCACTTAGAGTATGCTTTCTTAGAGGGCAAAGACCAATTACCCGTGATCATTGCTAAAGAGTTGAAAGAGGATGAGAAGGAACAACTCATTGAAGTCCTTAAGAAACACAAGAAAGCCTTAGCATGGAAAATATCCGACATAAGGGGAATTGATCCACATTTTTGTACACACAAAATCCTTATGGAGGATGATTACAAACCCGCCATTCAAAGTCAATGAAGAGTTAACCCAAAAATCCATGAGGTCATTAAGAAGGAAGTGATTAAACTCCTTGATGCGGGCATGATTTACCCCATTTCCGACTCTCCATGGGTTAGCCTGGTACATTGTGTTCCAAAGAAGGGTGGAATCACCGTAGTGCCTAATGAGAACAATGAGCATATTCCTACAAGACTTGTTACCGGTTGGAGAGTTTGTATTTACTATATGAAGCTCAATGAGGCTACTATGAAAGACCATTTCCCATTACCTTTTATGGACCAAATGCTTGAACGCTTAGCGGGAAATGAGTACTATTACTTTCTTGATGGCTTTTCGGGTTATTTCCAAATACCCATTGACCCTAAGGATCAAGAAAAGACCACATTCACTTGTCCCTACGGTACATTTGCTTACAAGAGGATGCCTTTTGGCTTATGTAATGCACCAGGGATGTTTCAAATGTGCATGATGGCGATTTTCCATGATATGATAGAACAAACTATGGAGGTTTTTATGGATGATTTTTCCGTCTTTGGAAATTCATTTACCTCATGTCTCACCAATCTAGAGAGAATGCTTAAGCGTTGTGAGGAAACACGTTTAGTGCTTAATTGGGAGAAATGTCACTTTATGGTGAAAGAGGGAATTGTTTTAGGACACAAAATATCCAACAAGGGATTAGAAGTGGATCGAGCTAAAATTGATGTGATTGCTAAGCTTCCCCCACCCACTTCGGTTAAAGGTGTAAGGAGTTTCTTAGGTCATGCGGGGTTTTATAGGCGCTTTATACAAGATTTTTCTAAGATAGCTAGACCGATGACTCACCTCTTAGAAAAAGAGGCTCCTTTCATTTTTAACCAAGATTCTTTGGAATCTTTTGAGACTCTTAAGGAGAAATCGACAAAGGCTCCCGTTTTGGTTTCTCCAAATTGGGAATTACCTTTTGAGCTTATGTGTGACGCTAGTGATTATGCGGTGGGGGCCGTCTTAGGTCAAAGAGTGAATAAGCATTTTCAACCTATACACTATGCGAGTAAAACCATGACCGGTGCACAACTTCATTATACTACCATGGAAAAAGAGTTGGTTGCTATAGTCTATGCTTTTGAGAAATTTAGACCATACCTTGTGCTATCCAAAACCATAGTGTATACGGATCATTCCGCTCTCAAGTATCTCATGACAAAACAAGATGCTAAGCCTAGGCTTTTGAGATGGGTTTTGCTGCTTCAAGAGTTTAAGATAGAAATTCGTGATAAGAAAGGGGTCGAGAATTTAGCGGCGGATCACTTGAATAGACTTGAGCATCCTTTTCAAGGAGATTTTCCAAATCAAGAAATCAATGAATCCTTTCCATTAGAGGAGCTCATGTCTATTTCTTCCCAAGAGGATGCCACTCCTTGGTTTGCGGATATGGCCAACTATCTTGTGGGGAATGTGCTTATTGAGGGTCTTACTTACCAACAAAAGAAGAAATTTCTTAAGGAAGTTAAGTACTACTTTTGGGATGATCCTTATCTTTTTAGGCAATGTGCAGACCAAATCATTAGACGGTGTGTAGATGGGGCCGAGGCATTTAAGATCTTAGAAGCATGTCATAAAGGACCTACGGATGGACATTTTGGGCCCAACTATACCGCCAAGAAAGTCTTTGATTCAGGTTACTATTGGCCTTCCATTTATAAAGATGCCCATGAAATGGTGAAATTTTGTGATGTGTGTCAAAGACAAGGAAAATTTACGCAACGTGATGAGATGCCACAAACTTTTATTCAAGAGTGTGAGATTTTTTATGTATGGGGCATAGATTTCATGGGACCTTTTCCATCTTCTAAGGGAAACAAGTATATACTTTTGGCGGTGGATTATGTGTCTAAATGGGTGGAGGCTAAAGCCTTACCTACTAATGATGCTAGAGTTGTTGTGAAGTTCTTAAAGAAATTGTTTGCTAGATTTGGTGTACCTCGGGCCATCATAAGTGATCGTGGTACGCACTTTTGTAATGATCAATTCACGAGAGTTATGAAGAAATATGGAGTTAATCATAGACTTTCTACCGCGTATCACCCACAAACCAATGGCCAAACCGAGGTCACAAATCGTGGTTTAAAGAGAATTTTAGAGAGAACGGTGGGAGAGCATCGAGCTTCTTGGTCGGATAAGCTTGATGATGCTTTGTGGGCTTTTAGGACGGATTTTAAGACACCAATTGGTTGTACTCCTTATAGGCTTGTCTATGGTAAAGCGTGCCACCTCCCATTCGAGTTAGAACATAAGGCATCTTGGGCTCTCAAGTGGGCTAACTTTGATTTAAACCAAGCCGGTTCACATAGGAAGGATCAATTTAATGAGATGGATGAATTGAGAGCCAATGCCTATGAAAATTCTTTGCTTTACAAGGAAAAGACTAAGAAATTGCATGATGCTAAGATCAAGAACCGTGAGTTTAAAGTTGGAGAGCCGGTTCTCCTTTTTAACTCAAGGTTGAAACTTTTTGCGGGCAAGCTTAAGTCGAGATGGTCCGGTCCATTCACTATTGCTCAAGTGTTTCCATATGGAACTATTGAGTTGTCACAACCCGATGGTCCAAATTTTAAAGTGAATGGTCACCGTGTGAAACATTATTTTGGGGAGGACATTTCCGTTGAAATGGTCCAAGAGATCCCCATTTTCCCCATGAATTAATTCATTGAGGGACGAGTCGAGCTAGAGACTCATTAACTCAAGCATCGTATAACTAGGTTTAGAGTGTTGTAGGTTAGCAATAAGGGTATAGAATTGGAGATAAGTGTAGGGGAGACCTTCTTTTGTCTTCATTTTGTTTGTAGGGTTTCTCACTCATTTCATGCTTTGGAGCTTATGGAGGAAACCCTTGTATCCGGTTCACTTCGTTACTATTGTGATCTTTCATTGACACCTTGTGCTTAAACATGAATTCACCAATAGTTGACCTTTCCTTAATTTGGGTTAAGAAAAGTCTATTCATTGTCATAAGTGTAGGGGAAGTTTTTATACTTCCATGCTCTTAAACATTGAGGACAATGTTTAGCTTAAGTGTAGGGGGGTCTTCTATCGAAGTGACCTTACCTAGAACTTGTCATTGTCCTTCATGATAACTTGGAAATTAATTTTTCAAACATTTTTCAAATTTTTGATCTACTTTGGCCACCAAAAATATGCATTCATCAATCATTTTTCATTTGCATAACACATGTGAATTGTATATATTTTTTCTTTTATCTTTCATCAAAAATATATAAAAAGAAAAAAAATATAATAAGAACATGGTTTAACAAATTTAGACTTCTTTGACATATTAGGCCCGCCATGGATATTTTGACTCAACCCGAGTTTGCTTATCTTAGCATTCTCTAGCTAGTATCCTTAACCATGTAGTCCTTCATTGGTCTATTAGGCTAAGCATCCACCAATCTCATTCTTTGAGATTTTAAATTTGTGGAGAATGGGAAATGATAGAGTTAAAGCAAGTATAAAAGGGCTAGATTAACTTCATGATAATTACTTGTGGCTAAACCCTTCTTTTCTTTACCTCTAATTTCTTTGCATGTATATATGTTAATAAATAATCAAGAACAGTTTTAATTGGTTTGTAATCTCTTATGCATTTTTGTCTAATCATTCATGGTTGGTATAAGTACGTCTTAAGATTCTAAGTTAGAACGTTTTATGTGTACTAGACTTATGTCATGCTCAATATTTAGCGGGTGTTTTTCCTTTTATTCTTTTAAACTTTCTTAGTGAGGAATAAATAAAAATAAGAGTGGCTTATTAAAAAAAATGAGTGGCTAGAATAAAAAAGGAAAAGAAAAGAAAAAAAATATATATATACAAGTCTCCCAAGAGGGGCAGTGTGGGGTTAATTATAGTGACTATTGAGTTCCAATATTACCTTAACGGGTTGCGAGGATTCAATAGATTGCTCCAATCCAATATTACCTTGACGGGTTGCGGGTTTGAAGATCCAAAGTCTCAAAAAGTTGGCGGATGTAAATTATTGTGTGAATTTTATTTTTCTTTCCTTAGCGAGTGTGGCTACTTATGAAAGCATGACATGAGGATTTTACACATAAGGCGAATGACTTATTACTCTTGAAACGGACTTATATTAATTGTGAGCGGTTTTTCAAGTAATGGATGAGAGGATTACTTAGGATTAAAACCGAGCTTCCTTATTTTTGGATTTTGCATTTCGTATACTTCACACTTGAAATAAATGACAAATTTGCCCACAAGCAATTTGCTCAAATAATAACCGGTTCCACATTTAATTATCATGAATAAGTTGATGCACTTTTTACTTGTGAATACAATGATCCCATTTTTAAGCTTGCTATAGGGAAAGTGAAACTTGAGGGTGATAAATGTCCATGGTACCCAAGCCCTAATCAAAGTCATTGAATTCTTTATGAGTTATTTCCATCAAACCAATTCAAGAAAAACCAAAAAGATATAAATAGAATTGTATTTTGTTCATTGCATTGTTAGAAATCAAAATCATGCATCATATAGTGTAGAGTAGTGTAGATGCATTCCATAATGGCCAAGGTGGATTAATTATGAGGAGAATGTAAATTTTTGCTTTAAAATATAGCATTGCATGAGGACATCACAATGTTCAAGTGTAGGGGATTTGATATGAGCAAAAACTCATATCAATTTATCAACAAATCACCCTAAAACACAAGAAAAATACCTAAACTTTGTGCTATAAAGCGGAATTATGTGGTATGTTTTGTGTTTGTGTGCAAATAGGTAAGAAGGGTACAATTTAAAGAAAACAAGGAAAAATCAAGCTTAATTGGATGAAAAAGACAAAGAAGGATCAAAAGTGACAAGACTTTGAAGAACAAGGACCTATCTTGACAACATTTTTAAGATGAAGGACCAAAAGTGTAAATTTGTCAAAGTCAAGATCAAAGTCAAACATGGTCAACTTTCAAGTCAACTCAGTCAAAGGGTCTTTTTGATCAAGTTTGCAAGTGGAAGGACTAAAATTGCCAAAAGAATGAAGTTCCTAGCTCAAAACCACAATCTGCCAAGTCAAGGGACTATTTCTGCCAACTTTGGAAATTCATTTCAAGTTCAATCCGTGTCAAATGCTTTGGGCCAAAGAGAATGCAAGAAATGGGGTACACAGATCACCAACTCAGCACATTTAATAACCACTCAGCCACCACCTCATTAAATAAGTAGATCACAACAGTGCCACGCACTCAGATTATTTCCACCAATAGAAAATAAGAATTTGGATAAAGATCCACAACACCTCCTCTCAACCAATGCAACACTCACACGTGGCATCTCCTTCAACACAATGAACCCAGAATCGAATTGAAGATCTACTACATTTCAGAAGGAACTTTATACATGAAACTTGTTCATTTTCAAGTCCTAAATACATCCCAACAATCCAATCAAGCTCAAACTAACTCACTAAGAAATACCCAAATTTAAACTTGTAACGGCTATATCCAATTGAGAAGATGAGGACACGTGGAAGCAATTGATTGGTTCTGACACGTCACAATCCCCAACTACTTCACATCTGCATTCTATAAATACCCTAGATTAGCCTTTATTTCATGTAATGTAGAAAAGTGTGAAAACACACACACTTTTAGTTTTCTCTCATCTCTATTAGTTTTAGCTTAACAACTCAAGAGTCTGACAAACTCTTGAGTCTGTTATTAGTTGTAACCAATTACCAGTTTTGTACCCAACTCAATTCCTAAATCAATAAAATTTCCATTTTCCCTCCAAATTCTTCATTGCTATTCTATTGCTCATTCACTGAATCTTGTTACTTTGTTGCTGTTATTAACTAGTTATGATCACCATTTGATCATGATTAGCTGATTAAGAAGATTGTAGCTGTTGTACCTGTTCAGTTCATTCCATTCCAGTTCTAGTTGATTTTGAAGGTTTCAAGCTTAACAATGGAGATTATGGTGATTGTAGCTGATGATTTGTAGATGTTTGGTTGTTACTAGTGCTAAGGTGGTGGTTAGCACTAGCTTAGAAAGCTCAGCGCTTCTCTACTGCCCAATGGAGGCCTAAGCTAGAAGGTTTTGCAATTCTTAGTTCTTGTTCCATTCAAGTGTTGGTTGCATGCTTAATACCTAGTTAATCCTTGTTTGAATGCATGATAAAAGGTGTTTAACTTGTATTTGATATGATTTCAGTGTTTGAGAAGCCTTATTGTAGCTTATTACTTGCTGATTACGCTTGTCCTTGTCTTGTTTTCAGCATTTAATCAGTCATTTTAGCTTAACAAGTCATTTTGAGTTCTTGTTGGTTTAACTGCTTGTAACTAGTTCATTTGCACTTCATCCTTGTTATAAAACTTAGTTTGATATTGCTTTTCACTCAGCTTAGCCAATAGCTTAAAATCTCTTCATAAAAGTTTGTTCAATCTCAGAAAAGTAGTGTTTGGGATAACTTGATAGTTGCTTTTCAAGTGTTAGTTTTTGGCAAATTCTGGTTCATTTCAAGTCAACTAGTCATAGCAATAAGAGTTAAGTCATTTTCTAGTCAAGAAATTAGTCAAACAGGCAATTGGTACACAAAAAGGTTTGGGTCAGTTTTTATCAAGATAGTTTTCAGAAAGTTCATGATTTCATTTGCTTAGCAAATCTTTATTTCTTGATGAAATCCTTTCAAACCAGTTCTCATCTTTCACTCAATATATGAACTTTTAGTGTGTAAAAGGAAATTATACAGTATCTAGTTTTGAGTTAGTAATAAGCAATTTATTAAGCACTTGAGCAATTGCATTTCCCTGTGATAAAAACATGGACTGATTTCTCATATCTCACTTTCCACTTCAGAAACTTGTTAATTTTCTTTCACATTTCCAATCAAAAAGTGTTCCTAATTAGGTTTTGAGAATTTGAGCTTTTTGAAAAATCTGGTCAACAAAAGTCAACATAAGCTCAATTTAGCTTATTTTCAATTTTAGAGCTTATTACTTGATCATTTTCTTTGAGACTTGACTTCCCATTCTTATTTTGACATGTTTAACAAGATTCTTCATTAAAATCAAGTAGTGCATGAGTAGCTTATCAGTTAGCTTATGTTGAGCTTATTTTGATTTACTTATCAGAGTTCTAGGCAGTTTTAGCTTAATTCCTTTGACATGTCTAGCTTATTTTTGATTTTAAGAAGTTTGAAATTGGTTTGAGCTTATTTGGTCAAGAAACGAGCTCAAACGAGCTTATTTCATTCTTTAACCCGTTTTTGGTTAAAACTCTTGAAAATTGCATTTTGGTCCTTTTGGTATTAAGCAGTTTCTAAATCAGGCTAATCTTCCAACTTATTAGGTTTTGCAAAAGTTTAATCCTTGTATTTTCAAGTTTGTTCAAAAGTGGTTAGTCAGTTTTCATTTAGTTAAAAATTAGTTACTTAGTTTGGATAATTTTCACATTTAGCCCATATAGTTAACTGTTTTAGCATAATTAGTCCCTAGACTTTTTGACTTTGTATTTTTGGCATTTATATTTCATAGAATTTACATTTTCAGTCCTTATAGTTTGTAGAATTTACATTTTAGCATTTTACTTGAATAAAAACTTGGTTTGTGCACTTTGTTTTACGTATAAGTAGACTGTATTTTTCATTTTTGCAAGGCTTTGTTTGAATTAGATATAGAATATCCAAATACTTTACCAACCAAAAACAATTAAAAACTCGATCTTGTTAGGACTTTCAATTTGTTAAGAACTGAGAAAAACGAACTTCAACTATACACATTTTAAACACCTTATCACAGAAATTTCAAACAAAAACCCAAACTTTTGAAATCCTTTCCAAACCAAGAACCAAGCTAAACTGAAAAATGAGAAGACCTGGATTCTTCTTTGTGATACCTGCTAAGAGTAAACACACATCACAACCCCAAAATCTGAATCAAAAGTTGTGTTGTCAATACAGCTTTTGATTTAAGCTTATGGACTAGTGATTAGTTCACAAAAGTACAAATAAAGAAAGATTTTTAGGAAAACTTTTTTCTAAGATAAATGTAGCCAATTTAAATATAACATGAGTTTAAAACCTCCATTCCACAAAATATTGGTCAGATATTTTCTAAAAACAGATTTTAAGAAACATGGTTCTTCAAAATTTTGACAAAATTTCTTTAGACAAACTTTTGAATAAGCTTAAAATTTAAAATGCCTAAATTAAAACATGAAAGTAAATAAACTTGAATTAAAACTATGGAACTCAGAGATTTTATGCAAGGCACATTCATTAGTGTAAATATTCCATACACATGGTTTACATAAAAAAGTCTAGAACAAAAGGCAATATACATCATGTATTCTCTTTTATACTAGATAAAAGAACTATCTAGAATCATAAATAAAAAATACAAATAACAAACCCTAATATTGTTGAATCCAACCTATGCCCTTGAAAGTTTGAATTCGAGAATTGGTCAAATGTCATCTTGTGATCCTGCCAGAAACCATGTGATGCCAGTTGTGGTAGATGCAATCTTGGCCGTCTCTTGACAAGTAGGGATCAAGGAATCATCCAAGCCCGTTGATCTTGTCCCCTGCTTTGGTTTTGAGGGAAAGTGATGGGCAGGGGAGCCACGTGGGTCATTTTAAAGTAATGGGGGACCAAAACAAGGGTGGGGTTTGATTTAACATTTGATTAGTTGTTAATCTTTAAGTAATTGAAGATTATCCCTTTCTTTTGACGAGTTTATAGAATTAGGGTTTATAGGTGATAGTTGTGTAAATACGTCTTTTAGGAAAAAGAGCGTAAATAGGGTAAGTATTAAATTCGACGATTTAGTAAAACCGACAAATCGAATAAGTGCGAGTTCGTTCTCGGCGGAGGTGTGTATGTGTGTGCCAATAACATAAAAATCAAATGTTTGGATTAGTGTCGTTTTTGAATGAGAAAAGAAGAAAAATTAAGACGATGTACGCTAAAAATTACCCTACGATGTGAAAA
The DNA here is from genome assembly GCA_025667525.1 of Glebionis coronaria. Lineage (NCBI taxonomy): Eukaryota > Viridiplantae > Streptophyta > Magnoliopsida > Asterales > Asteraceae > Glebionis > Glebionis coronaria. The sequence goes on from CM046876.1 coordinate 245,422,807, forward strand.
CGGAAAATCATAAAACTCGACAAAATATGAAAATTCACTAAAATTAACCAAAAGTTTATTTTAATCTAAGAAAAATCTAAATAAAACAAAATTGAAAACAAAAATTTCCAAAAACTTTTTAATAATTGTATATTAATTTTTAAAGTTTAATAAAAAACTAAAAAAATAAAATGCCTAAAAAGTAAAAATGCAAATTTTTCTTTATGTAAACCTCAAAAATATTAATTAAAACTTAAAAACTATTTTTCCAAAATTTAAAAACACTTTTTTTTATCTTTAAACTTATTTATAAAATTTAAAACAAAATTAATGATTAAAAATTAATTAAACACGGGAAAAATAAACTTTTACTTGCAAAAATTCCTAAACTATATGACAAACACAGTAAAAATGGAAAAAGCTAAAAAGTTAACCTAAATAAGCTGTTTGACAGCTTATTATACTCGAACTGTTATTAATAAGCTAAACCAACAACCCCTTAAGTTCCACCCTAGGGAACATATAACCAGTAAAGTCCCTAGGGCGAATGGTAAGTGTGTTGTGTGTTGGTGTGGGTGGCGCAGGTTCGAGTCCTGGCCACGTCTATTTTTTTAAAACTTTGTTTTTCTTTTTTCTTTATAACTACTTGCTACTTGTGATTTAATATTCCAAAAACACAAAAACAAACTTAATTTAACAACAAACAAGATGGATTAAACTGAAAAACGTGATGAGATTTGAAAAAAAATGAAACAAGCCTAACTTCTAAAATATAAAGTGTTATTCGATAAACAAAATAAGGGTGGCCGTTCTCGGGTAACAAAAGAAAACAACAGAATGCTTATGGGAACTGATTGTGCTCGTTTGTGATTGATTAGTTGTTGTTTTTGGCAAAGCAAGGCACCCCTACACTCAGTTGAGTGTAAGAAGTCACAAGTAACAGAAAAAACACCAAATTACATACAAAGTCACACAAAGATGCACAAAATCACTCACTGAATGTTACTGATGTGGTCTACAGGTCTGGTAGGCACTTGCTGGTCTAGTGTGCAAATAAATAAGATTCAAACCACAAAATCATTCACAAAACACAACCAAATTACATTTAACTGAATACAAGTCCTAGATTACCACTACTCTTAACAGGTTTCAAGATTTTGCATCGTAAATCACTAAAACATACTGGTTTAGGCCTACTGATTGTTTTTGACTATTTTCAAAAAATGAACATGCAACCTTCCTTTTTATACTACATAACTTAAAACAAGTTACTGATATTATCCTATTACTACTATCTAAGTATGTTTAACCTGAATTAAGGCCAAAGATTGGTCAAAGACTTGTCTAAAAACCTAATCCCAAACACGCTTTAAGTTTCTGTCAATGAAAATTTTCAAACCAAAAGCTAAACAAAACCTCAACTATGCTCAATCCTTACTCTAACATGCATCGAACACATAAATAAACATAAATCAAGGCTTATCTAACACAAAACACAGATAAAACACAAATCATCACCAAATCCATAATTCACATAAAAAATAAAAAACAAAGTCAATAGGGTTCAAGCATAACATGTTGATTCCTTCTAATGGTTTGTTCAAGATCTTATGAGAATGTAGAGAAGCCCTGTTGTGGTTCAACAAATGAACCAAGGAAAATATGTCTTCTAATAAGCAACTACAAAGAAAAATGGGAAAGACTTATGGTTCTTCTTGATCCCTGCACAACACAACAAACCACAAGAACACTTCAAGTAACAAGAGAACTTCAAGAGATTTTGTCAGAAGCTCTTGAAGGAGCTTTTGCTACACTAAAGATCAGTAATAAAAAAAGAAAGATTTTAGAAAAATCTTTGAAAAATCAAACTTTGGAACACAAACTCTTGAAAACTTCAAATGGATACCAACAGAAAGTAACAAAAATCTAAATTCAATGCACAAAGTCCACTTTCACTTCATTTGTGCTTGGAATCAGGATTCGTGGGTCTCAAAAAGTTTTTGCCAAATTTTTTTTTTAACAAAACCTTTCATAAACTTAAAACTAAATTGCAATAAAATAAATGATTAAACAAACAAAACAGTAAAGATGGAACTCGGTCTTTTGCACAATGTTAAAAATTTCATTTTCATTAATAAATTAAAAATTTTACAAAAACTAGAACAAAAGGGACATACACAAGTTGTAGTCTCCTTTTATAAGGGAAAGTAGAGGATTCTAGAACATGAAATAAACTGAAAACCCTAGCAATGAAAATTCCCTAAAAGCCCTTGGACGAATTTTTCAAACTTGGTAAATCTTGGACATGTGATGAGATAGTTGTTGTTCTTCAATCTTGTGCGTTCATTTGAGTGTGGAGAGCAAGGAAAAGCATCCATACGTTTATCTTGTCCCCTCCTAGGGTTTTGTGGAAAGTGATGGGTGTAGGGGTGGTCCATTGTGGGGTCGTGGGTGAGTGTGAAGGTTTGTTTGTTGATGGGTTTTGATAAGAGTGGGTTTAATTAAGATTCTCGAGGTTTAGGGGATAAACCCCTTTGGTTTAGTGAAATTGGGATTTAGGGTTTATGTTGGAAGGGAGGATAAATAGTTAAGTGTTTGATTATGTTTAGGTTAGATAAACATGTTTACCACCTTAATTCAAATTAAACAGATTATTATAAAGTCTGTTAATAATAAACGTTGGTGGATTGGTGAGTTGGACAAAGGGGTGGTGTGTGATTGGTTGTTAGGGGTGACGTGGGATGGTGATTGACTGTGGTGAGTTTGTGTGTCTACCAAATATAGTCCCTAGCTTCTCAAATGTTTGCCACTTTGTAATTAACTTCCCATAACATGAATTCCTTTTATAATGAAATTTTCTTTTTTCAACTTTCGCCACAATAAGTTTTCCAAACTTATTCCAAGGGCTTTTCTTGTAAATTTGATATTCTTCAAGGGCCATTCATGCATATTATCAACATTTTAGGGACCCAATATGCAATATTGAGTTTTTCAATGGTATAAAATGTCAAGTCTTCCAAAGTTGAGGGACCAATCTTGACAAATCATCAAACTTTAAGGACTTGAATGGAAAATCATCGTTCGGATCCTGTTCTTTGTGCGGCTTCGTTTCCCATGTTCGTTTTTGCTTGATTCTTGTGATCTTTTGTTGATTTCACGATATCCGTTCCTAAAATACACAATGAACAAACACAAGCATATTTTGGGGTATTTTAATGATATTTTAAGCGTTTTAAGCCCGATTTAGACGATGAGACTGTATAATTGCAGTCTCATTTATCCCCCATACTAAACCATTGTCGTGTCCCCACGCAATGCTAGAATTAAGTATCATAGCACTTCAAAAGTTCATATTTATGTGACATTTATTGAAGACATAAACTTAAATAAACTATTAAACGCATTTTAGACATAATGTATTGTTTTCGTCACGATTAAGTGACTTTTAGGGTCAAAGAATAATAACACGCGAATGCCTTATAGAGATAAGTTCGTCACCCTCTATTTTCACTCGATTCCATGCTAAGCGTGTAACGAGATCATTGTCATTATAAGTTAGCAACATAATCATTACTCATGAGTGTTAATTACGTACTTAGACTCCCTTATTCCTACTTGGTATCTCTTATATTTTATTTTTGTCTTAATGATCACGAGGATACATTTTTGACTTATTTCGATATTTTATTAAGGTCGACATAAAGTAGGACGATTTAATTTATAGTTAGCTAAAGGACACGATCTTTAAAAACGGCTTCTCGTAATCTCCTTAAGTTAATATCTTGGCATAACTCGTTTCACAATTTGAGACCTTCTCGGATTGATATTTGGCATGTACTTCGTACTTCAAATCTTTGAAGACGTTCTTGAAATAATGGTCTTCTCTTCATATATGGAATTTCTTCAAACTTGGACCACGACTTCATCATTTTTCTTCAATCGTTATTTGTGATTTTGATATACAACGATCCGCCTCCTTTTCTGACTTGGATATATTTATCCTCATACCTTGTTAGGGTATTTTTGGATAGACTTCTCCATGATCTTTAGGGGAGTATATTGCTTCTCTTCGTGTGTCTCGATCCTTCATATTGATTTTGGAATAATGATACTTCACATCATCTTGGATCTTTAGCAACAAAATGGAGTTCCTCATGCCTTGTGAGGGCCTTTTTGGAACTTTGCCAATTTTCGCATCCCGCTTCAATAAGTTATGCCTTGGCTATGAACTCTATTCGAACACGAGAAACTATTAAACGATCTTGGGCTAGAAGCTAAGTATCCTTTTAAATCCTATGACCTTACTTATTGCAATTATTTAAACAAAAGCGTGGGAGAATAAGCTAATAATTACTACACATGAGATCGTGAAAGATTACATAAATTATAATTAACTCTATCATTTCTCGTTCTCATTTAAGAGACTTAGCCTAAAAAGTTAAGGAATCAAAGTTAAGTGCTCAACACGCACGGTCGAGTCAAAAATTACTCTTATTGTCACCATCGGAAAACCTACATTCGTATCTTAAACACTTATGAAAAACAAGAAAAGTTTTAAAATTTGGACATTTTTAGCCTTATTTTGCAACAAAACGATAACAAAAAGATGAAAATTGGATTACATGGTGATGTGAGCAAGGTGAAGTATCTACTCACCCCCATACTAAAACGAAACATTGTCCTCAATGTATCGAGTCTAGGGGTGGAACACCCCCATACTAGAGACGAAAGTCGAATGCTTAATCTCGAGCATGGAAAGGTTAAAACGAATAACCTGAAAGCCGTTTATGAATTATGCTAATAAGATAAAAATTTGAACATAAAAGGATATCATCGGATATCGGAATCTCCAAAGGTGTGACAACCGCAGTGGATATCATTTCCAGTACGGGGTACATTGTGAGTGAAACGATGTGTGATGATTTTATGTTCATGAGCTCACATGGTAGTGACTATGAAATGAGATGGTGTTATTTAGTGGTTTTACGTATACGTATATGTATTATAGAAAATCGTATTTTTTACGATTTACGGTTTAGCATTTAGAGGTCTCGGATGAGGTAATTAGTCACGGGGGTATTTTTCGGGATGGTTTTAAGTCATTTATGACTTAAATATAAAGTTTATTTCATATTCCAAGAGTTTTTATAAAACTGTATATTTTAGTGTCTTTTACGGTATACGCGTAAAACTGACTAGTTTTACGGTTTTGAGGTTTTGGAGGCTTTAGGAGCTGAAATAAATTAAAGAATATTAAGGTAATATTAATAAGATATTAATTAATAATAAAATAAAAAAAACGAAATTAAGGGGGGGTGATGGTCGGTTTTGGACGCAAGAAAAGGAAGAGAAAAAGGAAAAAAATAAAAAAGGAAACAAGTTTTATATTTGGACTAGGATTCTTGTGTACACTATATAAGGATTTCAACTAAATCAAAAACATAATTATTTTCCCCCGGAGATTATAGTCGACGGTTCAAGGAGAGAGTTTAGGGTTCTTCATAAAAATTTTATCTTCCATTAATCTTAAGGTAAAACCTTCATAACCCTTTTCAATTTAATTTTTTTAATGTTATTATAATCATCTTATGCTGAATTTAGGTTAGGGTTTAAATTAAAAACAGTATATTAATGATATTATAATGGTTAAGTGAATTAGGGTTTGTAATTAGTGGAGTTATGGGTAATTAATTAGGTTAGTTTAATTAAATTCGTCATTAAAAATTGGGCAGAATTTTTGTGTCATTGTTTTGATCATATAGGGAGTTCTACAAACACTTATTTTGCGATCCAAGTATCCCTGGAAAGTTAAATGAAGTGGCTTTCAAATGCAAGAAACGAGAACTAAATTGGAGGTCGGAAGTGGGTCAAAAGCAGGTTACAACAGTCGGAGGTCAAAACAGTTTTGAAGTCAGCGGGTTTTCAATTAATGTTTTAGGGTGATTGGGGTACTTAGGAGTGCACTTGAGCCCTCTAATGAGCATGGGAGTTGGTTTATATATTAAATAAGAGGCCTGGAGGAGGGCTAAGCAAATGGGTTAGGGTAAGACCCCCTAATCATAACAAACTTTTTGTATGTTCAAAACCAGTAAAATCCGGATAGACAAAAGTATATATATATATATATATATATATATATATATATATATATATATATATATATATATATATATATATATATATATATATATATATATATATATATATATATATATATATATATATATATATATATATATATATATATATATATATATATATATATATATATATATATATATATATATATATATATATATATATATATCAGGGCCTTAACGGTAGCTTTAAGGTTGGGGCAAATGGGAGGTGTTAGCTAACATATGTAAGGTCATAGGGTTTCCTTTACAGAGGTCATGGGTATGGTTAAGTGGGCGTTTGGCTTATATTTTGGAGACCTAAAAGTTGGGACTGTTTTCTGTAAAATATGAACGGGATAGGTATCGAACCTAACCAAGTTAAGGACTTGTTAGGGAAGGGTAATGGGGTGTTTAGAGCATATTAATGAGGATCATATATGGGGGAAGGCTAGATGTCCATCATAGGTTGTGAGCAATTTTAGTGTTTGGTTCAGGTTTTGATTATGTGCTTTTGTTTGTTAGCTTTTGCTAGTGCGTGGACTTTTGGAGAAGCTCAATCAGGTGAGTTTCATAGTCCCATGTCTACTAATGATTTTGACTTCCAGATGGGATGGAAGAGACACTGTCTTGTTTTATAAATTATGTTTTGAATGTTTTGTGGTTGGTGATGGACTTTTGCATAATTATGTGATTAACTGCTAATTGATTCATGATTGTTTTATGTTTTGACTTGGTACTAAGGGGATGTTGACAAGGCGGGGCCTTGGGGAGGTACATAGATGTGTGAGCATCTATGGGACCTGTGACACCCTAGAATCGAGGTCATTAACGATACCCTAAATTACGCTAATTTTTGAAATTTTTAATAAATTTTAATTTCTATATTTATAAGTATTTTGGTTAAAGCCGATGTTCGAGGTTATAATTTTTACGTTTGACGTTTTAAGAAGGACGATGACGATTACGATCCCGAGGGATGCCCAATTTTATATAAATTTTTGACGATTTATCGATAATGTAATTTTTCGAGAATTTTATTTACGGTTCGTGTTAAGTTGAGTCGGGTGAGTTTTATAGCCTTCCGAGTAAATTTAAAGTATCCCAAAAATATTTTGGAGCGTTCGGGAAGATTTCCGACTCCCGTAAAATTTTCAAAATTGACAAATGAGTCGAACCCGCAAAGTTTTGAGGACGTTTTTCATTTGAGGCCAAAAGAAGTTAAAAATTGCAACAAGGCCCCTCCCAACCCACCAAAAAGGCCAAAAGTGACAAACACACAAACACATACAAAATATTCACCAAAAATCAAACACTCTCTCCCTCCCTTCTCTCTAAAGCCGACGGACACCCCCAACACCAAGAAAAATTCACCAAAAATCTTTTTCCACTTGATTTTCCTAAAATCTAAGGTTAGACCACATCTAGTTTGGTCATTCCCCACATGTTCATGTGCTCAAATCCCACATGCATTAACAAAAATTTTCCAAGATTTTTCAAGATTATCCAAATTCGTTTTTGTGGCTAAATGAGCTAATGCATGTTGATTTTAAGTGTTATGGATGCAAGAACACCAAGAAAACCCACCAAAATCAATTTGGTTGTGGTGATTGGGTCACCCAAACCCCACGGCAATGGGGGTGTTTGGGGAGCCATGGTGGTTGTTGATTTTGAATGTTGTTCTTATGTTTGGTTCATTGTTTTAGGATGATTTACATAGGTTTCATTAGTTGCATGTTCATTTTTTTTGAAGTTTTAATTTTGAGATTGGTTGATCAATAGGGGTAGGACTGAAATTTGATGTTAGGATATGTTTGGGAAGGCTTAGGATGATGTTTAGTGGTGGTTAGAAGGCTTGGAATCGAGTCTAAGTGCGTTTTTGGTATGGCCATTTTTAGGCAGAAACATTTGGTCCATTTCATAAAAATTATTTTTTTTCCAGGACATGAAAACTAAATGTAGTGATAGAGGGTCTTTCTAGCTTTAATTTGGTATAAGGTAGAGCCCGTGACTCAAAACGAGCTAAAGGTTATGACATTTTAAAGATCGGGTACCGGGAGACGAGGACTTGCATAATCCGAATTTGTGCAAAGTTTTAGTCAAATCCCGAGGGTCACAAGTATAAATTGGTAAATGGTCAAGGGTCAAAATTTGGTCCCTAACCTGTGTAAATGGGTCTATATGTTGACTTAGGTGTCAAGGAAGTCAAAGGTATTTTTCATATAGGTCAAAGAGGTCAAAATTGGTCGAAGCGCAATTTCAGCCCGTAAAATGTAGTCGTGGAAAAGAGTTGCGTAACGGGTCGTAAAAGTAAAAACTTTTATTGGGCTTAAAAACATGTTATCTACAGGTCTTATAGGATTTTTGGAAATTTTGTCAAAATTTATAAGTGTGGTTAAATAAGGTAAAACAGCCCGTACTTTAGTCAAGTACCGGTGTGAATGGGTAAAAATGGACAACGTAAGTAACGAGAACGAATGGTATAGAATGAGTGATGCTTGTTGTTTTTGTTTTTGGCGTGAGTTATACTTGTCCTAAGTGACTAGTATATATGTATATTATACAGTACCGTAAGTATTTAAATGAGATTACTCATTACGCGTTATTTGTGATAGGTGTTGATTTAACCGGGCATCCGTTTCGTCGTCAGTGATCATCCCTCGAACTACCGACTACTTAAGATATAAGGTGTGAATTTATAGCCTCGCTTATACTTATTTCAAATTGTTTTACCCGCGAGGGAAATGCATGCTAGTTTTTAAAAGGAACGTATATCATGAATGATTGTTAGACCCGAAAGTTGCCTTAGAAATTGTGATGAGTACCAAAGTTGCAAAAGTTCCTAAAATCATGAACTATTAACTATTGTCCTGCCCTCGAGTAGGGGGAAATAGCCGCTTATGCAATTTGTAGTACTACGGGGTTAACGACCCAATGCTAGCCGAGAAGCTGTACTTTTAGTAAGTTCTGCGGTAGATTATTTTGTATGAGAAATAAGGTATAATTGCAACTGATGCCTTTAGAAGGGGCACTGGTTTCATCTGAATCACGCCGGTATTATTTACGCGGGTGATGGAGTTAACGGATTAGTGTCATGAGCTTAAACACAATTGTCAGTATCCTGATTATAGTTTGTTTGATCGACAAGACTATAAATGATCACGAATGGTTTTATTATATATACGTTCAAATGGATTGTAAAACCTATGAATTCCACTCAACGTTTTCGTTGACCAAATTTTTGGCATGTGTTTCAGGTAACCGCTGAGGTGTAGGATGGAGCATGCATGGGATGGATGTTGTGTGTACGGCTTGGAGTCCGCTTGTTTTTCCCTCCTTTTTCTACTTAAACATTTTAAGTTTAATGTTATGTTGTTGTAAAACTGAAGTTTTTGGGGTTGAGATTCATGGGGACCGAAAACGCTAAACTCTGTGCACCATTTGGGGTTGGAAAAATAGTGGACATGCATCATCTAACAATTTTAATTTCAAGTTTTAAATTGACGTCTTTTTAGCGTCGTTTGATATATCTTGTGTGCAATGAATACTGTGTAGCACCCATTGTTGTAGTTCCGCTGCGCATAGCAATTGTGGGGGTGTTACAGATTGGTAATCAGAGCCACGAGTTATAGAGAACTAGGTCGTTTTTGAAAATCCTAAACTATAACTTTTGGTGTCGTAAGAAAAGGGTCCAAGCACACACAACTATCCTGCATGGCTCCGGTAAGATTTATTGTTGTATTTATGGCATTTGACGTATACTTTTGAGTAAAGTATATATGTGGGTAATTATTACATAAGTATGGAATTACTATATGTAGACGTTGAATTTTACGTGAAATATCTGACATCGTAATTTTCATATTAATCATGCATGAGCATCATATTATTACATTTTGGGCATATGTACCACCTTTGCATTGCATTTGCATGCATATATTTATAATTATTGTATAATTACTTATGTACCCTCCAAAATTCGCTGTTATTGCAGGAATGGCCGAGGTACCGCCTAACGATAACGGAAACGATGTATGAGCCCAGGACCCCGACCCAAGGAGAACTACTTGCCCCACGCCTATGCGTACTTCCCATCTGGTTGGTGTACCAGATATCCCCAGAAGAGCCGAAGGTGCAATGAGTGCAAATTCTCTTCATCAAGGCATCCCAAGAATTTGCTGTCCCGGACCGAGGATTTATCATGATGTACGACGGACTGTGAGAGGTTTGGAAGGATCGATGTGCATGAGGTATGTAGTGGAATCAAGGGTGGTCAGTAGATTCGACGAGAATGAAAAGGCGGACGAAAGACTGTTGGAAAGGACGGCAAGAATTGCGTATGATGGGATAGTGAACAAAAGTGACATCAACAGTTTAAGATCAATGGTTGCGAATTTAAGTGCTAGTCTTGACCGTGTTAGGGAAGATCAGATGAGGTTGTCGAGGATGCAGAGTTGGGAGTATCGTGTGAGGGATTCATTGCCCCCGGATTGGAGATTCGTGGACGATTTGGAGATGGAGGCGAATGACTTCATGATTCGGCCGCCTACTAGAGGTGCTTGTATTACGGTGGGAAGTCAGGTAGCGATTGAGTGTGGATCCACATCAGGGACGAAAAAGGAAACAAAATGTGGGCCGGATGAGAAAGGAAAAAGGAAAGTGGATGATGTGGATGAGGACGTTAGTGATGAGGAAACCGAGGAAGACGACGACGAGCCGCCATCCAAGAGGCCGTGTGGATCACCACATGCCTAGTTACTTGTTTTGTATTTTCTTTGATCATTGTAATAGAACTATTTTAGACCTTTGTATGATGGTATTATGACGAGAAACTCAAGTACTTGATGTTTTGTGGTGAACGATTGTAGTGGCAATACTTGTCACGATTTTGGTTAATTATCAATACAATCTATGTTACCTTTCATGATCTGTGATATGTCTTAAATTTGATCTTTTGTGGTGTGAATTGATGAATATTAGTAACTCCGTAGTGATGTGTCGTTGTATGTATTTTATGTCTGGGAAACTTGATATGAATACTTACATTGCTTTTCTGTTTTCTTTGTCTTGCAGAAAGAGATATTCGATAACACCATGCCTCCAAAGTTGACTGCCGATCGTGTTAACACCATGATTCAGGAAGCTATAGCAAATGCGTTGCAAGCGGACCGAGCTGGGAGAAATCAGGATCCAGGAAGGAACGCGGGGAGACAGCAAGCCCCGAGAGTGTGTACCTATTCTAGTTTTATGAAGTGCGGTCCCACGCAGTTCCGTGGAACGGGTGGAGCTTTAGAACTTAGACGATGGTTGGAAAAGGTGGAAAGTACGTTTGAAATCAGTGGTTGTGCAGAAGCAGATAAAGTAAAGTTTGCAGCAGCTACGTTTCTTGATGATGCGTTAAGTTGGTGGAATACCCAGGTAGCTACGGTTGTATTGGCTGTAGCGAATGCAAGGACGTGGAATGCGACCAAAGCTTTGTTGACTAAGAAGTTTTGCCCAGAGGAGGAATTGGGGCAATTGGAGGACGAGTTGAGGCACTTGACCTTGAAGAATAACGATATAGCTGCTTACACCAGGAGATTCAATGAGTTAAGTCTTTTGTGTCCGGACATATTTGCCAATCATGCCAAGAAAATGAAGCAGTATATTAAGGGTTTATCTAGCAACATTAAAGGTGAAACAACTTCGTCAAAACCTGGAACGTTTGATGAAGCGGTTCAAATGGCACACGCTTTGATGGACGTTAAGCTTCAGGACATGCAGAACTACATTGCTGAAGGCAACAAAAGGAAATGGGAAGCAGCACAAAGTAATCAATCCCAAGGCCAGAACCGAGGTGGAAATCGAAACAACCATGGGCCGAACCGTAATCAGCAGTTTAATCAAAGAAGGAACGAAGGGATGAGGGCAGTGACGAACCCTAGAGGTGTGAAAGTGAATCCCCATTGTGGTAAGTGCAACTTGTATCATGTTGGAAATTGCCCGCCGGCATGCGGCAAGTGTGGAAAGGTAGGTCATAGAACATCTGGTTGTCGAACGGGAGGAGTAGCCACTGGGGCTAATGCTATTAGGATGAGAGGATGTTATAGTTGTGGAGAAAGGGGTCATGTGCAAGCGAATTGCCCAAAGACAGGAAACAGACGGGGAGGAAATAATGCGGCAGCTGTGTATCAAGTGGGAACTGCTGATAAACCACAGGGTCCAAATGTGGTTACCGGTACGTTTTTGCTAGACGCTTGTTATGCTAGTATTTTATTTGATTCTGGCTCCGACAAGAGTTTTGTAGACGTTAGATTTAGTCGTCATATCGATAGAGAACCGGTGTTGTTAACGACTAGTTATAATGTTGAATTAGCCGATGGAAAAATTGTTAGTACGAATTCTATACTGAAAGGGTGTACCTTGAAGTTAGGAAATTACGCTTTTAAAATCGACTTGATGCCTATAGAGCTAGGATCGTTTGACGTGATTGTGGGAATGGATTGGCTAATGGCGCATAGTGCTACGATCGTCTGTGGTGAGAGATTGGTTCAGATTCCGTTAAGGAATAGGGTTTTGACGGTAAAGGGAGACGAATGCACTTCTCGTTTGAAGGTGATTTCGTGTTTGAAAATGATGAAGTACGTAGAGAGCAGATGCGATGTGTTTTTGGCACAGGTTTCGAGCGATGGTGATGTAGAGGCGAGGATCGAAGAGGTACCAGTTATTTGCGAGTATCCGGACGTTTTTCCAGACGAGTTGCCAGGTTTACCGCCTACCCGTGAGGTCGAGTTTCGAATTGATTTAGTGCCAGGAGCTGCGCCGGTTGCACGTGCACCTTATCGCTTAGCACCATCTGAGTTAAAGGAGTTAGCGGATCAACTGAAGGAATTGATGGACAAAGGATTTATTAGGCCGAGCTCATCACCTTGGGGAGCGCCAGTGTTGTTCGTAAAGAAGAAGGATGGTTCGTTTAGGATGTGTATCGACTATATGGAACTCAATAAGCTGACGGTTAAGAATCGGTACCCATTGCCGAGGATTGACGATTTGTTCGATCAATTGCAAGGTTCCAGTGTATACTCAAAGATCGATTTAAGATCAGGGTATCATCAACTGCGTGTAAGAGAGGAGGATATTCCTGTAACTGCCTTTCGTACGCGGTATGGACACTTTGAATTTCGAGTGATGCCGTTTGGGTTGACGAACGCGCCTGCTGTATTCATGGATCTTATGAATCGCGTGTGCAAGCCGTATCTAGATAAGTTTGTTATTGTTTTCATCGATGATATACTTATTTACTCTAAGAGTAAGGAGGAGCACGAGAAGCACCTAAGAAAGATTTTGGAGTTGTTAAGAAAGGAGAAGTTGTATGCAAAATTCTCTAAGTGTGAGTTTTGGTTGGAATCAGTGCAGTTTCTAGGTCATGTGATTGATAGTGAGGGAGTTCGTGTAGATCCTGCTAAGATCGTAGCGATCAGGGAATGGTCAGCACCGACGACGCCGACTAAAGTTCGACAATTTCTGGGTTTAGCGGGGTATTATAGAAGGTTTATCGAAGGATTTTCTTTGATTGCAAAACCATTGACGAGGCTTACCGAAAAGAATAGGGTGTATGAATGGGGAATTGAGGAAGAGCTTGCTTTCGAAACGCTCAAGGATAAGTTATGTTCCGCACCGATTTTATCATTGCCTGAAGGAACCGAAGACTTCTTAGTGTATTGTGATGCGTCTCGTAAAGGTTATGGAGCGGTATTAATGCAACGTGAAAAGGTGATAGCTTACGCGTCGAGGCAATTAAGGAAGAACGAGGAGAACTACACGACGCACGATTTGGAATTAGGAGCGGTAGTTTTTGCGTTGAAGCTATGGAGACACTATCTGTATGGGACAAAGTGTGTTGTATTCACTGATCACAAGAGTTTGCAGCACATTTTAGATCAAAAGGAGTTGAATATGCGACAAAGACGATGGGTTGAACTACTAAGTGATTACGACTGTGAAATTCGCTACCACCCTGGGAAGGCGAATGTTGTAGCGGATGCATTAAGTAGGAAGGAACGGGAGAAACCTTTGAGGGTTAGAGCTTTAGTGATGAGTGAGAGCGTTGACTTAACCGAAACCATACTGAAGGCTCAGGAGAGAGGATTTATGAAAGGGAATGTTGAAGCCGAGAACTTGGGACGAATGTTGAAACCTCTTTTCGTGATTAGGTCTGACGGACTAAGATATTTTGAGAATCGAATTTGGTTACCATTGTGTTCATCTGAGGAAGGAAAGCCTGGAGTTTGAGAATTGGTTATGAATGAGTCGCATAAGTCGAAGTATTCGATACATCCCGGATCGGATAAGATGTACCACGACCTGAAGAAAGTCTATTGGTGGCCGAATATGAAGGCAGATATTGCTCGTTACGTTAGTAAGTGTTTGACTTGCGCGAAGGTTCAGGCAGAACATAAGAAACCATCTGGATTGTTGGTACAACCGGAAATCCCAGAATGGAAATGGGAGAAAATCGCTATGGATTTCGTGACGGGTTTACCTAGGACTCCTAGTGGATGCGATATGATATGGGTAATTGTGGATAGGTTGACGAAATCTGCTCATTTCTTACCTATGAAGAAGACGGACAGCATGGAAAAACTCGCCAGCGTGTACGTGAAGGAGATCGTCTGTAGACATGGAGTGCCGTTATCGATCATTTCGGATCGCGACAGTAGATTTACGTAGGAATTTTGGAAATCGCTTCAACGTGCGATGGGCACTGAACTGAGTTTAAGCACGGCTTATCACCCGGAAACTGACGGCCAGAGTGAACGAACGATTCAAACGATGGAGGACATGCTCCGAGCATGCGTGATTGATTTTGGAGGAAGTTGGGAACGCCACTTGCCTCTGGTGGAATTTTCGTACAATAATAGTTATCATGCGAGTATCAAAGCAGCACCGTTCGAAGCATTGTATGGAAGGAAGTGTAGATCGCCTGTGTGTTGGAGTGAAGTAGGGGAAAGTCAATTGACTGGACCCGAAATGGTTTTGGAAACGACAGAGAAGATCGTGCAGATCAAGAACCGACTACTTGCTGCGAGAAGCCGACAGAAGAGTTATGCCGATAACCGAAGGAAACCGTTGGAGTTTGAAGTTGGAGATATGGTTATGCTCAAGGTATCGCCGTGGAAGGGTGTAATTCGTTTTGGAAAGAAAGGAAAGTTGAGTCCGAGGTATATTGGACCGTTTAAGATCGTTGAACGAATTGGACCGGTAGCGTACAAGTTAGAATTGCCGACCGAGCTTAGTGCTATTCATGACACGTTTCACGTATCGAACCTGAAGAAGAGTTTGGCGGACAAGGAATTGGTGATTCCTTTGGAAGAGATTCGACTAGACGACAAAATGCACTTTGTGGAAGAACCTGTGGAAATTATGGACCGGGAGGTCAAGCGGTTGAAACGTAGTAGGATTCCTATTGTGAAGGTCCGATGGAATTCTAAGCGTGGACCGGAATACACCTGGGAACGTGAGGACTTTTTCAAGGAAAGGTATCCTCATCTGTTCCAGTAAGACGAAATGTGAGTACAAGAAGAGGCGAGCGCCGGGACGTCGCTCTCTTTAAGGAGGGGTGGATGTGACACCCTAGAATCAAGGTCATTAACGATACCCTAAATTACGCTAATTTTTGAAATTTTTAATAAATTTTAATTTCTATATTTATAAGTATTTTGGTTAAAGCCGATGTTCGAGGTTATAATTTTTACGTTTGACGTTTTAAGAAGGACGATGACGATTACGATCCCGAGGGATGCCCAATTTTATATAATTTTTGACGATTTATCGATAATGTAATTTTTCGAGAATTTTATTTTCGGTTCGTGTTAAGTTGAGTCGGGTGAGTTTTATAGCCTTCCGAGTACATTTAAAGTATCCCAAAAATATTTTGGAGCGTTCGGGAAGATTTCCGACTCCCGTAAAATTTTCAAAATTGACAAATGAGTCGAACCCGCAAAGTTTTGAGGACGTTTTTCATTTGAGGCCAAAAGAAGTTAAAAATTGCAACAAGGCCCCTCCCAACCCACCAAAAAGGCCAAAAGTGACAAACACACAAACACATACAAAATATTCACCAAAAATCAAACACTCTCTCCCTCCCTTCTCTCTAAAGCCGACGGACACCCCCAACACCAAGAAAAATTCACCAAAAATCTTTTTCCACTTGATTTTCCTAAAATCTAAGGTTAGACCACATCTAGTTTGGTCATTCCCCACATGTTCATGTGCTCAAATCCCACATGCATTAAGAAAATTTTCCAAGATTTTTCAAGATTATCCAAATTCGTTTTTGTGGCTAAATGAGCTAATGCATGTTGATTTTAAGTGTTATGGATGCAAGAACACCAAGAAAACCCACCAAAATCAATTTGGTTGTGGTGATTGGGTCACCCAAACCCCACGGCAATGGGGGTGTTTGGGGAGCCATGGTGGTTGTTGATTTTGAATGTTGTTCTTATGTTTGGTTCATTGTTTTAGGATGATTTACATAGGCTTCATTAGTTGCATGTTCATTTTTTTTGAAGTTTTAATTTTGAGATTGGTTGATCAATAGGGGTAGGACTGAAATTTGATGTTAGGATATGTTTGGGAAGGCTTAGGATGATGTTTAGTGGTGGTTAGAAGGCTTGGAATCGAGTCTAAGTGCGTTTTTGGTATGGCCATTTTTAGGCAGAAACATTTGGTCCATTTCATAAAAATTATTTTTTTTCCAGGACTTGAAAACTAAATGTAGTGATAGAGGGTCTTTCTAGCTTTAATTTGGTATAAGGTAGAGCCCGTGACTCAAAACGAGCTAAAAGTTATGACATTTTAAAGATCGGGTACCGGGAGACGAGGACTTGCATAATCCGAATTTGTGCAAAGTTTTAGTCAAATCCCGAGGGTCACAAGTATAAATTGGTAAATGGTCAAGGGTCAAAATTTGGTCCCTAACCTGTGTAAATGGGTCTATATGTTGACTTAGGTGTCAAGGAAGTCAAAGGTATTTTTCATATAGGTCAAAGAGGTCAAAATTGGTCGAAGCGCAATTTCAGCCCGTAAAATGTAGTCGTGGAAAAGAGTTGCGTAACGGGTCGTAAAAGTAAAAACTTTTATTGGGCTTAAAAACATGTTATCTACAGGTCTTATAGGATTTTTGGAAATTTTGTCAAAATTTATAAGTGTGGTTAAATAAGGTAAAACAGCCCGTACTTTAGTCAAGTACCGGTGTGAATGGGTAAAAATGGACAACGTAAGTAACGAGAACGAATGGTATAGAATGAGTGATGCTTGTTGTTTTTGTTTTTGGCGTGAGTTATACTTGTCCTAAGTGACTAGTATATATGTATATTATACAGTACCGTAAGTATTTAAATGAGATTACTCATTACGCGTTATTTGTGATAGGTGTTGATTTAACCGGGCATCCGTTTCGTCGTCAGTGATCATCCCTCGAACTACCGACTACTTAAGATATAAGGTGTGAATTTATAGCCTCGCTTATACTTATTTTAAATTGTTTTACCCGCGAGGGAAATGCATGCTAGTTTTTAAAAGGAACGTATATCATGAATGATTGTTAGACCCGAAAGTTGCCTTAGAAATTGTGTTGAGTACCAAAGTTGCAAAAGTCCCTAAAATCATGAACTATTAACTATTGTCCTGCCCTCTAGTAGGGGGAAATAGCCGCTTATGCAATTTGTAGTACTACGGGGTTAACGACCCAATGCTAGCCGAGAAGCTGTACTTTTAGTAAGTTCTGCGGTAGATTATTTTGTATGAGAAATAAGGTATAATTGCAACTGATGCCTTTAGAAGGGGCACTGGTTTCATCTGAATCACGCCGGTATTATTTACGCGGGTGATGGAGTTAACGGATTAGTGTCATGAGCTTAAACACAATTGTCAGTATCCTGATTATAGTTTGTTTGATCGACAAGACTATAAATGATCACGAATGGTTTTATTATATATACGTTCAAATGGATTGTAAAACCTATGAATTCCACTCAACGTTTTCGTTGACCAAATTTTTGGCATGTGTTTCAGGTAACCGCTGAGGTGTAGGATGGAGCATGCATGGGATGGATGTTGTGTGTACGGCTTGGAGTCCGCTTGTTTTTCCCTCCTTTTTCTACTTAAACATTTTAAGTTTAATGTTATGTTGTTGTAAAACTGAAGTTTTTGGGGTTGAGATTCATGGGGACCGAAAACGCTAAACTCTGTGCACCATTTAGGGTTGGAAAAACAGTGGACATGCATCATCTAACAATTTTAATTTCAAGTTTTAAATTGACGTCTTTTTAGCGTCGTTTGATATATCTTGTGTGCAATGAATACTGTGTAGCACCCATTGTTGTAGTTCCGCTGCGCATAGCAATTGTGGGGGTGTTACAAGACCAATGGATAATGACAAGGCGGGGCCTTGGGATTGGTACATAGGTGTATGGGCGCCTATGGGACCATGGTGTTTGGTAAGGCTGGGAGCCTTGGATTTAGATTTGGTTTGGTTTGTTTAATCTTGAATAATAGTTGTTAATGCATGTTTGTATCACATTGTCCATATGTTATTAAATTTGGTTTATTCACAGCTTATGGTTTGATTTTGGCGTTGGAGTCTAAACCTATGACTCTCACCAACTTAATGTTGGCGTGTTTTAGTGTCTCTTTCAGGTGATATTTTGGTTAAGCGTGAGAACATAAGTGGCTAGGATTTGGAGTTGCGTAGGAATGCATTTAGAAGGAGATCCCCGTTCCTTCTTAGTTTCTTTTGTTTGTTTAATAAGTGATACTGTTGGAACCTATATGTTTGCTTTGTTTATGTTGATTGTTTGTCTCGGATAAGTGCTAGGACTGTTACCTACTTACCTAGACTCCTGCATTGTTGAGATATTATCATGACATTTGTGTCACCATTTTATGACATTTCTTATTTCATTTAGTTATCTCTATAGACACACCATGTTGTGATGATATCCATACGTCGCGCTCCATATTCCGCCATGGTGGGGTGTGACAGAATGGTATCAAAGACAATGGTTATAGAGAATTAGGTTTCCTAGTCGCGTAGCCTAGTCTATAGCTTATGGGTCCATGCATATAGGTGTCATAAGAGTATGTGTGCATTTTATAATAATTAATGTGTTTGGATGTTATTTTGTGATGTTTGTTAAGTTATGAACTACTATGGTTCATACTTAGCCACATGTTATTTTCTTTTCGGGTAGTGACTAGTGCGGGTTGAACCATAATCGTCCACGCTAGTCATTGTTGTATTTTGCTTAAATTGTACATTATAGTACATAATTTGGTACAAGGTAGTTTCTATCTTTTGTTGAGTTATTTTATGTACCTGAGGTATGTTATTTTTCTTTTGATGTTTAAGTCATGTTCCCTAAGAATCGTGTGGTGGTTCGAGTTACAAGGAGTACATGGGTAGGAAGGATTTTAAGGTGTTTCCATTCTGATGGGCGACATGACTTATAATTGATTATGTTTTTGTTTTGGATTTTGTCTATGTTGTTTTAGCTAGACTATGGATTTCTGTATTCCAAGAGTTTGACTATGTAATTTCATTAGTTGGAGTTTTTGACCTTATTGTTTATGTGGTTATGTGCTTAGGTAAGTTGATTGATTTATGTGTTATGTGTTGTATTGATTCTTATAAGTGTCATCATAGGAGGGAGTGCATTGGGGAAAGGGTAATTGTATAAGTATGGTGGCCAACATAGTTATACAAGTACCACAACTTCATTGGGTTCCTAAGTATGATTGCATGAAAGAGGGTTAGTACATGCTTGTATATGATGAGATGTGGATCATTGGTATATGTATCGTATATGGGTTTATGTAACAGCTTCCTACGATATGGATATTTTGAGTGTGTTATTGTTTTGGGTTATAGTCATGTGTGATTATCGGGTCACACGATATGGACTGGTTTTAGTGATGGGTTTTATGCCTTGTGGTAAGATGGTAATTTCTCGTATGAAAAAATGAATGTATGACGCGATTGGTTGATCTGACATGTATGGTAACGAGTATGTTTTGGGTGATTTAATAGGTATATATATGCGGATGTATATATACTACTATGTGTTAAGTATGGTATATGGCCGTTCACTAGTTATTATAACTTGAACGTACCTTGAGGTTGTTTGTGTTTTATGGTGCTGGAGTTTGATGGAGTTCCAACGACATTTTGAGTCTTTTGGATGTGTGTCTACATTCGGGTATGTATTTTATTAATGCGAACTACTAAATTTTCTTGCAAATAAGTCTGGCTAATTATAGGAAACGGTGTTGAAAATAATATGTAAGTGTATGGTATGATATCGTAACTTACATTTTTTTGTAGTATTAAGTTATAAAAAAAAGTTGTTTTGAAAATAATTTGATTAGTCTTCTATGTAACATGTGATAATATATTTTAAAGGGGTAAAGAAATTTTACAATAATTTTCTTAAGTGGAGTTAAAATTTTAGAATAATTTAACTAAGACGGAAAGAGATTTTATTATAGTAATGATAATAATAACACCACACCTTGTAAACGTGTAGTAGTTTAGTTATAACCAACCGAAATGAAAAAAACAGTGTATTTTATAAACATGTATTGGTTTCATAATAACAAGTGAAATAAGTTTAATATGGGTAAACAAGATAATGGTTAGAATAAGATTGTAGTATACTAACTAGTTGATATCTTGATAGAATGATGAAGATAAAGGATGAGTTTATGGTTAATAATGAGTATGATTGGTTTTAGTAGTATGGGAGTTTGGTTCTTATGAGAAGTAACTAATTGAGATGAAAGTTTTAAATTTTCTAACGTATCGAAATTTGGTAATACTAATCGTGACGAGTCTAATTTTTTGTTGTTGGAACACTCCATTGATCTTTCGGATTACATTGTTTTGTTTTCAGTTGTTTTGGCTAGGGTTCGTTTTACCCTATATTGTATTTTCGGATTACACGTCATGGTTGATTTATTTATACGGTTGTGGGAACGTTAGGATGAGAGGATAGAGTTGAGTAGTATTACTTATGGTTAGATACTATAATGGAGAGATGTGTTTTGGTTTAAAGGTTGTGTTGAAGGAATGATTAAGATTCGTGGAGTTTTGAAACTTAGATTAGTTACGGGAATAAGGGAGTAAGTAAAGTTAGATGAATGGTCATGGGAACGAGAGGTCATATTATGAGAAGTTGGTTGAAGTAACATTAGGAGATTGATGAAAGTACTAGTGGATGTGAGGGTAGAGTAGAAAGTTTATACTAATGGAAAGGTTGGGTAAATAACACACAAGGGATTGGTATAGTTATGGAGGCAAGGGAGTAGTAGACACGTGAAGGAAAACAGGAATGTGAAAGAATGATTGGTAGGAGGCTGATTAATGGTGAAGTACAACAAGTAAGGAAGAGTGAGCCATTTAGGGGTTGAAGTACTTTTAGAAATATTGTGGTAGATGAGTTGAAGTTAGAAGCTACTGGTAGTGTGAAGTTCCTAGGTAACATCATGGAGACGAGAAGGAGTGCGTAAAGAGCTACATCGCGAAGCAAGGAGCTGAAAGGACTACATGTCGGCTGCAAGAAGGATGCAAGAGATTTCGAAGGAGTCACAAAAGTTGTGAGGACGGGAAAGGTGACTATCACTATGATGGTAAATTTACGTATGGTTCGTGACAAAGAAGGGTATATCGAGTATCAGAGTGGAGCTACAAAGAGCTGAACCGGTGGATCATGATGAAATGAATACATGACATGGGAGATTAAGAACTCGTGGAAGTAACAAGGGGAGTCGAGTGACTACGCGGATAGAATTTTTGTGGCAATCAATATCGAGGGATGAGAAGTGAAGTTGAGCTGAATAAGTTTCGTGGAGAAGTGATTAGAGAGTCAGTTTTGTGAAGGTGTTATGAAAGATCTTTGGAAGAGACAACTATGCATTATCCAATGCACTAGTGATTTCCATAGATTTGGTGAATGAAGTATGGAATTTTTGTTGGACGGGATAGTGTAGGAATAAGGGAGAACCATGGAAGGAGAGAACCAAGTGTTCCTAGAAGATGATAATTGAAAATACCTCATGTTGGGTGCAAGATCAAAGTAGAAGTATGAGATTTGAATAAGAATTCAAAATATGGCTTAGTAGACAAATGGAAACTAACGTGGGTATAAGATGAGAGTTTGATCCGCATGGAATCACATGAAACTCTAGTCTGTCCCTATTAGGAGGGAGTAGGAGAACTGGTTGTGAGAAAAAAAACAAGTGAAGCTACTTGGAAAATTTTGGCGTATAGATGACTAGATAGACTTAGTTAGTGTAGCTGGATTGTTATATCTGCCTAGAATGCTAGAGGCATTTGGGGTACGAGACGTAGAGAATGATCTATACAGATCATGAACGTCTCCAACACATATTTAATCATCTTGATTAAACATTTGGAAAAGGTGATGGGTGGAGTTAAGTGATGAAAGAAAATTGCAAGGCCAAGTACCATTTGGGAAGGGCAAGCATGGTTGATGAGACATGGAATAAGAAGAATGAAGTGAAGCTGAGACGAACTTGAACAATATGGACGATGTATTAGGGTGGTTTGGATGAAGGATGTAGGTTGCACGAGTTGAGTTGTCTAAAGCAGAGAATGCGTCAACATGTATGTTGCGTGGCTTGGACAATCATATGGAGAAAAGGGACGTAGACTATACTTCCTACATAGATAGGAGTAGCTTAGAAAGGGTGATGTAAGGATAAAATTGGTGAAAGGGATACATAATGGGGTGGAGGAATAAGTACAACGAGAGTTGGGTGATAGTCGATAGACTAACTAATTCATCTCATATTTCAGGAGAAATGAGAAGTCACGTAGTTGAGAAGTTGGAAGGATTGCGTACGGATGTGATGGAATGGAGGGTTTTGCGTAAAAGTTAGCCTAATATGTATGGAATGCCTTATGAAGGATTATGGCAAGGGAAGAAACGATGGGAAGCATCACATCGTGATGTATGGTAGGAGTTGAGGAAGAAGAAGGAAGTGTGAATAGAATCGAAGCATGAATGAAATAGGTCGAGATAGGGACCGAAGGTGAAACTTTGGTAGAGCTTAATGAGTATAATAAAGCACAACGCAGGCTAATACTATCGTAGTGTGGAAAAGGAAATGGCACTGACCTATACTGATTGTTTGGGAGGCTTAATATCGATAATCGAATGGATGAGGAGTTATAGGTGTGATGTGCCATAGGGACGCAGGGCTTGGTCTAACTGAGACAAGATGAGGAGCAATATGACCTTGAAGGTAGGACATTGTATAGGTATAAAGGAAGTGTTGGGTATAAAAAAAATCATGAAAAAAGTAAGAAAGAAGTGTATAGGTGCTACTAATGAGCTATCCAAATTTAATGGAAGTAGTTGTAGCATGAGTTTAGATGGCAGTTGATAGACTAACTAAGATAAC
Source organism: Glebionis coronaria (assembly GCA_025667525.1). Lineage (NCBI taxonomy): Eukaryota > Viridiplantae > Streptophyta > Magnoliopsida > Asterales > Asteraceae > Glebionis > Glebionis coronaria. Next base: position 245,446,365 of record CM046876.1, read on the forward strand.
TGTCCTTTTGATGATGTGTATAGATCATAAGTTGATTTGGATTGGAAGAACTAATGGATATGTGAAAGACCGTCATAGGTCACTTTGTAAGGAAATTGGAATTTTTAAGTAGTTTGGGGTACGGACTAAAGGGAGTTGATGAACATGATTGGATATGAGTATATCCAACTAACTGGAAAAGGATGGGCAAGTGAGATATTTATACAACCTTAGGAGTTAGACTGAGGGCATGAGTAATTGATTTAGAGGGAGTTAGGAAACTCTTTAGCGATGGTTGAGTTTTCATATAATGATAGTTATCATACTAGAAGTCGATAAATGCCATTTGAGGCACTATATGAAAGGATAAGGTGAGTTGTCCCCATTGTGGACTAGAATTCGTAAAAGAGGCTACTAATGTGGTAATGGTGTTTGTGGAAAGGATGAGAGCAACAAGGGATGCTATGTTGAAAAGGAGGAAACTAGTAGAGTTTAGTGACAAAGTTATGTAGGAAGTTTCACCCATAGTAACGGGTAGTATGTTTTGGTAAAATGGAAGACTTGATGTAGAGTTTTGTAGGTCCATTTATGATCTTTGGAAAGATCGGACCAGTAGCTTATGAGCATAGAATTACCTGGGGGAAAATGAGTGGTATACATGTTATATTTCGTGTATTAAGATTGGTAAATGTTGTTTGAGAATGCATATTTGCATGTACGGTTATTCGGGATTTGTGTTAATAAGGGTTTGTGTAATCAAAGAGTCATTTGTGAGATTTATTGACTGTGAGGTCAAGAGTTTGGCAATAAATTTAAATATTGTTGGTTAGTATATGTGGTAATTTGAGACTTGAACTAAAGTTCACATGGAAATGAGAGGAGTTCATTTAGAACAAGTATCCTCAGTTGTTTGCTAATGGTGTGTTTGATCCTAAAGAGTAAATCTCGGGACGAGATTTCTATTAGGAGGGAGTGATGTAACAACCGCGGTTTTGAGGTTCGTCACTTAGTTTTATTTTGTGCTAGGTACGTGTTTTTACGTGTTAATGTGCTAATTGGTGTGTATAGATTGTGATTTCGATATCGTTTCCGGTATGGGGTACCTTGTGAGTGAAACGATGTGTGATGATTTCATGTTCATGAGCTCACATGGTAGTGACTATAAAATGAGATGGTGTTATTTAGTGGTTTTGTTGGGAATAAATTAAGGCCAGATCACTTGAGCGCTGACAAGAACAAAACAAGCGTTGACAAGAACAAAACAAGCGCTGACAGCTCAAGCGTTGACAAGACAAAGTCAAGCGTTGACACATTGAATACAAGCACTGATGGAAGATATATTCTACGCGTGTATTATATTCTAGAATACTTCTAGTAAAGATAGGAACAAAAATGTATTTTCTATATTTATCTTTACCTAGAATAGCTGATACGTAGATTATTGTACAAGGCTTCTTATGTCTATAAAAGAAGACCTTTAGGTTAATGTTTGATATAAGTTTTCATTCGTAAACATCTTTCATTGTAAGCAAGTTTGATTTTGATAATCAAAGTGAAAGTTTGTTTATATCATTGTGTGTTCTTGTTTAAGTGTTAAATTCCGCATAACACTTAGATTCATAAAGCATATACAAAGGTTTCTCTACGTGTATTACTTGATCTAATCTCGTATATACAAAGCTAATCGATCTAAGTTTGGGATCAACAAGTGGTATCAGAGCTTGTTGAGGAACTTTTGATCTTAAAGAACACCAGAACCCTAAAACTCACCAAAACCCTAATTTTCTCAGAAACCCTAACAACAACATGTCTGAAGCAATAAACTCCTCCTCCTCAGCTTTACCAAACATCAAGATTCCCATGCTTGATGCAACCAACTTTGACTTATGGAAGTTCAACTTTGAACAATATCTGGGGATCTACGACTACACACTCTGGGAGGTTATTGAATATGGAAACACATTCGATAAAGCCCAAAAAATTCTTAATGTCATTGCTCAAAGAACAGCTGTTGCTGGATGTTCTGAAGAGGATAAGAGAGAAAAACCTGGAGATGGTAGAGCTGTGTCTGCTGATGACATAGCAAAGAGAAGGGTTGACATGAAAGCCCTAAATATTCTGAAAGTCTCTTTGGGACAAGAAAACTAGCATAAATATAGAGGCTATGAATCTGCTAAGGATCTTTGGGCAGCTCTTGAAGTTGTACATGGTGGCAATGCAGACACTAGGGAAGAAAAGAAAAAGCAACTCATGCATGATTATGCTGTCTTCAAAGCTCAACCCAATGAGAAACTGAGTAGTGTGAGAAGCAGATTGCTTGACATTACAAGCAAGTTGTCCTTCATAGGGACACAAGTTGGTGAAGTTAACATCAATGCTACCTTTCTCAAAAGTCTTGGTGAGGCATGGAAGATTGAGGCAAGATCTATTGTTTCCAATAATACTTACAAGAGCTCCTCGTTTGATGACATCTACAACAAACTAAGGCTGTTGGAGGATGAAGCTCGTTTAGAGCATGGAAGCAAGTCTACCACCAGTAATATGGCCTTCTTTTCTCATAGTGAAAGTCAATTCAATCAGAAGGACTCTTACATACATCCAGTTACTGGATCATCATATGTCAGCGCTGGAACAAGTCCTGTCAACGCCTCCTATTCAGACGCTGACACATTTAAGAGTGACTCCCCAAGAGTTAAACCTGCTGGTTTAGATTTGGATACTGTTTATGCTTACATTGCTTCTTTGCCCAATGGTTCAGTGATTACATATAAGGACCTTGAGCAGATAAGTGATGAGCACTTGGAAGAAATGGACATCAAGTGGAACATGGCTCTTGCTAGTATAAGAGCAAATAGGTGGAACAAAAGGTTTAAAAAGAAGATGACCTTCAATGCTAAAGACACAGCTGGATTTGATAAATCCAAAGTTGAATGTTACAACTGTCATCGTATGGGGCACTTCATGAGGGAATGCAGATCTTCTAGAAGATCTGATGCTGGCAAACCCTCAAGTAAGATTGTTAAAGCTCAGGATTCCAAAGCTATGGTTGCAGTTCAAGGAATTGATGGTACAGGATGAGATTGGAGCTATCTGGCTAAGAATGTTGAAGAGGATAAAGCTTTGGTTGCTGATATTGAAGAAGAAGAGCATGTTGAATATGCTCTCATGGCACACTCCTCCTCTTCATCTGATAATGAGGTATATGATAACGCTTTTTGTAGCAAAGGTTGTAGGTTAAATACTGAAAGACTTAAAGAAGAGGTGTTAAAATTAAAAGATGATATGAGTACTGAAAGTTGTAAATTGTCTAATTACCAACTAGCTCTTAGTGAAACTGAGAAAACCGTTTCTGAATACAAGAAAATGGAATTTTATTTAAAAGATAAAATCAATATTTTAAAACATGAGTTGGATGCTAGTATGGATATTAGAAATATCATGGAAAGGGTTAATGGTGAAATACAGGCTAAGTTAGATGAGGCCATTAAGAATAAAGATAATGTTGGCCTTAAAATTCAAAGATTTGATAGAGCCACCCAAACCCTAGGAGACTGTGTAGCTAAACAAAGGGATCCTAAGGACATGACTGGGATTGGGATAAATGATTACTCTTTGGTTCCACCACCAGCTGGTGACTTCTATGGTGTCCAACAAAGGGACTTATCTTGGACTGGTTTGCCAGAGCTCCAAGAGGAGGAATTCATTCCTCCACCAAGAGTTGTCACTCCAGTGGAAGAGTATCAACAAAAATTGACTGACCTGAATGAGTGGAAGAAGGCTAACCCTACTTTATTTGTCAAGGGTGGCTTGCTATGTGAAAGTCCAAATGAATCAACAGCCATTAAGGTTACTAACCCAATCACTGGTAAAGTTGTTGTCCTAGGCTCAAACACTTTTAAAAGACCTAGCATTAAATATGCAGAGATGTATAGGAATACTAGGTCACCCAAGAGTCAAGTTAGCAATCATGGAACTGGCTTCTACTCTTCTAGACCTAAGGTTGTGTCTAGAAAATCTTGTTATACTTGTGGTAGCTTTTCACACTTGGCATACAAGTGTGTCAACGCTCCCAATGCCAGCGCTGACAGGAATAATTTCAGCGCTGACAGGAACAAAGTCAACGTTGTTAGAAAGTCAAACGTTGTCAGACCCAAACCTTGTGTGCAGCAAAGTCCACAAGTGATTAGACCTGCCCCATTCTTTACTAGAAGGTCTAACACTCATGGACAAAGACCATTTCAAAAGACAAACACCTGGTCAAATAGGCAATGGGTTTCTGTAGCAAACCATAGGTTCAACGCTGACAAGGGTAATTTCAGCGTTGACAAGACAAATTCTAACGCTGACAAAAACGTGACCAGACCTAAATATTTGCAGCCACAAGGTAAGGGGTCTAAAGCTTCTTCAAGCTTAACATGGAGACCCAAGAAAGATCAAAACCCTAATGATAATGGGATTTCAATGACTTGCAATAGATTTAATTACATTTCAAAGGTCACTACAAAACCTATTGGGGTTAACTGGGTATTTCATCCTAAAAAGGATGAGAATGGGGTTGTTGTGAGAACTAAGGCTGTTCTTATTGAACAACCAGATGAATCCAAGTCTTTTGAGACTTGGGTTCCCAAAGAAAACTAATTTGTTTTCTTTATGTGCAGGGCATTCAAAGACAGATCAATGATTATGGATATTGGGATAGTGGATGCTCAAGGCACATGACAGGGAAGGAAGACTATCTAACGAATTTCACTCCTATTAAATATGGTGATAAGGTATACTTTGGAGGTGGATATGGAACTATCACAGGCAAAGGAACCCTTCTCACCAATAATCTACGTTTTGAGAACGTCTTCCTGGTAAAAGAACTTGATTACAACTTGTTTAGTGTATCACAGGTTTGTGATAACAAAAATAAAGTTCTTTTTACTGATACTGAGTGTTTGGTGTTAAGTAAGGATTTTAAGATCCCTGATGAGAAATATATTGAGTATAGAACACCTAGGCATAAAGACATATATAATGTGAATTTAAACGGGATTAAAATGAATACCAATATGTCTTGTTTTTATGCTAAGGCCTCAGTAGATGAGAGTAATTTGTGGCACAGGAGACTAGGGCACATAAATTTTAAAAATATAAATAGACTTGTGAGGCTTGGTTTAGTTGATGGTTTGCCTGAGAAGGCCTTCCACAATGACCACTCTTGTGTTGCATGTCTTAAAGTCAAGCAGCACAAGGTCTCATTCAAGTCCAGACAGGTGCATACTAGTTCCAGACCTCTTCATATGCTTCACATGGACCTCTTTGGTCCAACAAATATAGAAAGCTTGAATGGTAAGTCATATTTCTTTGTTATCACAGATGACTTTTCTAGATTTACTTGGACATTCTTTCTAGCTATGAAGAGTGACACATCTGATGTTCTTATTGATTTTATCACTCAGATTGAGAAGAGGTCTGGCAATGAGGTTAAAATGCTTAGGAGTGATAATGGTGGAGAATTTAGGAATAAGAAGCTAGACGATTTCTGTGCCAGGAAAGGAATTACAAGGCAATTCAGTATTGCTAGAACCCCACAACAAAATGGGGTTGCTGAGAGGAAAAATAGATCCCTAATTGAAGCAGCCAGAACAATGTTGGCTGATGCTCACTTTCCTATAGCCTTTTGGGCTGAGGCTGTTAATACAGCTTGCTATGTGCAAAATAGAGCATTGGTTAACAAAATTCAGAACAAAACACCTTATGAGATACTTTGGGGTAGAAAACCTAATATTGGTTTTCTCAGACCTTTTGGTTGTCATGTAGTAGTCTTTGATACTAGTGATGCCTTAGGGAAATTTAGTGCAAATGGTGATGAGGGTTACTTCATAGCGTATTCAGTGCAGAGCAAGGGTTATAGGGTTTATCTTAAAGAGGACAAACGTATAGTTGAAAGAGTACATGTTGGGTTTTTAGAGAATAAACCTAGTGATCCTGAAAGTGGTCCTAATTGGTTGTTTGACTTGGAACCCTTATCTAGAACTTTAAATTATATGCCTGTCACTAATCCAGACATTGTGAAGGTAACTTCAAATTTTGTGGAGGAACAAGTTGTTGATGTTTCAGGTACACAGGTTAATGAGAGGGTTGGATCACAAGCAGAAAAGGCATCTCCTATATTAGAATATGTCACAATTCCCATTTGGACAGATGCTTTTGCTGCTGCTGCTGCTGGACAAGATAATGGTGGTTTCCAAGTACCACCAGATACAAACATGCATGGTTCTTCAGGCGCTGACAAAGGCAAATATAGCGCTGACAAGACCAATTCAGGCGTTGATGGTTCAGACGTTGACAACCACACTTCAAGCGTTGTTAGCCCAAGCACTAACAAACAAGACTCAGGCGTTGACAACAATACTGAACATCTTTTCTCTTCCAATTTTGAACAAGGTGAACCTTCCAATTTATATGAAGAGGTTCATCCTCATGTTGATGTAAGAGAGTCTGATGAAGAGGATATTAGCAATATGGAGAATAAGGTTGAGGACACCAGACTTTTTGAAGGAGGAGTTCTCACTTCCACAATGAAGAATCACCCCCTTCCCAGATCATTGGTGATGTTATGACTCCAGTTCAGACTAGAAGATCTCATCAAGGTCTTGGCGGGTTTATTGCTAATATACACAAGAAGGTTGATACCCCTCTTGTGCAAGCATGTTTGTTTGCCTGTTTTCTGTCACAAGAGGAACCCAAGAAAATATTTGATGCTCTCAACGAACCAAGTTGGGTGGAAGCAATGCAGGATGAGCTTCACCAATTTGCAATTCAGGATGTTTGGGAGCTGGTTGATTGTCCTAGATATGTCAGACCTATAGGGACAAGATGGGTTCTCAGGAACAAAAGAGATGAAAGAGGCATTGTGGTCAGAAACAAGGCAAGGTTAGTGGCTCAAGGTTATACACAAGAGGAGGGGATAGACTATGAGGAGGTCTTTGCACCAGTTGCAAGGATTGAAGCTATAAGGATTTTTCTAGCCTATGCATCCTGCATGGGCTTCACTATCTATCAAATGGATGTCAAGAGTGCCTTTCTCTATGGCACTATTGTTGAGGAAGTATATGTAATGCAACCTCCTGGTTTTGAGGATCCAAAGCATCCAGATAAAGTGTATAGAGTCAAAAAGGCTATGTATGGCCTTCATCAAGCCCCAAGAGCATGGTATGGTACCTTGTCTACCTATTTGGTGGATAATGGATTCAAGAGGGGCACCATAGATCAGACACTATTCACAAAGAAGAAAGGCAAGGATGTGTTGCTTGTGCAGGTCTATGTTGATGATATCATTTTTGGGTCTACTGATCCAAAGATGAGTGAGGATTTCTCCAAGCTTATGACAGACAAATTCAAGATGAGTGCTATGGGGGAGATGAACTTCTTTCTTGGTTTACAAGTTCAGCAGGAAGAAGATGGTATCTTCATCTCCCAGGACAAATATGTGGCTGAAATCTTGAAGAAGTTTGGCTTTTCTCCACATGAAAAGAGGGCTACTACTCCTATCGATAGAGAACACCCTTGGGGAAAGATTGGAGATGAGAAAGATGTTGATGTCAGGCACTATAGATCCATGATTGGATCCTTGATGTATCTTACTGCCTCCAGACCTGACATCATGTTTGTTGTGTGTGCTTGTGCACGCCATCAAGTGACTCCCAAAGAATGTCACCTTTATGCTGTGAAGAGGATCTTTAGGTACCTAAGATGCTATCCTGGTCTTGGTTTGTGGTACCCAAAGGATTCACCATTGGAGCTGATTGCATATTCAGATAGTGATTATGGAGGTGATAAATTTGATAGGAAATCCACAACTGGTGGATGTCAGTTTCTTGGGAGCAGGTTGATATCTTGGCAATGCAAGAAACAAACAGTGGTGGCTAACTCTACAATTGAAGCAGAGTATGTGGCTGCAGCTGCTTGTTGTGGCCAAGTGTTGTGGATTCAGAACCAGCTGTTGGACTATGGGTATAATTTCATGCATACTAAGATATTTGTTGACAATAATAGTACTTTATGCATCATTAAGAATCCTGTACATCATTCTAAAACTAAACACATAGAAATTAGACACCATTTTATAAGAGATTGCTTTGAGAAAGGTTTAATACAACCAGATAGGGTTGACACTGAGGAAAATGTGTCAGATTTATTAACTAAACCTTTTGATGCTGGGAGATTTCAATACTTGGTAACAAGTATTGGAATGGTCAATCTCACATAATATGTGTTTTGGAGTCTTTTTGTAAAAGTATGTACAGGGTGATGCATTATTATTGGTCTTATTGATGATTTAGATTTTCCACTATATTTTTCTAACACTGACAAAGGTTGCTTGAACGCTGATAAGTATTTTTGTAACGTTGTCAGCAATATAATTGTCTAACGCTGACAAAGCTTTACTCAACGCTGTCATGTGTTATCAGGGCGTTGTCAGCAACAATGTTAGTTTTGTGGTTTTCAATCTAAATGTGCAGATGGTGTTAGCATTATACCCGTGGATAAGAGTTGCTTATGGATCAATGGAAAAGCATTTGGACAAGTTTTTATTTATGGTTGATGGTTGGAATGTCTCATTCCTATCTTGACATAAATTTTTTATGTTCATGCATGATTTTAGCAAACTTTTGTATCAAAGTTTAAGGGGAGGTTTTAGGAACCTTTAGGACTTTTGGGTATCCATACGATACTCTTATCACAATTCTAGATTGTGTCCACAGGTGAGTATGAGCTAGTTTTACTAAATCATGAGGCACTGTAGCATGCAAAGTTGATATACTATGCATGCTGCCAAGACATTTTTGGCCTAAAATTGGTTGTGGTCTGTTGGGAGACTTGGGAATGATTTTGATATGGGATTTACCTGGGAGTAACAAGGATTTTATAAGGTAACTTGGTTGTTAAGAGTTTTGGTTAGCAAGGGACACTAGAGGATTGTTATGTCTATCTTGCTTATGCAAGTGTGCATAACTGGACAGTGCTTGCCGCCCTATAATAATTATCAGTCTTTGGTTATCCTCTCTAGGATAAATTACTTGTTAAGGTCATTTTTCTTTTTTAAAACACTTTTATTTTTGGACGCTGACAAGAATTTTCCAAGCGTTGTTGTGACCAAATTGGACGCTGACATGGCTATAGGCAAACGTTGACAAGATTATAGCCGTTGGGCGTTGATAGGTTATTTTTGACCGTTGACACTCAATGGGACCTACCCAGTTGTTACTTTTTGACAAATTTTTGGGCCGTAATTTTAGGAGTTGTTACTTTCATTTAATGCATAAGATAACTTATAACTTTTTCAATATTTTCATGATTGATTTTTGAAAATACTTGCCTATTTTTGGGCCTATCACATGCATCTTCTTCTCCTATAACTTTGGCTCCTATTTTAAACAGGGTATCTATAATTCTTATCAACTAACAATTTTCTCTTATCAACTTCATCTTCTTCACTTAAAATTAACAGCTTTCATCAATGGCACCAAAGTTTAAACCAATAGAATTGGAATTGGGGTTCAGATCTCAACACAACATGATTGCATATCTTGATGCTGATGATACTCTGTTTCCTCAATACACACAAATGGTGGCGTATTTGAATGCATCCCCATTAAGGTATGCTCTTTCTCATGCACCACTCATTCCAGTCACACACATTAAGCAGTTTTGGAACACTGTTAGTTCCTCAACAGTTAATGGAGTGACCACATTGACTTCTATTGTTCGTGGGAGACCTTGGGTGGTTACTGAGGCTTTGGTACGCCAAGCCTTGCATTTTGATGATGCTGATGGTATAGCCACCCTTCCCATAAATGAAATAGAACAAGGGCTTAGGGCTTTGGGATATCCTTTTCCTGATGAAGGTACTCTAAACAAGTATCATAAGCAGGAATTTCCCCCAGCCTGAAAGTACCTCATACATGTCCTCCTTCAATGTTTGAGTCCCAAATGCACTGCACACAATGAGATCAATAGATCCATTGCAAGCGCTATTGTGTGCATTTCAACAGGGCAAAAATTTAATTATTCAAAAATGATTTTTGAGGGCATGTGTAATAACAAGGGGAACAAAATGACTTTAGCTTATCCCCGTTTTCTGCAAATGGTTTTTGCTGTTCAAGGTTACTGCTCAAGGGATCACAATGATTTTTATAAAATCCCTGAGCAAAAGAAAGCTATTTTTATGAAGATGAATTCACCACCTTATAGAGACCTACCTTTAACCCAAGCTATGCTTGCTGTTATTGCAGCAGCACAACCTCAACCAGACCCCCAACCCCAAATTGACCCTCAACCACAACCTGAACCCATCCCTTCACCTGAACATATGCAACTTGACCAAGAACCCTTCGACGCTGACACATCAAATGTTGGCGTTGATGTGCCTATTTCCAACGCTGACACACAACCTTCACAAACCCAAACACCCCTTAACCAACCCACATCCACCCATTCTTCCACACCATCTTCCACACCCCCTGAATATAGGTTGATGAAACGCCAAAGGATCACTGGAGTGTTCTCCTCTGGTGGTCCTAGCCATGTAGCAGAGAGAACCACCACCACAAGTATGGCTGGTGACCTGGATGAGGCTGGGACTATTGGTTCTGGCTTAGATGCTGGCCAAGGCAGTCCCACCATCATTAAGTCCTCATCCTTGCCCAATGAATCTGACTTGGGAGGTCAAATCCCCATTTCAGAAGAGGGCAGACTGGAATCAATGACTCTTTTGGAATTGACGGCAGTCTGCATTAGCTTGCAAAAGCAAAATGCAGACTTAGTACAAGTAGTCAGCTCACATGGCCTTGAACTCAAGCAATTGAGGGAGAGGATTGTTGTTTTGGAAAGTGATCGTGCTAGGAGGGGTATGGAGAAATCTTCCAAAGGGGAGGAAGATCCAATAAATCTGAGTGATAAGGGCAGCCATGATGGTCAATCAATGGATGTAGCTGAGGCCCTTACAACTTTGAAGAAACAAACAGGTTTTGATACGTCCTTAGTCTCTCCCACAAACTTAAATTTATCATTTACAGCTATGTTGAGAGAGGTTACACAAGGCGCTGAGGGAAGATATTTGAGCGTTGACAAGGAAAATTTGGACGCTGATAGAAGTATTTTGGGCGCTGATAGGACAAATTTGGGCGTTGACAAACCTGCACATGAAGGTGATGTATCCCAGTCATCATCTATCATCAAGGAGGTTTCTACTCAGGTATTACCATCTACCTTACCAACCATTGCACCATCAGATAAGGGTAAGGGTATAATGGTAGAGGAGATTGTTCCAAAGGATGCAGCTCAAGTTGAATTTGATAGAAGATTCGCTGCACAAATCATGGAACAGGATGAAAAGGAAAAGTCACCATTTGTTGTGACTTCTGAAGAAGGAAGTGATGGAGCTAGCTCAGACTCAAGTGTGATGATTATAGAACCTGAAAGACTTGAGTATGGGGATGAGTTGGCCAAAGAGAAGCTGAGAGAGTTGAAATTGCAGGTTGACTTTGACATGCCAGAGGTGGTTCAAATGTACAATGCTTGGGAAGAAAGATGCATGGATAATCCAGACATGACCATTTCAGATCAAATATGGGGTTTGGAGCTTCTTCTTAGAGTTCAGAAGGATTGCCAGGTAATTTTGAAACACAAGGCAAACAATATTCCCTCAGAGTTGAAAAGGGATAGAAGGGAGCTATACTTTATGCTACTCAGATGTCATGGAGTTGGATGGACATATCAGAAGTTGAAGGCTTTGACATTTGATGAGTTGGAAAACAGGGCTTATCCCATTTGGGTGAGAGTGCAGGAAGCAAACACTCTCAGACTTCTTTCAGATGAAAGAAAGGAGGAACTTGAAGAAGAAATGGAACTCAAGAAAGCTATGATTGTTCCCAGGCCAGTGAAGAAGGGAATTTCATTTGAGTTTCCAAAAGATATGGATCCACTATATCCAAGTGAAGCAGTTATAAGAAAGAGCCTCAAGCTCTCCCCATTAGAAGCTTCAGATATGGTGCAAGTGTTACCATTAGATTCCAGGAACCCAATTGTGAGCTATGAAGAAGATGAATGTGGGTTCTGGAAGATTGGCAGATTTGGCAAGGAGGTACACACTTTTACCACTCTCATATCTTTGTTTACAAGTTGTGATAGAGAAGACTTGGTGGACCTTTGGAGGTTGCTGGAGACCAAGTATGAGGCTGAAGCACCAACTTCAGCTAATGGAATAAAACTTTGGACCACATTCAAAAGAATGTGTGGACCAAAAGATGAGGATCCTGCAATATGGAAGGATCTTGAAGATGACCTTAGTGATCTTCAATGGAGGTTATATTCAGCTACTGGTGTATACCATTTGAGTTCTACAAAGTTTGCTGAGTATCTACTTGTGGATGCTCAGTATTTCATATCCAAGGCTATTTTGGAAAAGATGAAGGACACTCAGCTGGAAATAGATTATTCAAGTGACGTGGCAAAAGATTTGATCAGATTTATTCACTATCAATATGAGAAGGTTTGTAAGATTCCTCCTAGTACTTAATGCTTATTCAGAAACTTGATCATAAGAGTGGATATCAAGTTTAGGGGAGGATTGTTGGGAATAAATTAAGGCCAGATCACTTGTGCGCTGACAAGAACAAAACAAGCGTTGACAAGAACAAAACAAGCGCTGACAGCTAAAGCGTTGACAAGACAAAGTCAAGCTGTAACACCTCCAAATTTATACAACTCAGTTCAGCGGAAGACTAGTTGGTGTTACGGGATAACACATTACTCACATCATAGACAACGCATAAAAATCGCGTCGTTTATTAATAAATCATTTCCATTCATAAACATCAAAGTTACATAGGTCCCAAGTCATTACATTTCATACAAAGTTTTACAAGTGTTTGAATGGAAAAATATTGTTTAAGTGCGGGCCATGAATTCTTGTTGTCTTCCCGAGAATTACCTTCAAGTACCTGAGATAAAACATGTTAAAAGAAAAGGTCAGCGATAACACCGAGTGAATTCATAGAGTTTAATAAATTCCATCAATATAACTTTGGTATAAAATTAGTACCAAAAATCAATTCGTACAAATCATAGTAATAGGCCGTAAAATAGCCGAAATCATTTTATACAATTCTTTGTAATAGGCCATAAAATAGCCAAAGTCATTTTATATAAATCCTTATCAAAAATCATAATATAGGCATTTGCCTTAAAATCAATATACGAGCCAATGTCGTAAAAACATCATACAATACGTCTTATGACGTTGTATGAAAATAAAAACCGTTATATGAGTATGGTTATGAAAACCAAAATACAAACATAATATCAATAGTATGACCCGGTATTGCTAGTCAGGCAATACCTCGTAATTCGGAGCGTCTAGTAGTATTTCGTTAAGTTTTGGATTATTACAAGCCGCATGACATTGTTACCTTACTAAACCAACAACGGGTAGCTAACCCGATACAAATTTTGCCCATCTAAAGTAGCGTGTCGTCACAAAGGTCACGCTATTGGAAATCTCCTCATACATTAATTCGCTTACCAATCAATGTGGCACGACGGGGATCAACCGTCAAGGCGCGAACTGGGGTGATCGTCCCCAAATAGTACTATTAAATGCATAAGCGTCTACCAACTCCCGGTAGTTCACAATTCATGCTAATGGGACTTTTAGTGACATAACCTAACTTTAATAATCCATTTTTATTTCATCTATCGGGTCCTTTAATCATTCATAGGGTCATACAATCGGGTCATTCAATCATTCGGGTCCAAAATCAATAAACAAACAATCGGGACAAATGGTGTCCAAACTTTTATAAAAACTAACATGTTATCTCCCTCGCGGGTTTATAAAGCATTTATAAAACATTTAAAAGAGTGCGAGGATATGAACTCACATTGATGTGGGAAGGCGGGTGATCGGCAATTCGGACGTACGGTACGTGCTTTAATCACGGAAACCTAGACAAATAATACTCGGTCTTAGACGTTTGTCCAATGACTTTATAAAAATATCAATTATGTATACGTATGATGATTATATATATATGATGATCAAGTGGGTTTACATATTCTCGTTTACTCCTTTTAGTGTTATATGTCGATAACTTTTATATTAGTTTACTAGTTTTACCCGTTTACGTGTCTTAAGTCCAATAAGCTTATTATAAGTTATTTAACTTATTTTAATTCATTTTGTATCTACATTATCAGTATGTATACTTTCCAAGTTGGGCCTAAATGGGTTAAGCCCAATAATTTCTTTTTACAAGTTTTTATCCTATTTAGTCCATTTATTAGTCCAATAGGTTTATTTAACTTGTTAATGTCCGTATGCCCTATAGTTCGGGTTTTATCGGTTTTTACTTGTTATAAATGTCTATATATCAGTATATAAGTTTTATAAAGTTTTCATTAGACGGGTCCAACCATCTAAGTTTTATTTAATAAAAACGTTAATTTTACGGCGATAGCCGAAAAAGTCGTAAAAATCAAGTTTATAGTTTTATAACTTATAAGTATTATTTCACTACTATTTATATAAGCTATTCATCCATTTACCCTTTTACATATTTATATAAATAAGTTTTATAAGTTAGTGGGTTTTACTTTTACATTTTATACATTAAAATGTGAGTGCTTATATAATAGTATTATTCTTTAATTTCCAAAAATCTGATTTTTAACTTCATCTTCACCAAAACTGCCATATCTTGAGTTCTACATGGAGATAGAAGCTCAAATTTTTATCACATAAACTACATGATATGTGCTACATTTAACTCTTCTATACCTACTGTTGAATCATCCTTTAAATATTTTCTAAAAATCGTCCAAAACAGTAACATCAGATTTATACCCTAAACTTGTTTTGATCATATCTCACTCATTATTTTGATTCCATTGCATGGCCAACTCTCACATGTGTACAATACATTTATCTTACTGTAAATGGATCCCACTTCATTATTTTATCAGTTCATAACATGTTTACTTACTGTTTTATACAGCCATGTAAATTAATCAAGATTTTAACCTTGTTTCATATGGGTTTTCACCTTTTTATCCATGTTTATCAACAACAAATCCCCACATAACATTTTTATCATCATATAATCATCATAAATATATACAATAGGAAATAAAATACATGTTTACATAATCAAAATAACAAGAAGTTGAGGAGGACAATCTTTATACCACCAACTTGATGTAGGTTATGAGTTTGGCATGGTTTTTGATGGAGAAACTTGTGCTTAGCCAACACCATCTTCAAGAACTCCAATCTTCATCAACTCCTTGTGGAAAATCAGCCTCATGACACCATGAAATCTCCTCCATGGATGTTATAAGTACCACCAATCAATAGGGTTTTGAAAGGGCTTCAACATATGCAAGTATAACATATGGTTTCATGGTTGAATCAAGATCAAAGTGGTGTTTTAGGGTGAGGATGGGACGGCAAGAATGGAGGAGTGAGAGAGAGTTGAGTGGTTTTTGCATGAGTGGAATGAGAAATGTGTGAAGGTTTGATGGTTTTGTGTGTAGAAAGCTTAACTTGTAAGCTTTGCTTACAAGTGTAAGTGTATTGTGTACACTTTGACACATAAGTGTTGTTATGGCTATGTTAGGCCGGTTTTGAGTGGGGTGGGACAAGTGTCCCACTTGTCTCATCCCACTTATTTACGGGTACTCCTCGATTCTAGTTTCCTCGATTTGCGTGCCCTCGGGTCGTTTTACGAAAAACGTTTTTATAAATTATGAATCAACGTCACAAAACGAATCCAATAAAAATTGTTTCATCAAAAACGGAGTTCGAAAACGTAAATACGTAATCCTAAGGTTTCCGGTTTAGTCGTAAAGGACGTTAAAATAAAATCGTAAGTCCTAATCTCTTCTCTTAAATTTGTGAGTTTATGAACCAACACAAATTTAAAACTCCAAAATAATATTCTCAGATAAATTTATTTTCTGAAATGTCGGACTGTCACCAAAGACGGTGTATGTAAACGTAAGCACGTAACGTTGAATCCTCCGGTTTAGACGTAGTCGATGCTACTCCAAGACGTAAATCCAAATTTCTTCCCAAAAATAAGTGAGTTCATATTGTATCATTAAAATAATGTTTTTAAATAATATTTGAGAATAAAATATCAACCATAAATTGACGGATTGTCACAGCATTTACCCCTAAACAGGATCTTTGTCCTCAAAGATCATCTTACTACTCGCTTCTTATAGAGTTAAAGCCATGTGGGTATTTCCTCCACACTCGGTCTTTTCTCACAAGTTCAATTACAATACGCGAGTTTCATCAAACATAACTACGGGAATAAGATCAGGCTTAATGTTGACTTATTTTCTCTATCCATGATGTTCACGGGTTTTTGATGAATGCAACTTTTCGCCGATCTAAGCTCTACTAAGAATAATCAGATTCTCACTTGATAGATATTCCATCAAGTTCGATATACGAAGCATAATTCACGCAGTCTTTGAAGTCCTAGGGTAGATCCAGCTTATATGCCTTTCAAACCAATCTTTTTACATCATCTCAATGGTCCCAAACAACGGGGACTTATATCCCATGATTTGTCAGATCATGAATTCATCATTTTTTTTTCCAAGGTTAAAAATTGTGGCATAACTTCGCTACCCATTTGGCACTTCAAGATCTACATTTCACATTCATATAACTTCCTGCCCACTATCGGCAGTTAATAATCAAATCCTAATTTCAACAATCATTTCAGATCTCGCGGGTCGGGTATTTTGCAAGGATAGGTTCGCCATCATAGGAAACCTTAAACCAAAAGACATGTCCAACTCATAATGGGTGTAGGTCGGATGTCTTTATCTCAACTCTTGCTTACAGATGCTCTAATATTCAGATCCTAACAAGATTAGATCTCGATCCTAACACGATGATTATCAATGGTAATCTTTCCAAAGGAAAGCGATTATACGGTCTATTACCAAAGGTCAATCATTCAAACATAGAGCAGCGCTTATATTACTTTGTATCATTACTTTACCTCGTCCCTTCGATTTGGGGTGGTACATAGTACTCTCATCAAGATTCGTTCACAACGACTTCTGAGCAAATCTCAAGAAATTCGATGCAAAGCGAGGATCTTGATATAGATGTTCGATACAGGCACACTATGTTTACATAACTTCCTTTAAATAAAAGAGTCTATTTCTTCATCAAGATTCTATCATTAGCGAGAATGATATTAGCAGATTTGGTCAGTCTGTCGACGATGACCCAAATCGAATCAAATTCAGATGATGACCTTTGCAATAGCTAAACGTTTACTAATGTATGAGGCGATGTCTGCCTTCATAATTCGTCATCAGTACAACTTCTTTAGACAAAGATACTTTTAGTCATAAATGACATATATATAATACTTATACTTACAAATTCCAACACAACTATATCTCACAATCTCCATATTTAGTCAATCCCAAGTGGTCTTTAAAATATTTAACGCTATCGGCTTCTCAATTTTAATGGTTCACACTAGCCGCGAACCCCTTTTATTATCTATATTATCCTTTTTACAAACATCGTTTATTTTTATATTGTTCGGCACTTTATTTTGCACCTTCATTATTAAGAAATATATCCTAATTGGTTCTTTTATCCTTTATACATAATGTGTCGGTATCTATGTTCACTTCTCATGCTGATATAATTATCATGTCTACAATTCACTCAGATATTCTTTCTATATTATGCGTCAGTAATTACGTTCACTTTCCTGATGAAATAAATATCATAACCGTATTTATTCAAAATTCTTTCTTCATATCTTTTATGTTTCAGTTTTGTCACAAATATCATTTTTATCAGTTTTTCTCAATCCGGCGTCTAAATCGTCGATAATTATTACATGTAAATTAATAATAATTATTTAATTTTTATGAAACGTAAAAGTTTTTAAATTTCTTAGTTCGACCAATTATATAAAATGTTCAAAAATAAATTTGAATTTAATTAACAAGATTTTTGGTTGATTTATCGAAAATAATTAATAAGATTCGTAAATGTTTGAAAAATCTGTGTTTATACTTTGGTCAAAATTTCTTTAGTTTGAAAAGCGTAAATTATTGTTTCAATTTTCAAGTCATGTTTTATATAGTTTCCTCAATTCCTCTTAAGTTATCTGGAGGTATACACAAACATTTACCCCTAAACAGAAGTTTAGTTAAATGGTTTGTGTATAAGGGAATAATCCCTTTAAAATCCTTTGTTAAAACATTTGTCAAAACATAGTTCCATTTCTTTTTGGTAAAATCCAAAGTCTTAAAAGGGCTCTTAATTTTTTTTGAAGAGTCAATTTATATTCCATTATCCTTTTAATCCCATAGTCAAATCATGTAAAGTATTAAGTCTTTAATCACGTGTTAATTATTCAAGGTACAGGTTTTTTTTTTATCGTTTAGCCAATTCAGGGCATTCTTATTAATAATTATTAACTCATCCTTATTCTTATATACAAACAAATAGTCCTTAATGATCACGAGCATGAATTTATCAAATTACAGCCTACACACGTGATTCACCAAATTTATGAATGCTACATGTGTATTAGTCAACCCAACGTCATCTTATGAAACTTATAATGTTCATTACAAGTTCTAGATGTAGTGATTGGACTACATAATCTCTTTCGCAGATGCGAAGTTGATGATAACCATGCTATGGATCAAATTTGCTAGAACCTTGTAAATGATCGAACAATTCTTCCATTTCGAGTTATGGATATCGTTTTCGATTGTCAATTTACTCAGTCACAGTAATCTATAAATATAAGGAAAGATAACACCATAGCTCTTCAGGATGACAGGCTTGGTGTAATAAAATCTTTCTCCGACAACTTTCTCAGTTGTACGGTAATTCCTTAAATTCAGATGGTGCTGACGTACAGTGCACAATCCACAGGTGCAGCACCAGAAATATAATCAAATACCAAATTTAACTTGCCTTAATGGCGAAAGTCTAGGTAATTCACCAACAAATACCTCCTAAAGTTTCAAATAAGATAAACATCTTTTAATACATCCATATTAGGTTCCTTCTATATTATAATATCTATGACTAATTTACAACCTTTCACAATATAATTTCAAGTCAAAATGCGGGATATGGTCATCCATCGAGAATTATTTAGATCACTTTTGATAATCATCATCTTATCTTTTAGGGAATTCTACTTGAGTTCCCATCAATTAAGACAATGTCGTCATGTCATAATCAATCAATCCATTTTACTGGCACTATCAACTTTTCAGTTTCATTGCCGTTGATAAGATGTGAACTTCTCAAAAGACTAATAATAATTCATAATCCTTTGCAAAATCAATGATACATGGAGACACAACTATCAACTAAAGAGTAAGGTCAACGCATGATTTACGCGAGAGAATTTCAAATTAGATTCAGACGAAAACATTTAACGAATATGAATATATCCCATGTTTTCATGATTCGAGTACGCATTCGAAAGCTCCTCGGATCGTTACCCAGGTCATTCAAATGAAATCAAATCATAAGAAATGATAGGAACGTCGATACATCCAGTCGGGTATCAACACTCGATAATCAGATACTTTTCCTAAGAATCTCACTACGGGAGAATTGGACAAGAAAGAATTGTCAATTGTCAAATAAGACAATTTCCATAGATGAGTAAATTCGACTCAGAAGAATAGATGCTACAGGCACATATGTAGGTGTCCCTAACACTATGTCCCTATTTTTCACCTCTTGCAGATTTCATAAAAATTTAATCTTTTCACAATCTTCAAAGAAAGTGTAGTGTTTATTCATTAGTTTTATGGTGACTACTAATCAGCCTTGCATAGTCTATTACAAATTGTATGTAGGCGCGCAACTATATACAATTTCAAGATTAACGATGCAATACTCAGTTCGTCAAAACTTTATCATCATGTTTATAACAAAAACATTTTCATGCTTAATTCTTAGATAAGAATCAAGAATAAATTTACAAAGATTTTCCTTGTCATGAAAACAATTAAGTTTTCCAAAGCGTTTTATAAACAACCTCATTTCAATGACAATCACTTATAAATCTCACTATAAATAATCCTTATAGTGATGAAAATTCAATTTTTCTCAAGGAATACTGTTTTAACTTTTAAAAACAATGAGTGATCTGCAAAAGAGTGATGAAGAGTTGTTCACCAAGAACTTAACTACAATATGATAGGAAATGAGCTTTAGCCAGATAAGCATGAGGTTCATGATCTTGATGGCGCTCAAAAAGATTAATCCACAACGTAACTCAATTCAAGATGAGTACTCGTTCAATGGTTGCATCACTAATGCGAACATTAGGAAGAAGCAATAAAAGATAGATAACATCGATACATGTAGAATTTAGCAATAAAAGGTAGTCTTTTTCATTAATCACAAACAAGTCAAAATTGTACCGTAACACATTACATGTCACTATGTCATACAATTCTCAGAACTCATCCTACCAACTGATGTCTCAGTTAAGTTAGGGATTATTTTTAAAAGATACCACAATGAATACTAATCTACAAGAGTCATTAGGTGTTCCACATGTCCCGGAAGATCCATCGGTCCCAATTAAGAAGAAGATTTCTTCAATTTATTTCTTGGACACTGGGCATCCTCGTTAGTGGACAATGGCCTAGGAACAACCCTTAACACGAATCCTACAATCAATTAAAACCTTATAATCTAATCACAGAACTTAACGACTTCCTCTTAACAATATTATATTCCACACAAGTTAAATTTTACTTTATTCAAATTTCAACCAATTTTATACTCAATTCGATATCCTACCTCAATCTCCAATACTTTCAATCTTATTTTTCGGCCTTGTAAAGGCAATACAATCTCAATATAAATCAACACTTAATTTCCAATCCTATTAGCTCTTACAACAACAATTATCAAATGAGTCATTAATATGAAATGACTTGATCATTCAACTTAGACTTCTCGGAAAGGTATTAGTGGCATGAGGCTTTTGGGTAATGGTTCCAATAACAGCCTCAAGTGCAACATTCACCCTTTCGATTTCAAATATAAGAATTGGGTGACAACGAATCAGATGACATCTTTCTAGGTGGTAACGTTTTGTCAAACTCCACTCTATAAGAAAAGATCGTCATGACATCGATATCAGATTTAATCTCGCCAATTCTTTTTCAATATCACAATCAACTACTATCTACATTTCTACGAATATCAACCATTTGTTGGGATCATAAATATCCACAACTTGGTTTGGATCTAGGATAGCTAGAATTCCTACGAGAATAGCTTCGATTAATTTACTAGGGGATTTAGGGTTACTTGTGACAATCGACGTCGTATAAATACCTCGTATAAAAATCAAAAAAATCATCAAACAATCATGTAATAAAATTACATCATATATATATATAATCCAAGTTATATATATATTAAAATAACACTTCTCAGTCTTGGCCTTGTCGGTAACTCGGGAATTCTTCAGCACCGTTATAGTCAAAAGATTTTTAGACATTTTTAGAAAAATGTTTATAGTTAAAAGATTTTATAAAGTTTTATTCAAAACCTTAGTTTTAAAAATCTTTCGTTCTCTATAACGAGAGCTCTGATACCAAACTGTAACACCCCCAAATTTATACAACTCAGTTCAGCGGAAGACTAGTTGGTGTTACGGGATAGCACATTACTCACATCATAGACAACGCATAAAAATCGCGTCGTTTATTAATAAATCATTTCCATTCATAAACATCAAAGTTACATAGGTCCCAAGTCATTACATTTCATACAAAGTTTTACAAGTGTTTGAATGGAAAAATATTGTTTAAGTGCGGGCCATGAATTCTTGTTGTCTTCCCGAGAATTACCTTCAAGTACCTGAGATAAAACATGTTAAAAGAAAAGGTCAGCGATAACGCCGAGTGAATTCATAGAGTTTAATAAATTCCATCAATATAACTTTGGTATAAAATTAGTACCAAAAATCAATTCGTACAAATCATAGTAATAGGCCGTAAAATAGCCGAAATCATTTTATACAAATCTTTGTAATAGGCCATAAAATAGCCAAAGTCATTTTATATAAATCCTTATCAAAAATCATAATATAGGCATTTGCCTTAAAATCAATATACGAGCCAATGTCGTAAAAACATCATACAATACGTCTTATGACGTTGTATGAAAATAAAAACCGTTATATGAGTATGGTTATGAAAACCAAAATACAAACATAATATCAATAGTATGACCCGGTATTGCTAGTCAGGCAATACCTCGTAATTCGGAGCGTCTAGTAGTATTTCGTTAAGTTTTGGATTATTACAAGCCGCATGACATTGTTACCTTACTAAACCAACAACGGGTAGCTAACCCGATACAAATTTTGCCCATCTAAAGTAGCGTGTCGTCACAAAGGTCACGCTATTGGAAATCTCCTCATACATTAATTCGCTTACCAATCAATGTGGCACGACGGGGATCAACCGTCAAGGCGCGAACTGGGGTGATCGTCCCCAAATAGTACTATTAAATGCATAAGCGTCTACCAACTCCCGGTAGTTCACAATTCATGCTAATGGGACTTTTAGTGACATAACCTAACTTTAATAATCCATTTTTATTTCATCTATCGGGTCCTTTAATCATTCATAGGGTCATACAATCGGGTCATTCAATCATTCGGGTCCAAAATCAATAAACAAACAATCGGGACAAATGGTGTCCAAACTTTTATAAAAACTAACATGTTATCTCCCTCGCGGGTTTATAAAGCATTTATAAAACATTTAAAAGAGTGCGAGGCTATGAACTCACATTGATGTGGGAAGGCGGGTGATCGGCAATTCGGACGTACGGTACGTGCTTTAATCACGGAAACCTAGACAAATAATACTCGGTCTTAGACGTTTGTCCAATGACTTTATAAAAATATCAATTATGTATACGTATGATGATTATATATATATGATGATCAAGTGGGTTTACATATTCTCGTTTACTCCTTTTAGTGTTATATGTCGATAACTTTTATATTAGTTTACTAGTTTTACCCGTTTACGTGTCTTAAGTCCAATAAGCTTATTATAAGTTATTTAACTTATTTTAATTCATTTTGTATCTACATTATCAGTATGTATACTTTCCAAGTTGGGCCTAAATGGGTTAAGCCCAATAATTTCTTTTTACAAGTTTTTATCCTATTTAGTCCATTTATTAGTCCAATAGGTTTATTTAACTTGTTAATGTCCGTATGCCCTATAGTTCGGGTTTTATCGGTTTTTACTTGTTATAAATGTCTATATATCAGTATATAAGTTTTATAAAGTTTTCATTAGACGGGTCCAACCATCTAAGTTTTATTTAATAAAAACGTTAATTTTACGGCGATAGCCGAAAAAGTCGTAAAAATCAAGTTTATAGTTTTATAACTTATAAGTATTATTTCACTACTATTTATATAAGCTATTCATCCATTTACCCTTTTACATATTTATATAAATAAGTTTTATAAGTTAGTGGGTTTTACTTTTACATTTTATACATTAAAATGTGAGTGCTTATATAATAGTATTATTCTTTAATTTCCAAAAATCTGATTTTTAACTTCATCTTCACCAAAACTGCCATATATTGAGTTCTACATGGAGATAGAAGCTCAAATTTTTATCACATAAACTACATGATATGTGCTACATTTAACTCTTCTATAGCTACTGTTGAATCATCCTTTAAGTATTTTCTAAAAATCGTCCAAAACAGTAACTTCAGATTTATACCCTAAACTTGTTTTGATCATATCTCACTCATTATTTTGATTCCATTGCATGGCCAACTCTCACATGTGTACAATACATTTATCTTACTGTAAATGGATCCCACTTCATTATTTCATCAGTTCATAACATGTTTACTTACTGTTTTATACAGCCATGTAAATTAATCAAGATTTTAACCTTGTTTCATATGGGTTTTCACCTTTTTATCCATGTTTATCAACAACAAATCCCCACATAACATTTTTATCATCATATAATCATCATAAATATATACAATAGGAAATAAAATACATGTTTACATAATCAAAATAACAAGAAGTTGAGGAGGACAATCTTTATACCACCAACTTGATGTAGGTTATGAGTTTGGCATGGTTTTTGATGGAGAAACTTGTGCTTAGCCAACACCATCTTCAAGAACTCCAATCTTCATCAACTCCTTGTGGAAAATCAGCCTCATGACACCATGAAATCTCCTCCATGGATGTTATAAGTACCACCAATCAATAGGGTTTTGAAAGGGCTTCAACATATGCAA
The DNA here is from genome assembly GCA_025667525.1 of Glebionis coronaria. Lineage (NCBI taxonomy): Eukaryota > Viridiplantae > Streptophyta > Magnoliopsida > Asterales > Asteraceae > Glebionis > Glebionis coronaria. The sequence continues at coordinate 245,470,738 of CM046876.1, forward strand.
GTATAACATATGGTTTCATGGTTGAATCAAGATTAAAGTGGTGTTTTAGGGTGAGGATGGGACGGCAAGAATGGAGGAGTGAGAGAGAGTTTAGTGGTTTTTGCATGAGTGGAATGAGAAATGTGTGAAGGTTTGATGGTTTTGTGTGTAGAAAGCTTAACTTGTAAGCTTTGCTTACAAGTGTAAGTGTATTGTGTACACTTTGACACATAAGTGTTGTTATGGCTATGTTAGGCCGGTTTTGAGTGGGGTGGGACAAGTGTCCCACTTGTCTCATCCCACTTATTTACGGGTACTCCTCGATTCTAGTTTCCTCGATTTGCGTGCCCTCGGGTCGTTTTACGAAAAACGTTTTTATAAATTATGAATCAACGTCACAAAACGAATCCAATAAAAATTGTTTCATCAAAAACGGAGTTCGAAAACGTAAATACGTAATCCTAAGGTTTCCGGTTTAGTCGTAAAGGACGTTAAAATAAAATTGTAAGTCCTAATCTCTTCTCTTAAATTTGTGAGTTTATGAACCAACACAAATTTAAAACTCCAAAATAATATTCTCAGATAAATTTATTTTCTGAAATGTCGGACTGTCACCAAAGACGGTGTATGTAAACGTAAGCACGTAACGTTGAATCCTCCGGTTTAGACGTAGTCGATGCTACTCCAAGACGTAAATCCAAATTTCTTCCCAAAAATAAGTGAGTTCATATTGTATCATTAAAATAATGTTTTTAAATAATATTTGAGAATAAAATATCAACCATAAATTGACGGATTGTCACACAAGCGTTGACACATTGAATACAAGCACTGATGGAAGATATATTCTACGCGAGTATTATATTCTAGAATACTTCTAGTAAAGATAGGAACAACAATGTATTTTCTATATTTATCTTTACCTAGAATAGCTGATACGTAGATTATTGTAGAAGGCTTCTTATGTCTATAAAAGAACACCTTTAGGTTAATGTTTGATATAAGTTTCATATAAGTTTTCATTCGTAAACATCTTTCATTGTAAGCAAGTTTGATATTGATAATCAAAGTGAAAGTTTGTTTATATCATTGTGTGTTCTTGTTTAAGTGTTAAATTCCGCATAACACTTAGATTCATAAAGCATATACAAATGTTTCTCTACGTGTATTACTTGATCTAATCTCGTATACACAAAGCTAATCGATCTAAGTTTGGGATCAACAGGTTTTACGTATACGTATATGTATTATAGAAAATCGTATTTTTTACGATTTACGGTTTAGCATTTAGAGGTCTCGGATGAGGTAATTAGTCACGGGAGTATTTTTCGGGATGGTTTTAAGTCATTTATGACTTAAATATAAAGTTTATTTCATATTCCAAGAGTTTTTATAAAACTGTATATTTTAGTGTCTTTTACGGTATACGCGTAAAGCTGACTAGTTTTACGGTTTTGAGGTTTTGGAGGATTTAGGTGCTGAAATAAATTAAGGAAAATTAATGTAATATTAATAAGATATTAATTAATAATAAAATTAAAAAAAGAAATTAAGGGGGGGTGTTGGTCGGTTTTGGACGCAAGAAAAGGAAGAGAAAAAGGAAAAAAAATAAAAAAGGAAAAAAGTTTTATATTTGGAATAGGATTCTTGTGTACACTATATAAGGTTTTAAACTAAATCAAAAACATAATTATATTCCCCTGGAGATTAGAGTCAACGGTTCAAGGAGAGATTTTAGGGTTCTTCATAAAATTTTTATCTTCCATTAATCTTAAGGCAAAACCTTCATAACCCTTTTCAATTTAATTGTTTTTAATGTTATTATAATCATCTTATGATGGATTTAGGTTAGGGTTTAAAATAAAAACCGGAATTTAATGATATTATAATGATTAAGTGAATTAGGGTTTGTAATTAGTGGAGTTATGGGTAATTAATTAGGTTAGTTTAATTAAATTCGTCATTAAAAACTGGGCAGAATTTTTGTGTCATTGTTTTGATCATATAGGGAGTTCTACAAACTCTTATTTTGTGATCCAAGTATCCATGGAAATGTAATTGAAGTGGCTTTCAAATGCAAGAAACGAGAACTAAATTGGAGGTGGGAAGTGGGTCAAAAAAAGGTTACAACAGTCGGAGGTCAAAACGGTTTTGAAATCAGCGGGTTTTCAATTAATGTTATAGGGTGATTGGGGTACTTAAGAGTGTACTTGAGCCCTCTAATGAGTATGGGAGTTGTTTTATATATTAAATAAGAGGCTTGGAGTAGGGCTAAGCAAATGGGTTAGGGTAAGACCCCCTAATCATAACAAACTTTTTGTATGTTCAAAACCAGTAAAATCCGGATAGACAAAAGTATATATATATATATATATATATATATATATATATATATATATATATATATATATATATATATATATATATATATTATATATATATATATATATATATATATATATATATATATATATATATATATATATATTATATATAGGTATAATTATGACTTGAAACCACAGTTTCAATCCCAGTCATATCCCAGTCACATCTTTTAACCAATAGGATTTGAGTATTTGCTAAAAAATCTCACTTTTTTTCCTTTTTTAACACATTTGGGCGGAACGCAGTTTTTAAAAACGCGTTTTGTTTCAAAATCACGTTTTGAGACCACGGGTATAAATAATGGTATACTTTCTTTTTTTTCCTTCATTTTTCCCCACAACCACGGGTGAAAAAACACACACAAACCCTAAAGCCGTCACCTCTCTACAGTCGTATCTTTTTTTCCCAAATCAATCAACCCTAATTCATTATTCATTCATCATTCATCATTCTTCATCATCATCATCATCCTAAATCCAAATCAATCAACCCTTGCTATCACTCCAGGATCGCGGTGGATCAAATGATTAACACATCATAGCAAATCCACACTTAACTGATTGATGTTATCTTTTGCTAATAGAGTAAATGTGTTGATAAAGAGTGCTGGTGCATGAATTTCAAAATCAAAAGCAAAATAATCTGATAAAAATATATCAAATCGAAGATCGATTTAATATATGTAACTGATTTCGAATATAGGTTTGTATCAGATTCAAGAAATCTTCTCATCATAATTTCTCAAATCGAAGATCAAATTAAGGTATTTAACTGATTTCAATTATGAATTTTTGCTCATATTGAGCTAGGTTTTTTTTTTTTATGAAATTTGATTAGTTAATCATTATTTTGTTTATACATGTACCAATTTTTGATAGTTTATTGACTTGATTCAATATATTGAAAAGTTAGTTGAAACGAAATTGAAAAATAAATACATGAATAACATGTTTACAATAACCGCACACTAAATGTTTGATAAAATGTTTGAATGGGATTTTTTTAACTGCTATGCACTAATTTTACACTTTACTGCCCTAATATCTGTAAACAGATCTTAGATACATTGTGATGCACCGTTCAAGACATATAGGTCAGAACATGTAAGATCAGAAGTGCGTATAATTGATGCATGGGAAGGTTGTTTTGATGAGATTAGAATCAACAATTACAGTTAAGTCAATAAACTATAAAAATGAAAAAAAAGACTAAAATAATGTATATACGACCTTTTCTTTGGTCATTTGAAAGGATAGTATTGTGAATCTGTTCTACTGAAACATTTATTTCTTTTAGTATTACGTAGCATTATTTATATTTTTTTATAACTTACCTCTGAAGATATATGCGAACTAACCCTATTTACTATTCTCTTGATTTTTTTTTTCATTATTAGACAGGCGAATATGATTGTGTTTCCACTGATGGTGTCATTTCGAATTTTAGGGACACACGAAAACAAATTTCAGGCTCAGTTTGGTGAAATTATTGATGCTACGGATCCTGGAAGTTGGTATTGCAGTTGTTGAGGATGGGTGCGAAATGGACTGCCATGCTGTCACGCGATTGCAGTATTATTGCAAAGTTTTGGTAGCAACCCATATGATTTTTGTTACAGACATTGTCTTGCTGAAACTTATCAGTGTGCTTATGCTAATTCGATTAACCCTGTACTGGATCTTAAACGCAGCTGTTTGTAGCAGGTTTTTCTTAAAGAGATACAAAAAATTCAAAACGTGTTGACTCTGACTCCGTAACAATTGAAGTTAGGAGATCTATTTTATATCCATTGACTTCTCTTCAGGTTAGTCCTATATTTACCACCAGTTTTAGTAAACTTCATGCCATTTAGATACGAAATGAAAAAATCAATGAAGTTTTATACAATAACAATGCTAACTATAAGTGATTATGCATAGTTAAATTTTTTCTCAGAACTATCGCTAAAATTTTCACTAATCAATGTTTTTACATATCTGACTATGAATCTAAAAGTCAGATTCTAGAGCTTTTTATATGAATCTGAGGGGGTGGGATGGGTTTGAAAAGGTAATGTTCATTTTTATCTTTTTGAATTTGACCCGATTAAGCTCTCTCTCATAGCCATTAGGGTGTTTAGGAATTAAGACTACCATAATAGCTAAAATCACGATGTTTGGGATCGTTCTTTTAGAGTCATTTAAGGGTGCGACTATTGTAATAGTAGAATTCATGGTGTTTCAAAATTTCTTTGTATCTGAATTTAGGGGTGTTTGTGACTATTTTTAATATCTGAATTTAAGGATGTTTGGGACTGTTATAAATAGTTGCGTTCATGCGTGTTTGGAACTGTCTTATAGCGACCAGCCCAGGTGCAAAACATGCTACCAGATTGCTTTAGCTATCAAGGAAGTAGTTGAGGGGATCTTGAACAGTCATCCAGATCGAAAATATTTTGATGTTACTTCTTTTGTGATTGCTCTTTATATCTAACGTTTTGTCAACTTTTTATTTTCAGTAGGAACGACAGAACTACTTCCATCTTCTATGGACTGTGTTGTTCGATCAACATATCAACAAATGGCCAATCAAGGTTATGTTTTTCCTTACGTTTTGTACGTATACATATGTAGTTTTCATGTATCTGATCTAGGATACCCAAAACTGTTGTGTTAGGCCAATCAGCCAACCGTCAAAGATTGTATAATACAAATGTTGTAAGACGCCCGAGAGCTAACAGATTGGTTTCAAACGTCTCTACAACGTAAGGATACTCAGATTAGTAAAGTTATCTATTCGGTTTATTATGGGCCAATCTTAAGACCGACAACACCCACAGGTTTATAAATTCCAGCTTTTCTATAACTTTTACATTAATTGTATAGTATGTTTTTTTAAGCGCATCAATACAGTTCGAAATGGATTTCTTTATTTCAAGGTATGAACTTAATTGACTTACGAATTTCTTGCAGGATAGATAAAATTCATGCACCTACCACCAGCTACAAATGCTCGATATCAGATCTGGATGATTGTTAGTAGCTAGAATTCTGATGTCCAGTGTGCTGCTGCTAATAAGAAACCGAAAAAAGGTATGTTCTTGAAAATTAAATACATTTCATTCATCGCATCGCTACATAAATCGATTGTCCATACTAAGCAAGTAGTTTTCTATGGTAGCCTGGTAGGATTGTTCATATTAAACAATTAGTTTTCTTGGCATAGTAAACACTAAGAAGTCGTTTAGAACTATGTTGGGTAGTAATTAGATAAAAAGAAATGACTCAAAGAAATCAAGGTACATGGAGGTTGTTGGAATGTTATTTTAAACAAAAAAATGCAGGATATGGTATTAGATTAAGGCGTTCTATGGCAACTACACTACTCGGACATAATTGTGTCTTATGGACCTTCACTGATCGCCTCACAATGACAGAAAACCGATTTAAGATCTATGAACCATCTAGGATTTTCACTGAGTTTGATTGGATGTGATATCTTAGCAATTTAAATAATTATCTACATGTGTCTATGCATCTATATATCAAGTAGCTTTTAAAAGGTAGAATAAAACATCCTAAATTTTAAATCATAACTGAAAACACTCCAGTAGAACAAAACATCCTGAGTATGTTAAAGAAAAGCACAAAATAGAATTGCACAAAATAGATTGCATTCCTACACATGCACACATTCCTATAAGATCATCTTTCACATAGCCCTAAACCCCATCCAGTTCTCTTTTACCTTCAATGTTAGTAACCTGGCCATATAAACACCAGCAATAGATACCTTAGTAATAATCCAAGACAAATAAGGCCAAGAAGAAAGCACTTCTGGTGAACAACTCGAATAGACTAAACACAAGGTATTACTTTTCACCTCATTCTAACATCAGATGATATGAATATGCATGCTCCAAAAAGAGTCACTTTAACAGCTCCATTCGTCAAAAGAATCAACCATTGTAAGTGTCCTTTTTAACACCTTTGACCCGTAACTTGCATGACCTGATCTGCCTACCTATAGTTGTCCTTGCTGCATATCCTTTTCGACATTTCAGGTATGTTTCCAATTGCACATAATGTTTCCAATTGCTGCAAATACTTTTTGACATTTCAGCTCCTGGTGAGTCCTTGCTGCAATACCTTTCTCATATGTGTATTAACGTCCAAATTATTCTCTTATGTATATGTAGCTATGACTACTCTGGCTATGGGCATTCAACCGGAAAGGTTTTCTATCTAATTTGATAAACACTTTATATATTCTTAAGTATCTATGGCTCCAGATAATTTGACAATTATCTTTCTTTTGCCCTTCTAACAGGCATCTGACTGTAACACATACGCTGACATTGATGCTGTATATAAATGACTTAAGGAAAAATACGGTGTAAAAGATGACCAACTAATCTTATATGGTCAGTCTGTTGGTAGTGGTCCCACTATTGATCTTGCATCACGTACATCCGATTTAAGAGGTATGGTTCTGCACAGTCCAATCCTCTCAGGCATGAGGGTTCTTTATCCTACCAAACTAACCTATTGGTTTGATATTTACAAGGTGATAATGATATACCGATTTTGCAATACATTTTCCTTTTTTCTCAATTCTCTTTCTCTTGTAAATATGAAGTTAACCAATTATCTACTTTTCTTGATTTCAGAACATTGACAAGATTGGTTTAGTGAGTTTCCCAGTTCTCGTCATTCACGTAAGATTACTTATTACATTTTTTAATGAAAAAAAAAGATGAAAGATATGAGAGTCGGGACACATTTAAGTTGCTTATGTCGTTTATAGGGAACATCAGATGAAGTTGTTGATCATTCTCATGAAAAACAGCTTTAGGAGCTTCGCAAAAACAAGTATGAACGGTTGTGGCTAACAGGTGGAAGCCATTGCAACCTTGAGTTTTATTCGACACTTGAAAAGGTTTGTTTTGGCCCTCGAAAAGTTAAAAACGACCAACAATGGGTCAAAAAACTCAACAGCGGATGTTGAGAATCAGAAGAAAGCGTTTGAAAGTGGCACCACTGCACAACAGACACTGTAGAGTCGCGGCCTGATCTTCCAGAAGTTTCTAGAAATAGTTTAGATATCAGACTCGATAAGTCAAAGAAACCAAATAAGCCCGCGAAGTCTAGAATGAGTGTTGACTTGTTTAGAAAACGAAAGGCGTTGGTGTGGTGATACTTTTGAAGCAAGTTTCGTGTGGGATTACATTATGGCACTAATACACGTATAAGAAAGGTAATTATGACTCAAGCGTCACGCTCTGATCACCAGCATTTGCTATTGATTTGTTATGAAAGTGAGTGTTGTTATTATTTATTGTGCTGTTCCAAATCTTGTATTTTATTCAACATAGACACAAGGTATCCACTTAATTTATTTTTAATCTTTTGTTTTTGTTTTTGTTTTTGCCTTGTAAAGTGAACATTATATCAGGATATGAATTGGTGTTGAATTTTCTTCAGTTCTGTTCTTCCAGTCGCGTAGTCGACCGTTTGTGCTATGTTTACATTCATTGGCGGACAATAGGATCCCTCTTCCCTATGATGCCACTGTTGCTGTGAATGTTTGGTATTGATTATTTAAGTGCTTGTCTGCTTAATTTTTTATGCCAGGTAAAGTGATAAACAGTTACTATAACTTATACATGTACAGTTATTTCAGAGCAAATAAGCCACAAGAAATAAGCACATTGTTATCTACTATTTTTTGTTAGCAGATCTGCAATCCCAGATTTCCCCAAAGTATGCATGTGCGTACTCTCTATTTCAATGTTAAATTTGCCCTTCAGATATCAGAACCAACAGAGGTGCAGAAGGACGGCCTTTACAAGGCTTGTCTCAATGTCGGAAATCAGCTTGATGTAGAATAGCCGTGACCTTTTCAGTCCAACTTATTTTGTTTTTTTTTCTCTGCATATTTATGATTCTTTTATAAATTATGATGGACTACACTTTATTGTTTACGATGTCTAATGATTATGCTTAAAACGATAAAGATGTAATCAAGATTGAACTGGCAAAGGCGTAACCAGTCTTAGAACCGTGTCTCAGTTTGGTCCCAACCGATATCCATTTATAAGCCTTACAATATGTTTTAAGGAAATTAAATGGACCAGCGTTCTGGAATAAATTAAAGTTATCGGCAAAGTTATAATTGTAATTGTAATTTTGACTACTTGAATTTGACAACCATTCTCTTTATGCCTTTGAAAATATCATATCTTTGTGAAAGCTTTCATGAGGAATTGTTTGTACATGAGCTTTTTACGAGGAGCAGGATCGGAATAATGACCATAACCATTATGTTGACCAACTTGATCATTCTGAAATATATCACAAAGATAACAGTCATAGAACACTCGAACATACTAGAATAAAGGGTATATACGTAAATAGGAACTGTGACTAGAGCATAAACTTGAGAAATAGAAAAACACATGCACAAAGTTATGAAGATATCCGAAAAATGCAAAACGAAGGCTTTTCTAATTATCATCTTATAATCGGTGGGCCATATAGCCTAGAAGAAAATTCTTGTGTGCCAAATTCGTTTGTACAGCCAACTTAGTTATTTGTATCGTCTAAACTAAAAAATTTTAATCCATTTAAAAAGGAAAACACTTTTGTTTAATACGGAGTGTCTTTTAACATTAAAGGGAACACCATAATGAGAAAACAATGGAAAAAAACATGAGCCTAAATGTAGGGTCAGCAAATGTTGCATTGTAAATAACTGAATGATCAAGTTTATGCTCAGGTAGGTAGCGGTGATATTTTTTCTATCTTCTTCAGAAGTTAAGATGTCGGCCATGTTTTCACCAACACCAACATGGCCAAAGGATCCGGGTATAATAGTGACAAGCATCCAGGGCCATCATTAGTTGTATAATGTAGGGTCAACGCGAAAAGAGGCCATGCACCAAGATAGCCCAATGAGTACCCACTCATAAATCTGACATATAATTATTGTGAATATGAATAATAGGATCGTGATATATTTGGCATTTCCCTGCTAAGAGAATTAAGCATTGTGCAATCTTTTGTGAACTTTTGTAAATAAGAGCTACAAGTAATTTAACTATAAACCAACATATACGTTAAACCTTTCCTCATGTGTCTAAATTGACACGATCATGTAACCTGCAGCGAAGCGTGGCCAAAATCCCTTTTTATAAATTATTGGAGGTGGCAAATTTTGACAATTTTTATAAATATAAGCAAATTTTGGCACATTTTTTTAAAAAAAGCGGTACTTTTTGCTCATTTATTATAATGGGCTAAATGGGCGCACATGTAAGAAAATAAATGGGTTTAATAGGCGCACATGTAAATACTAATCAGGCTACTCAGGAGATTTTTAATATTTAATTTTTATCCCCGGCTTTCAAACAAGTATTATTATTATTTTTACCGTTTTTATATGTCTTTTTTCCTATTTTAGCTTGCGCCCATTCAGCCCGCCAGTTTAGCCCGCCCGTATTGCCGACACTCGTTTAACCCGTCGCACGTTTGACTGGCCACCCGTTTTGCCAATATAAATTATAGAGCAGTTTTTTTATTCCTTTTGTCATCGATCAATTCTTAATTGGTGGCTTTAATTCACTAATTAACAAAGTATTGTCAATAGTTATATGTTTATTACACAAAATTAGTTTTACCAAAAAAAATAATTTAAATTTCACATGCTGATTTAAGTACATCTTACTTTATTAGTGCTAAAAAAAGCTTATCAATTTAGAAAATATTTATCTGCAAACAAAAAAAATACAACCTTATCAACTATGTTTTTCTACAAACACAATTAAGCTATAGGAATAACATTTTAAAATACAGTCAAAAGTTACTATAAATCAAATATACTAAAAGTTAAATTAAATTTGAAAAAACAACACCGCCTGTTGACCAAAAATAAACATTACTTAAACATAAACTATAACTAAAATATAATAATGGTTAAATTACAAATTCAAGAAACAAAAAACGTACAAACCCAAAACTCTCTGGAACAAGAAAAAAAACGACCCCGCCCGTTGGGCGGGTTACGACGCTAGTATATATATATATATATATATATATATATATATATATATATATATATATATATATATATATATATATATATATATATATCGGGGCCTTAACAGTAGCTTTAAGGTTAGGGAAAATGGGAGGTGTTAGCTAACATATGTAAGGGAAAAGGGTTTCCTTTACAGAGGTCATGGGTATGGTTAAGTGGGCGTTTGGCTTATAGTTTGGAGACCTAAAAGTTGGGACTGTTTTGTGTAAAATATGAACGGGATAGGTATCGAACCTAACCAAGTTAAGGACTTGTTAGGGAATGGTAATGAGGTGTTTAGAGCATATTAATGAGGATCATATATGGGGGAAGGCTAGATGTCCATCATAGGTTGATGAGCCATTTTAGTGTTTGGTTCATGTTTTGATTATGTGCGTTTGTTTGTTAGCTTTTGCTAGTGCGTGGACTTTTGGAGAAGCTCAATCAGGTGAGTTTCATAGTCCCATGTCTACTAATGATGTTGACTTCCAGATGGGATGGAAGAGACACTATCTTGTTTTATAAATTATGCTGTGAATGTTTTGTGGTTGGTGATGGACTTGTGCATACATATGTGATTAACTGTTAATTGATTCATGATTGTTTTATGTTTTGACTTGGTACCAAGGGGATGTTGACAAGGCTGGGCCTTGGGGAGGTACATAGATGTGTGAGCATCTATGGGACCAATGGATAATGACAAGGCGAGGCCTTGGGATTGGTACATAGGTGTATGGGTGCCTATGGGACCATGGTGTTTGGTAAGGCTGGGAGCCTTGGATTTGGATTTGGTTTGGTTTGTTTAATCTTGAATAATAGTTGTTAATGCATGTTTGTATCACATTGTCCATATGTTATTAAGTTTGGTTTATTCACAGCTTATGGTTTGATTTTGGCGTTGGAGTCTAAACCTATGACTCTTACCAACTTTATGTTGACGTGTTTTAGTGTCTCTTTCAGGTGATATTATGGTTAGGAGTGAGAACTAATGTTAGGGTTTTGCAATCCTATTTAAATGATGAAAGTTCGTTTCTCGGTATCTAATCGAATTGATTTCCGGTTCAAAATGCGACTCAATTGTTTTTGGTGAAAAATAATATTTTTGGTTGTTTTAAAATAAATGTGCAAGACGTGAATGAAAATAAAGTTAATATAATCTAACTATAATTTAAAATAAATGAAGAGTAATTAAAAGCGTGACGAAAAATTAAAAGGCACTTAAAATTAAATAACGCAAGCTTAAAACTATCTAAGGCAAACTTAAAATAAATCTAAGGCAAGTAATCTTAAAGTGCGACTAAGGAAAAAGGCGGAAACAATAAAGCTTGAAAATTAAAAACTATAACAGAAACTAAACTAAAAATACCTCACTCGTAATAATTACTCGTTCGGAATTTCACCTTCACCCGGAATAATTCTTCTTCGTTCGGAATAATCAAAACAAAACACTCATTCGGAAAATTCAAACAAAAACTTCATCCGGAATAAATCCTTTATCCGGAATATGTCACTTATCCGGAATAAACTCTTCACTCGGAATGTTAGCTTGATTCGGAATATTTGATGTTGCGAATGAACACCTTGACTCGGAATAATAGATGTTCCGACTGAACTCCCCTGATTCGGAATAGATTCCGAATGAACAGCCTTGATTCGGAACTTCACTGATTCGGAACTTCTTCTTGGTTCGGAATGTTCCGAATGAGCTCCTTCACTCGGAATAATAAATTATTCCGAATAAAAACCACTGATCCGGAATATCCTCTTGGTTCGGAATATATTCCGAATGAACCACCTCTTCCACTGATCCGGAATAAATCCGAATGAACTCCTTCGTTTGGAATAACTTGGATGTTCCGAATGAACAACCCCTTGATTCGGAATGTTCCGAATGAACAAACACTGATCCGAAATACTTTCCGAATGAGCACCTTCACTCGGAATATTGTTGCTGATCCGGAATATCAAACTGATCCGGAATATGTCAGTTATTCCGGATGAAAGCCCTTTATTCGGAATATTCAACAACTACCTTGATTCGGAACACAAGCTTGATTCGGAACAGCCAACAAAATACCTTCACTCGGAATGTTTGGTGTTGATCCGGAATATCCTGGAGATTGAACAGTAGCGAAGAACAAGGAACAAGAATAACACGAATCTAGACAAAACTTAATCAAATCAACCAAAAGATTAAATCAAACTAATCAATAAACATCTACTAATCATAAACCAACAATCCAAATCAATAAAACTAACAATACTAATCACAATAATCAAAACCAACTTAAATCAAATCAATAAAAACTCAATAACATAAACATGAACAATAGCATAAAGATTAAAGATTAAAGAAAGGTAGATAGGAGATTGACAAGAAAAGTAAAGATTGACAAGAATTAAAAAGAAACTTACTTGAAATTAAAGGTATTTAAGGTGCAAGACAATGTATTTAAATGACATGTAATTAAAGTGCAAGGAAATAAAAATGGAAGAACTAATTGTCACTATTAGCCAACAAAATGAAATGAAAACACTAATGATCTATTTATAGGGGAGATTAGGGAGGTGCTAAGGAAGCTTCCTCCCCTCTTTCTTCTCTCCTTAATTGCATGATTAAGTCCTTGTCTTCTTAATCTTTTGACTTTAACGACTTGGCCTCGGGATTTCTTTAAACTCGTCTTGTAATTCTTCAATAAATTAGACTTGAGTTCTTCGGCTTTTAGTAAACTTCCGTCTTTTGACTTTTTCTTTGATAAATCTTCATAATTGGTCTTGGACTTCCGTTCTTTTTGCACTCTTGATTTCTTGACTTCGTCTTTTGTCTTTTTCTTCGATAAAAGCCCGTGAATGCCCGTGTTTTCTCCTTTTTCCACATTTTTGTCCTAAATCACAACAAAAACACAAACCACGCATAATTCCGACATTTACGACATAAAATACACGTTTTGGTCTGGTTATTATTGTAGTTAAGTGGTAAAAAGGATGGGTGTTTACATACCTATCAAATCCCCTACACTTGACCATTGCAATGTCCTAATGCAATGCATTAGTTACAAAGCAAGATTACATTTTTCATCATAATCAATCCATAATGGCCTTTATTAAAGAGATAGAAAATTATAAACATTCAATGGAAGAAAATAAAGAAATCAAAAACATACCTTAGGGTTTTGGAAATGTTGTGAATGATCATCATCCTCAAGTTTTCACTTTCTCCAAACCAAGCTTAAAAACGAGATCATTGTTATTATAAGTTAGCAAACTAACACGAACTCATGTGGGCTAACTATTCACTTAGACTCCCTTATTCCTAGGTGTATCTCTTATATTTTATTATTGTCTTGAATGATCACGAGGATGCAAAATCTTTTAAAACTGCTTCTCGGGACCTCATAAAGTTCATATCTTGGCATAACTCGCTTCGCGATTTGAGACCTTTCTTGGACCGATATTTGGCAGCGACTTCATACTTCAAATCATGAGAGACGTTCATAAAATAATGTCCTTCTCTTCATAATAGGAATTTCTTCACTTGAAGTTTTGAGAGATTCTTCATATTTTGACCACGACTTCTTCATTTTTCTCCAATCTTTATTTTGGACTTTGATATACAACGATTCGCCTCCTTTTTTGGACTTGGATCTATTTATCCTCATACCTTGTTAGGGCCTTTTTGGATAGACTTCTCCATGATCTTTACGGGAGTATTTGCTTTTCGTCGTGTGTCTCGATCCTTCATATTGATTTTTGATAAATGATTCTTCACATCACTTTTGGATCTTTAGCAACAAAATGTAGCCCTCATGCCTTGTTAGGGCCTTTTCGGACTCGCCAATTTTCGCATCCCGCTTCAATAAGTTATGCCTTGGCTATGAACTCTAATCCACACCGAGCGACTTTTAAACGATCTTGGGCTAGAAGCTAAGTAACTTTTCAAATCGTACAACCTTATTTATTGCAGATAAATTTATTACCAAGCGATGGGAGAATAGGCTTATAATTAACTCACATAAATTCACGAACGAATACCAAACTTATAATTGACTCTATCATCTCTCGTTCTCCACAATTTAAAATCTCAAGTAATGAGACTCGTGGATGCTTAGCCTATTAAATCAAAGTTTTGGATTTTCGAGTCGTCTATAGGATCTTGCAAACTCTTAGACTCTTTCAAGTTTAGAAATCGCATTTTAAAGTTCCCTTGATAAACAACTCTCTAGGATCAACTATAGGAACTTGCGAAAAGTTCTTGTTCTTAACCCGTGAGGGTTAAGACTTTCACGTTTTATAGCTCCCTATATAAAAGCCTAACAAAACTTGACTTAAACACGTTAAGGATACTAGCTAGAGTAAACTAAGATAAGTAAACTCGGGTTGAGTCAAAAGATTCACAACGTTTGAAAACTAAAACCACTTTATTAAAAATTTATTCTAGCAAAGAAAGAAAATAACTATACAAAAGTAAAAACTAATGGGCCAAAATAGATCAAAAATTTTGAAAAATGTCGAAAAATTGATTTTCCAGTTAAAATGAGGACAAATATAAGGAAAAGGCCACTTAACTTTGATAGAAGTCCCCCCTACACTTAATATAAACATTGTCCTCAATGTTTAAGCATGTGGGAGTAAACTTCCCTACACTTAGGACATTTTGCACGTTGTTTAAATCTCGCTAAGGAAAATACAACTAAAGAGATTCCTATTTTAATATTGGAAAATATAAAATAGTGAATCAAAAAGAGTTTAGGATAGAACCGGGAAAATGGGAACACGGAATCACGGGTCGTCAAAAATCATCAAGAGTGGATCATTGAGCGCTCGAATCCCTGAATAGAAGAAGAGAGGAAATAGCAAACACCAACGGATCTCCCCTATACTTAGGATAATGAAATCTAAAAGATAGATACATGGCTTGCCTCCCAAGAAGCGCTTGATTTTTGTTCACCGAGTCGTGATCCTGACTCGACCTTGATTAGCAAAAGAAGAAGCATGAAACATATCCATCGGGATCAAATACATAGTTTTCGTCCATCAAGTAGCACAAGCTTAAGGCGAACAAGGCAAGCCAAAGAAGAGTAGGCAAGGTTCCCTTCAGCAGAGATGGAGCACGGTGGAAGCAAGGGTGAAGTGGTGCAAGCATATTCCCAATAGTTCTAAAGATTTTTCCTTTTATTTCATCATATGGATACTGAGATGGCTGAAAAGGTTCAATACCGGGGTCGAACACCTTTTCCTTTAGGGGAAAATAGCACTCAGGCTCAGCAGAATTTGAAGATGATCCGCGAAGAAAATGCACAACCTCGTCCTCAGAAGGTGGACAAAGAGGTGTCAAATCATACGTGTTGCGGATGTTGGTGTCGTCCGATTGCTTCTCCTTTGAAAGAATTTTCTTCAAATCCAAAGTAGGATCAAGACCATAAGCATCAAAGTCTAAAGGAGGAGCATCACTCTCATGAGGGAAGTAAGTATTGAGAAAAGTAGAGAAGTCTTCCTCAAATGAGTAGTCATCCAAAGTAGGATTTAGTGATGGCGGAGGATCTTCATCATGTGAAGAATCACTCGAAAGAGTATCGGCCTCATCAAAATCATCGTAGGTGGGCATGTCGGGATACTCGGAAGAAAAGTCATCATAATCATCTCCATCGAAGCTAGAATCATCATCATAAGCATCAAAGATCGGTGGAGAATCATATATGGGTGAAGGTTCTAAATTAGAGAGAGAATCATCCACATCATCTTGAAACAGTGGATTATCAATGCAAGAATCGAATAGAGGATTATTGTAGATGACAAAATCATCGAGCACATTAAGCATATTCGCTGATTCTCGTCCTCCAAAGGATTTGCTTGTAAGCTTCCCCATTTCAAACACTTGTGCATCATCCCCGACTCTTAAAATGAGCTCACATTTATCCACATCAAATAAAGATCTACCGGTTCTCAAAAATGGTCTTCCAAGTATTAACGTAATACGAGGGTCCATTTCATAATCAACAACGACAAAGTCGACTGGAAAAGTGAATGTGCCAACTTTAATGAACACATCTTCGGCAATACCAGCGAGGTAAGCGAGAGTATGATTGGCTAGCTCAAGAGTCATTTTGGTGGGTGTAAGGTCGGGGAATGATAACTTTTTCCAAACACTTAAAGGCATCAAATTAATACTTGCACCGAGATCGGCTAAGGCAGTAAATTTGTCGGTTTGGTTAAAAGTACAAGGTAGCACAAAACGACCGGGATCTCCAAGTTTCTCTGGAAGTTCTTTAAGAAGGACGGCAGAACAATTTTCATTCAATCGAGTATTAACAAACTCGGCCATCTTCTCCTTCTTACTAAGCAATTCCTTAAACATCTTGCCAAATTTAGGCATTTGTGCTAGAGCTTCGACAAGGGGAAAAGTGACGGTCATTTCTGAAACTTTCTTCAAATAGTTTGACACTTGAATGTCATCCTTGGTGTGCATTTTGGCCTTGCCTAAGCGAGATGGATAAGGAATATTGGGTTTAGGTGGTGAAGGTATAGGTGTAGGTAAAGGTTGAGATGTTGAAGGTGGGGTTGGTGGAGGATTCTTGGTGGGTACTTCATCATGACGAGGCGGAGACGGTAATGGTGTACTAATACTAGGTGTGGGAGGAGTAGGGATAAATGGTGGTGGAGGAGGTGTAGATGATGGGGGCGGAATAGGTGGTCCTACTATGGTTACTCCACTACGGGTAGTAATAGCACTCACATTCGCTTGCGGATTGGTGACGGTGTTTGAAGGTAGAGAACTTGAGGTAGAGGGTTGAGTGGTGGGCAAGAAACTAGCCAGCATATTCTTCAGATCATTCATTTGATTGCTGAAGGAGGATTGAATATTTTCTCGAAGCTTGGATCTAATGTCATTCCCTTGCTTGGTAATATCTCCTTTCAAATTGATAATTTGGCTCTGTAGATTCTTGATTTGCTCTCCTTGGGTTCTCATTAAGGCTTCAACATCTTGATTCATGGGTGGGGTTGTTGAGCGGGTGGCTGATAAGGATTAGAAGCTCTAGGTGGGATTTGGTTGCTTCTATTGTAGTTGTTGTTGGCGTTTTGGTTTTGAGGAGAAAAACCGGGTAAAAGGTAGTTGTTTGATCGGTAACTCAGAAAATTTCGATCCCCTTGAGGTCGGACTTGGTAATTTTCCAGTGGATAATTACCATAAGCCGCATACACGTTTTCCGGATTTCCTTGTGTAGAAGGACAATCTGTGTATGAGTGAGGACCGCCGCATGTCTCACAAGGATTAACTACCGCTTTAACTTGTTGTTGGTTTGTAGCGAGAAGCAAGATATTTTTGTTCATTTCGGCCATCATGCGGGTGAATTCGGTCATGTCGGGGTTTGCTGAAGTAGAGGAAACATTGACTCTCGGGTTGTTCCTTGAAGAAGCGGAGGAATCCCAGTATTTATGATGAGTAGTCATGTTTTCAATAAGCTCTCTACACTCCTCGGGTCTCCTTTTCATAAATGTGCCACCGGCCGCTGCATTAATCGTATCACGATCTCGAAAAGTCAAATCGTTGTAGAAAGTATCAATTAAGGTCACAGGGAGCATGTTGTGGTTTGGAAAACGATCGATCAAAACATTATATCTTTCCCAAGCATCAAAGAGAGATTCATCAGGTTCTTGCATGAAACCGCTGATTTGATTGCGAAGGCTCGTGACCATGGATGGTGGAAATTAGCGCGACAAAAAGCGTTGAGTCATGTCATCCCAAGTATGAATAGAATTCTTCGGGAGACGATCAAACAATTTCTCGGCGTGGTGTGATAAAGTATGTGGAAAGAGTTGAAGGCGAAGAACATCCATTGTGGCATCAGGCAACTTCATGCTTTGGGTAATAGTAATGAACTTGTCGAGGTGTTTGTTGGCATCATCATCAGGCATTCCTCGAAAAGGATTTGTTTTCACTTGCTGAATCATGTGGTGCTTCAGCGAAAACTCCGGAGCCGTGATTTGCATCGGCGCAATCGGTCCTCCTCGTCCAAACATGGTGGGTTGAAAAAGCTCCTCCATTGTCCGAAGATCGGGCTGTGGAAGAACATTGTTGTTGTTATTATTGAGGTGCGGTGGATTATTGTTGTTGTTCACACCTACCATATCTAAATCTTCTCGAGTCTCGGGCTCTTGATAATTAGAAGATCTAGTACGCATACACCTACAAAGGCAAAAGAAAAAGAAACCAAACACAAAGAGAATATATATACACAATAAAAATAAAATCTTTTTGGATTTTTGAAATTTTTAATTTTTATGGATTTTTTGAAATTTTTAAGCAAGAAAAATAACGCTCACGAATGAACGGATCCCAAAAAACAACGCGTCTCTCACAGAAAACCGTTAATCTTTCGAAAAGAGCCGGTAGCGGCGCCATTTGATAAAAGGTTTTTGGCCAGGTAAAAATTTATCGTCACAGTCTCTTCGTATTGAAAAATGGATTAACTATGCGACTCATTCGTTCTTTGGTGAAACAAATAGTTGTGTCGTTGTAGTAATTAAAAAGTGCAAGACTTTAATGTAAAAAGCAGGTAAAATAAATCTAACTCTAATTTAAAATAAATGACGAGTAATTAAAAGCGTGACGAAAAATTAAAAGGCACTTAAAAGTAAATAACACAAACTTAAAACTATCTAAGGAAAACTTAAAATAAATCTAAGGCAAGTAATCTTAAAGTGCGACTAAGGAAAAAGGCGGAAACAATAAAGCTTGAAAATTAAAAATTAAAAACAGAAACTAAACTAAAAATACCTCACTCGGAATAATTACTCGTTCGTAATGTCACCTTCACCCGTAATAATTCTTCTTCGTTCAGAATAATCAAAACAAAACACTCATTCGGAATATTCAAACAAAACCTTCATCCGGAATAAATCCTTTATCCGGAATATGTCACTTATCCGGAATAAACTCTTCACTCGGAATGTTAGCTTAATTCGGAATATTTGATATTCCGAATGAACACCTTGACTCGGAATAATAGATGTTCAGAATGAACTCCCCTGATTCGGAATAGATTCCGAATGAACAGCCTTGATTCGGAACTTCACTGATTCGGAACTTCTTCTTGGTTCGGAATGTTCCGAATGAGCTCCTTCACTTGAAATAATAAATTATTCCGAATAAAAACCACTGATCCGGAATATCCTCTTGTTTCGGAATATATTCCGAATGAACCACCTCTTCCACTGATCCGGAATAAATTCGAATGAACTCCTTCGTTCGGAATAACTTGGATGTTCCGAATGAACAGCCCCTTGAATCGGAATGTTCTGAATGAACAAACACTGATCCGGAATACTTTCTGAATGAGCACCGTCACTCGGAATATTGTTGCTGATCCGAAATATCAAACTGATCCGTAATATGTCACTTATTCCGGATGAAAGCCCTTTATTCGGAATATTCAACAACTACCTTGATTCAGAACACAAGCTTGATTCGGAACAGTCAACAAAATACCTTCACTCGGAATGTTTGGTGTTGATCCGGAATATCCTGGAGATTGAACAGTAGCGAAGAACAAGGAACAAGAATAACAGGAATCTAGACAAAACTTAATCAAATCAACCAAAAGATTAAATCAAACTAATCAATAAACATCTACTAATCATAAACCAACAATCCAAATCAATAAAACTAACAATACTAATCACAATAATCATAACCCACTTAAATCAAATCAATAAAAACTCAATAACATAAACATGAACAATAGCATAAAGATTAAAGATTAAAGAAAGGTAGATAGGAGATTGACAAGAAAAGTAAAGATTGACAAGAATTAAAAAGAAACTTACTTGAAATTAAAGGTATTTAAGGTGCAAGACAATGTATTTAAATGACATGTAATTAAAGTGCAAGGAAATAATAATGGAAGAACTAATTGTCACTATTAGCCAACAAAATGAAATGAAAACACTAATGATCTATTTATAGGGGTGATAGGTGTGTAAACACCCATCTTTTCTACCACTTAATTACAATAATAACCGAGCCAAAACGTATATTTTATGTCTTTTATGTCGGAATTATGCGTGGTTTGTGTTTTTGTTGTGATTTAGGACGAAAAGGTGAAAAGTGGAGAAAAAACGGGAATTCACGGGCATTTACGGACTTTTATTGAGGAAAAAGATGAAAGACGAAGTCAAGTAGTCAAGAGTGCAAAAAGAACGGAAGTCCAAGACCAATTCTGAAGATTTATCGAAGAAATAGTCAAAAGACGGAAGTTTATCAAAAGCCGAAGAATTCAAGTCTATTTTATTAAAGAAATTAAAGACGAGTTCAAAAGAAATCCCGAAGCCAAAAGTCCCTTAAGTCCAAGTTTAAAGAAGATTAGAAGAAAAGGACTAAGTATGCAATTAATGAAGATTAAAAGAATGAGGGACTTAATGACGCAATTAAGAGAAAAGGAAAGAGGGGAGGAAGCTTCCTTAATCCTCCCCTATAAATAGTCATTAGATGTAATCTTTTCATGTTGTTGGCTAAGTGTGACAATTAGCTCTTCCACCATTTACTTACCTTGTCATTTAATTTCTTGTCAAAATTAAATACCTTGTCTTGCACCTTAAATTCATTTAATTTCAAGTAAGTTTTCATTTAATTATTGTCAATCTTTACTTTATCTTGTCAATCTCTTATCTACCTTTCTTAATCTTTGATTTATGTGTTTATGTTTATGTTCATGTTCATGCTTTTATTTTGATCCAAGTGGTTTTTGATTATTGTGGTAAAAGTTGTTAAATTTCTTGATTTTAATCGTGTGTTTAGTTTAAATCGTGTATCCCCTTGTTCTTCGTTGCTGTATATTCGTTACTGTATTTGATTATTGTGGTTTTTGATTTTTTGATTATTCGTTACTGTTTAGTGTAAATCGTGTGTTTTTATTTTGATTAATTTGTTATTAGATCTGCTGTTACTGTATCCCCTTGTTCTTTGGATAGTTTGTTCTTGTTTCTGATCTTTCCAGGTAAAAAATTCCGAGCCAAGACTGTTCATTCGGAACATTCAGAGTTCCGGACGAAGGAGAACTTTCGAGTCAAGCTACTGTTCATTCGGAACTTTAAAACTTCCGAGTCAAGACCTTCATTCGGAATTTGAAAAGTTCCGGATCAAGCAATTCATTCGGAACTTTCAAAAGTTCCGGATCAACACTTTCGGACGAAGTTCCGAACGGAAGTTCCGAACGAACTTCCGAACGAAACTTCCGAACGAAGGATAAGTTCCGAACCAAGGGCTGTTCATTCGGAACTTAAAAGTTCCGAATAAACTTCCGAATCAAGGGGCAAGTTTAGAATCAGGGAGTATTCATTCGGAAGTTATAAACTTCCGAATCAAGAGGCTTCATTCGGAATCTTCCGAATCAAGGGTGATCAAAAGTTCCGAATCAAGGCAAATTTTAGAAGTTCCGAATCAGTAAAGTTCCGAACGAAGGATTGTTGTGGATAAGTGACATATTCAGATCAATTTGTTCCGGATCAAGGATTTTGGTAATATTCCAAGCGAAGAAGAATCATTCCAACCGAAGGTGACATTCCGGACGAGTGATTGTTCCAAACGAAGGATAATTCCGAATGAGCTGTATTCAGGTTCTTATTAGCTTTTGTCTTTGATTTTTATTTTCAAGCTTTATTTTTCCTGCCTTTTATTTAATTACACTTTAAGTTTATTTGCCTTAGATTTATTTTAGACTTGCCTTAGTTTTAGTTGCGTTTTAAGATTGCCTTAGATAGATTTAAGTTTGCGTTATTTACTTTAGTGCCCTTTAATTTCAGCCACGTTTTTAAATACTTGCACCTTTATTTTAATTAGACTTAGATTTACTTTAAGAGCACCTTTACTTTAATTGTTTTGCACCTTTTTAATTTTAAACACTACAACGACACATCTTTGTTCCACCAAAAACAATAGAGTCACATAGAGAGCCTAGATCAATTCGATTAGACAGGAACAACGAATTTTAATTTTCTTACAGGGTGTCAAAATCCTTGTATCAAGGGGAGATTAGGGAGGTGCTTAGGAAGCTTCCTCCCCTCTTTCTTCTTTCCTTAATTGCATGATTAAGTCCTTGTCTTCTTAATCTTTTGACTTTAACGACTTTGTCTCGAGATTTCTTTAAACTCGTCTTGTAATTATTCAATAAATTAGACTTGAGTTCTTCGGCTTTTAGTAAACTTCCGTCTTTTGACTTTTTCTTCGATAAATCTTCAGAATTGGTCTTGGACTTCCGTTCTTTTTGCACTCTTGATTTCTTGACTTCGTCTTTGTCTTTTTCTTCGATAAAAGCCCGTGAATGCCCGTGTTTTCTCCCTTTTCCACATATTCGTCCTAAATCACAACAAAAATACAAACCCATAATTCCGACATTTACGACATAAAATACACGTTTTGGTCCGGTTATTATTGTAGTTAAGTGGTAAAAAGGATGGGTGTTTACACACCTATCAAGAACATAAGTGGCTAGGATTTGTTGTTGCGTAGGAATGCATTTAGAAGGAGATCCCCGTTCCTTCTTATTTTCTTTTGTTTGTTTAATAAGTGATACTGTTGGCACCTATATGTTTGCTTTGTCTATGTTGATTGTTTGTCTCGGGTAAGTGGTAGGACTGTTACCTACTTACCTAGACTCCTGCATTGTTGAGATATTGTCATGACATTTGTGTCACCATTTTATGACATTTCTTATTTCATTTAGTTATCTCTATAGACACGCCATGTTGTGATGATATCCATACGTCGCGCTCCATATTCCGCCGTGGTGGGGTGTGACAAAAGGCAACGATCGAAGCTCGAGTGATCCGTAAAACGAACATGAGAGGCTTCAATGATGACGATGAACCTAATGAATCACAATCACAAACAACCATGGAACAAAGGTTGAAAGAGCACAAGTCCTCTCGTTACACTATTAGAAAACGATAATATTTACAAGGATAAGCATGAGAATCCCCCACAAGGCACCTTCTTTTTTATATCCGAGTCAAAAGCTCGACTCGAATCCCCATAAATGTGTTCATTAAGGGATAATCATGGTATGGTCATTTTTGGTGGGGCTTACATGATAAATAATGCCCAAAATTACATGGAGTACTTTAAAAACCCCATAAACGTATACCGTGGTCAAAAACCCAAAGGGTTTTAAGAAAAGAGATGAGAAATAGAAAGGTGGGACAATCGGTAAGGAAAACTTATGAGCTACTCGAGGTAGACTCACACCAAGAAAATGAATAAGATTTCCATTTATTGCATCGGTGGAAGACCAAGATTTCCCTTTACAAGCAATTCTGGGATCGAATATCTCGTCCTCGGTGGAGAAATGTGAGGGAACATAAGGGGCTTCACCCACACTAAATCCACACACACACTCGTCAAAAGGAGTAGACGAGGTGGTAGCACTCATTCAACGCGGTGATGACGAAGTTAAACTTGTAGAAAAATCTTTTAAATCAATTTTAAAATCTTTTCCTTTTTCATCGTTCAAAAACTCTCTATGAAAAGCCGATTTGATAATGTCGAAAATATTTGGCGTTTCAAATTCGAAATTAGTCGCGCTAAAAATCCTCACATTTATGTCGCGGTTGGGGGGTGGTAGATTGTATAAGTTCTCTAAATGTCGATCAACAAAGAACACCGCCCCCTCGGGGTCTACATATTTGTCATCCTCATGAACGTGCATCTCATCGATTTCTTCAGCGTAAATGGGCTTATCGAACCAAAGTTCTTCATAATCCTCATTAATGATATTTGAAATTCTCTCGAAGATATCACGATCAAGCACAAAATCATCATTCATAGGGGAGAAGTATTGATAAGGTAACTCTTTGTGAATGTGATAAACGTCATTCTCATTTGATGAGTGTTGATTAGGTAACTCCTCGAGAATGGGACTTGTGTCTATAGCGAGAAAATCATCGACCTCCTTTAAGAATTCTTCATCCTCACAATTGTGAAACGAATGAGGATCAATGATATGGTCGTCAACGTTCTCGAATTCATCATCAAAAATGGGATTATGATGAAAAATAGGATCGTATATGGAATTAGAGTACGTTGTGAAAGTGTCGTCATTCTCATCATCATAAGAAATTTATGACATGAGATCGTCCTCTTCATTTGAAGATTTATCAAAGGGTAAATCCTCGAAGATGGATGGCTGATTAGCAAGTATATGCTCGATCTCGGCAAAATCACCATCGTCATCAAAGAAAGTGTCGATGTGAGCAAGTTCTCGAGCGGATTTCTCGAGAGTCACAACCATGGTCTTATAAGCCCTTGGGCTATGCTTAGGTGACATTTCTATGATGGGTGAGATTGCATTGGGTTGGGCCACTTCCTTAGCCTTAATGGATTTAGGGCTAGGAGTGGGAGGCACTTCAATGGGCTTAGAAGTATGGGCCTCAAAGTCATAGTCCTTCGAAGGTGGTGAAGACGAGTCCATTTTGGTCATTGTCGTGATGGCACTAACGTCGCGCTTCGGAATTGGTTGTTTACTTGTTTCGCCAAATACATCCCAAAGTGATTTTTTATCCATAAATCTAAGAATACCCTTTTGAATTAGGTAAACGTATTCTTTATCATTAAAATCGTCATCTTTAAAACTGTTCATTTTAACTCTTTCAAACATGCATCAAGCCTCATATTTTCCGCTGAAGTTAACATTTTGAAATCATTAGAATTTGAAACATCGGGTTTGCAACCTCGGTTTTATCATGGTCATTTGAAACTTGGGATTTATTTGCGAAAAAGTCCATTCGTTGCTCCCCATATCTCATAGTTAATCTCCCCTCGTGGACGTCGATTACGGCTCGAGTCGTCGACAAAAATGGTCGACCTAAAATAATGGGACATTTAGGGTCACACTCATAATCGGAAATGACGAAATCCATGGGAAAAATAAACTTTCCAATCCTAACATAGATATCCTCGGCTATCCAAATTGGTATTAAAGGCGTACAAATTGCTAGCTCGATAGTCATGTTTGTGGGGGTAAGTGAAGGCAATATCATCAATTTCCAAGGAGAATAAGGCATGAGATTGATGCTAGCACCTAAATCGGCAAGGGCTAAACATCCCTCAATCTCGGAAAAATCACAAGGTAGTAAAAATTGGCCCGGATCCTCTTCCTTTCTTGGCATTTGCCTTTTGGGTTTTTAAGAAGGATCGATGCACAAGTTTCTTCAAGGGTTACTCTAGTAACGTCAATAAAGCTCTCTTTTTGAACCGTGGATGGAGTTCGAGGTACACGAGGGTGTGCACTCCTTTTCTTGGTCGCCACGTTCACCCCATCGACTTTAGAACATGAAGGCGTCTTAGAAGTCGAGGGTTGAGAAGAAGGAACAACTCTAAATCCATCAAGGTTAGGGGTAATCACATGACTTTTTCCAATAGACGAGGTGGCGACTTTAACGTGTTCCTTCAGATTTGGTACGGTGTTACTAGGTAACGTACTCGATGACGAACTCGCTTGATTGCTCATAATTGCAGAAAACAACTTTTTAATCTCACTTTGACCTTGTTCAATTTTATTATTTTGACCTTTCAAAGTGTTGGAAAATTTGTTTTTCAAAGTACCAATTTGTCCCTCTAATCATCTCGTATTAGCCTCATTCGTTTTCATATATTCTTGAAAATCATTTGACGAACTATTTTGATTAGCATTAAAGTTCCCTTGGTTTTGATTACTTCATTGAAAATTCCCTTGATTACCACTCGAAAAATTGTTTCCTTGATTAGCGTTGTTTTGAAAATTCGAGTTTTGATTGTTGTTATTATCTCGATTTTGCCAACTCAAATTTCGACCTTGATTATAACCTTGGTTTGAAAAATTTCCTTGTTGATTGTTTCCTTGAAAATTGTTACGGTTTTGAAAATTGTTACCTTGATTATAATTACCTTGCGATGGACCCGCGTTATTTTGATTTTGAAAATTGTTGTTTAACGCGTTTACACTCGACGTTTGGCCATCCATAGCCGCATACTAGTAATAATTATGAGGTCCACCACATAATGTACACGATGCCTCAACCGCTTTCACCGTAGCGGTAGCGTCTTTCTTTTGCATCTCAATGAGAAAAGACGTAAACACATTCGTCAACTTATCGACTTTCGCAACAACTCTCTCAATGTCGCGATTAGAATTACTAACATTGGAGAAATTTGAAACACTCGGTGCGTTGCGGAGTTGGTAAAACTTGTATCGATTCTCGATTATCATTAATGCATCTTTCGGAGTCTTACATAAAAAGTTGCCACCGGCGGCGAATTCAACGAATCTTGTTCTTGAAAACTAAGACCATTGTAAAATGTATCGATTTGGTGTAACTCGGAAAATCCATGGTGAGGACATTGCCAAAACAATTCCTTAAAACGATCCCACGCGTCTCTAAATGATTCATTCGGTTTTTGCTTAAATCTCGTAATCTCGTTTTTGAAAAACGTCGTCTTAGACGGTGGGAAGAAATGATTAACGAACTTGGAGACGAGATCCTTCCCCGTAATTATAGAATTAGGTGGCTCTTTCTCGTAACAATCCTTGGTGGCACCATCGAGCGAGTACGGAAAAAGCATAAGCTTGACGACATCGGTGTCGACGTTCTTAAACTTGCTCGTGGCCAAAAGACGATCAAAATTCCGTATGTGATCGTGAGGATTATCCGCCTCACGACCTCGAAACTTCGTAGCTTGTATCAACGAAAGCATTCCACTCTTAATCTCAAAATCTCTAATTCGATAGCGGGAATTACCATCGCGTCTCCATAACCCTCGGTGGGCGCTTGGAGCAATTCCATCATTGAATGATTGTCGGCCATCCCGTCTACGGTTTCTTCAACAACGATATTAGGAACGTCGGTTTCTAAATCTCATCTACGTCGTTGATTCCTTCGATTTCGATTGCGTCGCTAGAATTAGAATAATCCTTCAATCAAGTGCGCATGCACTAAACGTAGAATGGGGTAGCAAAGAAGATTCTTTTTGCGGTTTTTCGATTTTTCAATTTTTTTTGGTTTTTGATTGTTTTTTAATTTTTTTGGACTTTGGTGTATTACGTAGACTCAAATCTACAAATCTCTCCTCGAATCGATTTCTCGATTAAAGGAGCCTCAAGGATTGAAAACGATCACGTGGAGTGAACGCCTTCGATTACTTTAGAACGTTGGTGGAACACCAAAATGTTCAAGAGGGTTTAATCTTGAAAACAAGCAAATATATATGATACGTAGATAATACTTGGGCGGCAAACCCTCGATTATACTTCTTTCTCAAAACACGCACAAGCAAGCGAGGGAAACGAGGCGGCGCTAAGCACTTAAGAGCCTTTTTCTCTTATTTCGTGAAATACAACCTCCTTATACCCACCTTATAGTTTGTGTTAATCAAAATTAAGCCTCACGAAAGTATTTATCTATTTAGCCTTTAAACTTTTGCTTTGGATTCGAATACAATAATTGAGTGATGAAATCCCAATTAAGGTTGCGTTTTCACGCTTTTGGTGATATTGTATATTTATTGTCATACGTAGTACAATATATTAATAATATTCACAAGAAAAACGAAAACCAATATACCGACAAATCGAATAAGTGTGAGTTCGTTCTCGGCGGAGGTGTGTATGTGTGTGACAATAATATAAAAATCAAATGTTTGGATTAGTGTCGTTTTTGGATGAGAAAAGAAGAAGAATAAAGACGATGTACGCTAAAAATTACCCTACGATGTGAAAAACGCAAAATCATAAAACTCGACAAAAAATGAAAGTTCACTAAAATTAAACCAAATTTTAGTTTAAGCTAACAAAAATATAAATAAAACAAACATGAAAACAACAATTTCCAAAAACTTTTTAATAATTTTATATTAATTTTTAAAGTTTAATAAAAAAATTAAAAAATTAATAAAATGCATAAAAAGTGAAAATGCAAATTTTTCTTTATGCAAACATCAAAAATATTAATTAAAACTTAAAAACTATTTTTCTAAAATTTAAAAACACTTTTTTCTATTTTTAAACTAATTTATAAAATTTAAAACAAAAATAATGATTAAAAATTAATTAAACACGGGAAAAATAAACTTTTACTTGCAAAAATTCCTAAACTATATGACAAACACAGTAAAAATGGAAAAAGCTAAAAAGTTAACCTAAATAAGTTGTTTGACAGCTTATTATACTCGAACTCTTATTAATAAGCTAAACCAACAACCCCTTAAGTTCAACCCTAGGGAACATATAACCAGTAAAGTCCCTAGGGCAAACGGTAAGTGTGTTTTGTGTTGGTGTGGGTGGCGCAGGTTGGAGTCTTGGCCACGTTTATTTTTTTTATTTTTTTTATTACTACTTGTTACTTGTGATTTAATATTCCAAAAACACAAAAACAAACTTAATTTAACAATAAACAAGATAGATTAAACTGAAAAACGTGATCAGATTTGAAAAAAATGAAACAGGCGTAACTTCTAAAATATAACGTGTTGTCCAATAAACAAAATAAGGGTGGTCGTTCTCGAGTAACAAAAGAAAACCACTGAATGCTTATGGGAACTGTTTGTGCTCGTTTGTGATTGATTAGTTGTTGTTTTTGGCAAAGCAAGACACCCCTACACTCAGTTGAGGGTAGGGAGTCACAAATAACAGAAAAAACACCAAATTACATACAAAGTCACACAAAGATGTACAAAATCACTCACTGAATGTTACTGATGTGGTCTACATGTCTGGTAGGCATTTGATGGTCTAGTGTGCAAATAAATAAGATTCAAACCACAAAATCTTTCACAAAACACAACCAAATTATACTTAACTGAATCCAAGTCCTAGATTACCACTACTCTTAACAGGTTTCAAGATTCTGCATCAAAAAATGAACATGCAACCTTCCTTTTTATACTACACAACTTAAAACAAGTTACTGATATTATCCTATTACTACTATCTAAGAGTGTTTAACCTGAATTAAGGCCAAAGATCGGTCAAAGACCTGTCTAAAAACCTAATCCCAAACCCCCTTAAGTTTCTGTCAATGAAAATTTTCAAACCAAAAGCTACACAAAACCTCAAATATGCTTAATCCTTACTCTAACATGCATCAAACACATAAATAAACATAAATCAAGGCTTAACTAACAAAAAAATAGATAAAACATAAATCATCACCAATTCCACAATTCACATAAAAAATCAAAAACAAAGTTAATAGGGTTCAAGCATAACCTGTCGAGGCCTTCTAATGGTTTGTTCAAGAGCATATGAGATGTAAAGAAGCCCTATTGTGGTTCAACAACTGAACCAGGGCAAATATGTCTTCTAATCAGCAACTACAAAGAAAAATGGGAAAGACTTATTTGGTTCTTCTTGATCCCTGCACAACACAGCAAACGACAAGAATACTTCAAGTAACAAGAGCACTTCAAGAGATTTTGTCAGAAGCTCTTGAAGGAGCTTTTGCTACAGTAAATATCAGTAATAAAAGAAAGAAAGATTTTGGAAAAGTCTTTGAAAAATCAAACTTTGGAACACAAACTCTTGAAAACTTCAAATGGATACCAACAGAAAGTAACACAAATCTAAATCTAGTTCACAAAGTCCACTTTCACTTCATTTGTGCTTGGAATCAGGATTTGTGGGTCTCAAAAAGTTTTTGCCAAAAAATTTATTTGAACAAAACCTTTGATAAACTTAAAAATAAATTGCAATAAAATAAATGATTAAACTAACAAAACAGTAAAGATGGAACTCAGTCTTTTGAACAATGTTTAAAATTCATTTTCATTAATAAATTAAAAATTTTACAAAAACTGGAACAAAAGGGACATACACAAGTTGTAGTGTCCTTTTATAAGGGAAAGTAGAGGATTATAGAACATGAAATAAACTGAAAACCCTAGCAATGAAAATTCCCTAAAATCCCTTGGACGAATTTTTCAAACTTTATCAATCATGGACATGTGATGAGACAGCTGTTGTTCTTCAATTTTGTGCGTTCATTTGAGTGTGAAGAGCAAGGAAAAGGATCCATACGTTTATCTTGTCCCCTCCTATGGTTTTGTGGAAAGTGATTGGTGCAGGGGATGTCCATTGTAGGGTCGTGGGTGAGTGTGAGGGTTTTTTTGTTGTTGGGTTTTGATGAGAGTGGGTTTAATTAAGATTCTGGAGGTTTAGGGGATAAACCCCTTTGGTTTAGTGAAATTGGAATTTAGGGTTTATGTTGGGAGGGATGATAAACAGTTAAGTGTTTAATTATGTTTAGGTTAGATAAACATGTTTACCACCAAAATTCAAATGAAACAGATTACTAATAAGTCTGTTAATAATAAACGTTGGTGGATTGGTGAGTTGGACAAAGGGTTGTGTGTGATTGGTTGTTAGGGGTGACGTGGGATGGTGATTGGCTGTGGTGAGTTTGTGTGTCTACCAAATATAGTCCCTAGCTTCTCAAATGTTTGTCGCTTTGTAATTAACAACCCATAACATGAATTCCTTTTATAATGAAGTTTTCTTTTTTTAACTTTGGCCACAATAAGTTTTCCAAACTTATTCCAAGGGCTTTTCTTGTAAATTTGATATTCTTCAAGGGCCATTCATGCATATTCTCAACATTTTAGAGACCCAATATGCAATATTGAGTTTTGCAAGTGTATAAAATGTTAAGTCTTCCATAGTTGAGGGACCAATCTTTCCAAATCTTCAAACTTCATAGACTTGAATGGAAAATCATCGTTCGGGTCCGGTTCTTTGTGCGGCTTCGTTTCCCGTGTTCGCTTTTGCTTGATTCTTGTGATCTTTTGTTGATTTCATGATATTCGTACCAAAAATACACAATGAACAAACACAAGCATATTTTGGGGTATTTTAATGATATTTTAAGCGTTTTAAGCCCGATCTGGACGATGAGACTATGTATAATTGTAGTCTCATCAATAGGTTCTGGGCTTGGGAATGGGGGAAATTAGATCGCGTTATAGTATAACAGTAGGTGTAAAGCGGGTATAATTATATTTATTTGATTATTTCAAAACCTAATTAATATAACCAGGTGGTGGGTAATTGGGTAATTGTTTTGGATTGGGGTGGGTTATAGTGACGTATCAGCAAGGGAGTGGTGGGGGAAGGTTTTGTGTCTGGCAAGATTGACCCCTAGACTTCCATTTCTTTGTCTTAATAAGTCTTTCAGCCTTTAACTCCTTTTTCCTTTTATACAACTTTGGACAAGTTGCTAAAAATGGCCCAATGCATTTACAAACTTGTAATAAAGACCATATATGCACATATATGATTCTCCAAGGGTTGATCTTGTACAATGTTCAAACTTTAGGGACCCCAATGAAAATATAGATGAGGGGTATAAATTGACAATTCTTCAAACTTGGAGGACCAATCTTCTAATTCTTCAAAACTTCAAGGGTGTTTTTGGAAAATCACTGATCGGGCCCGGTTCTTTGTGCGGCTTCGTTTCCCATGTTTGTTTTTGCTTGATTCTTGTTCTCTTTTGTTGATTTCATGATATTCGTACCTAAATTACATAATGAACAAACACAAGCATATTTTGGGGTATTTTATGATACTTTTAAGCGTTTTAAGCCGGATTTGGACGATGAGACTATGTATAAATGCAGTCTCATCGGTTTCTTTATGGAACCTTAGAGTTATCTCAACATAATGGACCTAATTTCAAAGTGAATGGTCATTGTGTGAAGTATTACTTTAGGGAGGACATTTCTAAGGAAATGGTCCAAGAAATTCCCATTTTCCCTAAGAACTAGTTCTTTTGGGAAAAGTCGAGATAGAGACCCCTTAAATCAAGCTTGTATAACTAGGCTAGATCATTTAGAGTAGACTTTGGTAGGTTATGAATAATAAGAGGGTGATATAGTTGAGTTGAAGTGTAGGGGGGAACCTTTCTTCTTGTCTTTTGGTGTTTGTTTCAGGGTTGCTCTCTCTCATTTCTTTCGTGGTGCTTATGGAGGAGGCCCTAGTACCTGGTTCACTTTGATACTTTTGTGATTCAAACTTGAATGTTAATAAAGTCTAAAATGAATTCACTTTAGTTGTATGATGACGTATAGTCCTCAACTGGGTCATGGACCCAGCCTACGGGTACTACCCACATCCGACCCGTCACGAATGAGTTGGATTAATTTCATTTAAGCTTATGGGCTTCGAATGAATAGTGGCCTCATAGATATGTGCGACCCACGGTCCGACACGGCCGATATAGGGTTAGACAGAATCACAACCCAATTGAGATTGAGATTTATCCTAAACTATAAGATATACACAAACCATAATTAGAAGATAACAATCAATCTAATTATGGTGATTATCTTATACTTGGGGCCGAAGTATCGGTGGAAGCCCACTAGGGTTTCACCGCCTATATAAGGAACCCCCGAGGGTTCCATAAAGGTATCATATTCTTTATACTCTCAATCTACAACCGATTCCTAACCCCAAATAGATTACTTACTCTCACGCTGGAGTCTAATCGTGGGATACGTTCCCACGGTAAGCCTACAACGTGTTGTTTTAGTGTGCAGGATCCCAACCAGAAGTTCACTTGGTGCAGGAGCCGGAGCCCAAGCACCCGAATTAAGCATAATTCGGGTCAAGCTAGGATCATCCAACTTTTGTATCAACAAGTTGGCGCCATCCGTGGGACCCTACACTAAACTCTATATTTACCAATGACGAAGGGAAATCCTCAGGGAAACCCAAGGAACGCTAATCCCGGAAACCGGAAGTTTGGGGTGATGGGATAGTCACCCCAACCCTGCTTCCCGTTGGCCAAACTGGAGGGCCAAATAACCGAAGCACATGGTTTCAATCTCTTGGTGGGGCAGGCACGTCCGTCAATACCCCACCACCAACTCTCACTCTGGATAATCCCGATCTGGGGTCTGCGTAGAAGGCCCAAGTAAGGAGCCGCAAAAGCCACATGTGGTCGAGGCGGACTTAGAAGTTGGTTCACTCGATGATGAGGACCTCGAACGCGTACTCACGCAAAACTTCGACATAATCATCCCGGGCATCTCGGCAAGGTTAAATCTGGGAAGGAACCTCCAATCAGACTTAACTTCAGCAGCGCCGCGCACGGTACTCCTCCTCAAGCTAGAAAAAGGGGGAGGAAGCCTCGGGCTCAGGAACAACCTCCCATCGAGGAACCACCTCGACCACGGAATGTGTTCGAGTGCATAGGGGATCGCATCATGCAAGAATTGCAAGAAGCCCAGGGGCATGAGGATGAATCAGAGGGCTCGACTGGACGCGCGGTGTTGGAAACTCCTCCTGTGGATAATCGTCGCACTAGTATGTAGCGTAGGATAAAATCTGGTGGGAAGAGAGCTCCTACCCCTTCTCACAAAAGTGGTTATCATAATAAATCGAAAGGTGGGGGAAAACCCCCCCTATCACGACCCTTTGGGGTCTGAATCGGATGATCATCAGCCCAGACGCCGCCAACCTAGGTATCCCACCCCTGAACCATCGGATGACGAAAGACGCTACGACGACACCTACTATCGTTCTGAAGAGGAGGAACATCTCTCCCTTCCATGGTGTAGCGAGAGGGAGGATGCCTTCACTCTTTATATACGGAATTACTCCAAGGAAAGAAGCGCCACATGCCGGCGAGCGTCAAAACCTATGACGGATCTGGTGATCTGGAGGATCACCTAAAGGTGTTTGACACATAGGCTAAAATTGAACGATGGTCGATGCCCATATGGTGCCAGATGTTTAATTCAACCTTGATTGGCAATGAACGCGACTGGTTTGAAAAGCTCCCCCATCGAAGCATCAACAGCTTCGATGAATTACGTACAACATTCCAAACCAGTTATACTCAGTGAAATAAGTATAACAAAGATCCGGTCTTATTGGCAACAGTCAAACAAAGGCCCGGAGAGTCTACAGAAGACTTCACGGAGCGTTTCAATGACGAATGTACGCGCACAAAAGCATGCCTAGAGCTCCTTAAAATCTCCGAGTACATGGACGCCATAACGGACAAGGAGCTTGATGAGACTGCTTTTATACATAGTCTCATCGTCCAAATCGGGCTTAAATTGCATAAAATATCATGAAAAATGCCAAATATATGCTTGTGTTTGTTGCTTGTGTATTTTAGGTACGGATATTGAGAAAATGACAAAAGATCACAAGAATCATGCAAAAACGAACACGGGAAACGAAGTCGCACAATGAACCAAGCCCTAATGAAGAATTTTCCAAAGAAAACCCTTGAAGATTTGCAGAATTATGAAGAAGGGTCCTCCAATATGGAAGAACTGACACTTTATACCCTTGTATCTTCATAATTACAAGTTTGGTCCCTAAAGTTTTTCAAAATTACAAAAAGGACCCTTAACTTTGAAGAATTGGCAAATTTAGTCCCTCAACAAAACTAAATTGTCAACATTGGTCCTCCAAGAAGTCAACAAACAAGTCAAAACCCTAAAGGATGAAGACATGACAAGTTCAGCCCTTGAAGATTGAAGAAATTGCATTTTAAGTCCTTGAAACAAGTTTGAAAACTTGTTGTGCCATTTTTGACAAGTTGCTGAAAGTTATAAACAAGGGTAAAGAGATTTTTGGCTATTTAACACAAAGTGAACAAAACTTGGAAGATTGGGGGCCATTTCTGCCAGACAACACAACTCTCCTCCACCAACCAGCTTCTGCCACGTAGCCCACTACTCCACTTCCACCAATCACCATCCACCCCCTCACCACGTCACCAATCCACCAGATTAATAAACCTATTTATTATTCCTTCCCTCCTAAACACAATTTTAAAAAATCATTAACCCAAAAACAGATTAAAACAACTCTTTAATCCGACATAAACCCTAATTTTCCCAGACCCATTTAACTTTAAAACAAAGGGTTTTATGCCCAATATTTCCAGATCAATAATTAAACCTACCTTAAACCAATCCCAACTCCCAAAAAACGTCACCCTCATCCCCACATGGCTCTCCAACCCTCCCCTGACCCACAAGTGAGCTTGAAGACAAACTGAGGACAGAGGATCAACGACTCATGACATTTCCGTGTTCTCAAAGACTCCTTTTGATGGCCAAGATCATTTTTATCCAGCTTGCATCAACATATAGCCAAAAAATCATCACATGGCATCCAAAGTTGAATTCAAATTCAGCATCTTTGAAGGATATGCTGAGATTCGAGTAAGGGTATTCCTGGAATTCAACAAGCATTAGGGTTTAGTGTTTTTCTGCTTTCTAGAACCTTGTAAGTCCCTATATAAGGACACATAATACATAGCATAGTTCTTGTTCTTGAATTCTCTTTCCTTGGTCAAGCATTGTAAATCCCTTTCAAGTTAATGAAACTGGTGTTTGTTGTGATGAAAAAGAACAAGAGCCATTTACTTTTCCATTGCATTTTTAATTTTTGAAGTTGTGATACCATATTCAGTTTTCTGTTTTGTTTGGAGACCTAAGTTACACCAGTGTTAAGTTCTTTGTCCAAGCTTTTAAATTGATCATATGAGCCTGATATTCTTGTTGAATATAAAGCTCAAGTGAGGTTTAAATTGTTTGTTGATTGGGTTATTGTTAAGATTTTCAGAAAAAACCAAAAAATCAGTTTTTTTATTTGTGTCAAATAAGCCATAAACAGCTTAACTGATAAGCTATCTTATTAGCTTATTTGACTTGTGAACAAGCTCACTCTTTTGTTTACTTTCTTTCTTAGCAGGTTCATATAATCTCTTTTTGAAGACATATTCGGTGTGTATGTACCTTTTGACCACCACCAGCATCTTTCTCTACTAGCATACTTGTTCTATAAGCCATAAGCCCAGCTATAAGCTGATGGGATATGGCATTGCTGCCATAGTGGGGCCTGGATGTGGGTCGCACAAGGTATAAACCTTGATCTCTATTGTTTTCAAGTTTTGTATGTGATTTGTTTGATTTTGTGGAATTTGTGAAAAACCTGGTATTTGTTCATTTAACTTATTGATTTATGCTTGTTAGATATTAGTATGCATGTTATAGGTCATTAGGACAAGTTTGATTAGGTTTAAAAGGTATTTGGTTTGAAAAAAGTTGGTTTCTAAAATTAAAAGGGTGTTTGGGTTTAGGGATCTAATAGAATTTAAAGTTTGTAAACCTGTTATAAACCACTCACTCACACTCTCTTTGGTTTATTTAGTGTAAGTGTGATGTTCTAGTTACCATTGGATAGGTTTTTAAAGTTTGCATGCTACATCTTTGGTAAAAACAGTCAAATTCAGTAAACCAACCAATCTGCCTTGTTTTAGCATATTTTGTCCATCATTTTGTGATATCTGCTTATTCCAGTTGGTAAGAAGGGTTTGTAATTGCTTTTATGTGATTTGGTACACTGGTATGCAAGATTTGAGCATTTGAAAATCATTTTTGTGCAAGTTGCATCAGCAAATACTCACAGACCTATGCATGCTAGATCAGTAACATTCTTATGCCATGATTTCTTGATTTTTGTTAAGAGCTTGTGTTTTTTGTGCTTTATTTGACTCCCTACACTCAAACTGAGTGTAGGGGTGCCCCCATTATCCATCAAACAGCAACAAATCTCATTGAACAAGCTCCTCTTGTTCAATCTTCACAAGTGAAGATACTCACTTTTGGTTCATCCATTCTCTTGTATCTGGGCACGTTTTGGATTTCTAAGGCTTTGATTTTAGCTTAATTTGCATAAAGTTGATGGTTTAGAGTAGTTTAAGTTACTGATATTGAGTTTTAAAGGTTTAAAAAAGAAAAAAAAAGTTTTTACAAAAAGGACGTGGCCAGGACTCGAACCTACGCCACTCCTCTGACACTCCAACGTGATAACCAGTTGCCCTAGGGTCTTTGACTGGTTATCACTTGGACTTTTAAATACTTAAGGAGTTCTTGTTTGTAGCTTATTTAACTCATCAGCTTAGTTATAAGCTGATTCCAGCTTATTCCTTTTAGATTTTTACAACCTAGCATTTTTCCTTTGTACTTATTTGGGTTTAGGACTTTTTGGTTAAAAAAATTTATTTTTCACGTGTTTAATTAATTTACTAGGATTATTTTAAGTTTAAATTTTGAAAAGTAAATAAAAAATAGGAAAAGGTATTTTAAAAATCTGGAAAAATAGTTTTTAGGTTTTTAACTATAATTTTGAGGTTTACAGTCATTCAAGTTTTCATTTTAGCTAATTTTTGATTTTATATGATTTTAGGGTTTTTAACCAACTTTGGATTTTAATATAAAATTATTAAAAAGGTTTTGGAAACTTTTGATTGCATTTCTGTCTTAGTTACATTATTCTAGATTTTTGGTAATTTTTTAGAATTTTTTTATAAACTTTGAATTTTTTTGAATATTTTAATATTATTTTATTAGTAAAATTAAAAGTCTGATTTATTAAGTTTTTACATTTTTCCTAGATTGAAGGCACTTAATTAGGAATTTTGTAACTTTCCAAATATTTTTAGGGCTTTTCAATTATTTTCTAGAATAAATTTAAGTTTTAATTGATTTTAGTAGTTTTTAATTGTTTAAAAATAGTTTTTAGTGGTTTTAAATTTTTAAAAATACTTTTTAGCTTAATTAGGTTATTTTTGAGGTTTACAAACTTTTAAATCTTGTTTGGGACTTATTAATAATTAATTTTGATTTTTAGGGCTTTAATTAGCATTAAAAAGTCATTATCTAATTAATTAAAATGTTTTAGCAAGTTTGGATTTTTTGTAAACTCTTAGAATATTATTTTGGGTTTTTAGTAATTTTTAGGAATTTTTAGGTTAAAATTTTAATTTTGGTAGTTTTTACGGTTTTACGTGTACGCCTTTTTCGTCCTATTGTAATACGTCATCGTAACCGTCATTCTCTTCTTACCCCATTTCTACTTTCTTTTCTCTCAATCATATAATCACAAAAAGTTAATCATCTCTTAACACAACGCACTTGCCTCCTTGGGAAACGAACTTGAACTTATTTGGTCATTAGTGCTCGGTTTTCCTAAACCGACACGTAATACTTGCCACTTTTGCTCTCTTTTCCTAAAGAGTAGTAAAATCACTACATTATTTTGGCGCCGATGCCGGGGAGGCGTGTTGTGTTTTGATTTGAACAATTTTTGTTTTTATATAGCCATAATAGCTAATTGTATTAGTAGCACTCTACTAATACGTATTATCGGTTTTTCGTTTTTTGTGAATACTATTACTATATTGTATACGTAGAACAATAAATTCACAAGTACTCCAAATACGTGAGAAATCACAACCTTGACTTGGGAGGTCATTACCCAATCATTGTATTCGAATCTCAAACCAAAGAAAAAGGCAAAAATAGATAAATACTTTCGTGAAGCTCGATTTTGAAAATACAAACTATAAGGTGGGTATAAGGCGGATATTATAAAATATATCCTAAGGAAAAAGGCTCTTAAGTGCTTCGCGCCGCCTCGTTTCCCCGCTTGCTTGTGAGTATTTGAGATTGAAATCTAATCGAGGGTTTTGCCGCCCAAAGTATTACTAAGTATCATATATATTTTCTTGGTTTCATTTGATTAAACCCTCTTGAACGATTTGGTGTTCCACCATCGTTCTAAAGTCATCGAAGGCGTTCACTTCACGTGATCGTTTTCATTCCTTGAGGCTTCTTTAATCGAGAGATTTGATTAAGGAGGAGATTTGTATATTTTTGTCTACCTAATACATTCCAAAAAATCCAAAAAAAAAGTAAAAACAATCAAAAACCACAAAAAATTTGAAAAAGTAAAAATACCAAAAGGAATCTTCTTTACTCACCCTCTCGTTGTACGTGACGTTTATGCAAACTCGCTCCAAAGCAAGACGTGCACGTAAACGAAGAAACAAATCAACCACTCCTTCTAGTGAGGAGTCTCCTATTGACGAACCCATCGTAGTGAAAGAAGCACCCATGGTTGATCGAACTATGATGGAGTTGCTTCAAGCACCCACCGAGGGTTATGGAGAAGCGATTGTGATTCCCGCTATCCTTGCGGAGAATTTTGAGGTTAAGACGGGTTTGTTGTCCATGATTCAAAACAACAAGTTTCGAGGTGACGAAAAGGACAACCCTCATAACCACATTCACCAATTTAATCGTCTTACCGCCACTTGCAAGTTTAAGGACGTCTCTAACGACTCGATTAAGATGATGCTTTTTCCGTATTCCTTAGCGGGGGCCGCAAAAATTTGGTTATAGAAAGAGCCACCCAATTCTATATTGACGTGGAAGGATCTCGTTTCAAAATTTGTGAACCAGTTTTTTCCGCCCTCTAAGACTACGCATTTGAAAAACGAGATTTCAAAGTTTTCACAAGAGTATAATGAGAGTTTTTCAACGGCTTGGAATAGGTTTAAGGAAATGTTGCACGAATGTCCTCATCATGGTTTTTCCGACTTGCATCAAATTGACACGTTTTACAATGGCTTGAACGATCATGAGCGTGATTATCTTAATGCCTCCGCGGGTGGTAATTTTTTGTGTAAAACGGTAGAGGAAGCCTTGTTAATCATTGAGAATAGGTCTAAGGTCTATAGTCCTCGTAGCACGTCGAGTGTTCGTAAGACTTCGTCTTCACCTTCGCCTTCATTGTCACATACCGTTGATGCTTGCCAAATCGAGGCTAATTTGGAGAACAAGATTTTTGATAAGCTTAAAGGATTGTTAATTGAGTTCAAAGTTGGTGAACAACCCACTCCTGCTACGGCTAAAGCGGTTGAGGTTTCTTGTATGTATTGTGGTGGAACTCATGATTACTCCGAGTGCATTACCAACGTTGGTAACACTTCGAGTGCCTACGCGGTCGCGGGAACTTGACTATGGGAATCAAGGAAGTAGTAGCCAATTGCAAAATCAAAACCAAAACCGTAATTTTCAAAACACAAGTCAAGGTCTTCAAAATGTTTATACTAAAGAACTTCCAATGGACTTTTTGAATTACGCTACGGCAAATGATAAGATTTTGGAAAACATTCAAGAGCAATTGGCTAGTCAAGCTAGGGACACGGCTAAAAACACCAAGGAGTTAGCTAATTTTGTTAAAGAAAATATTAACATGAGAAATGAGTTGAAAAATGATTTTGCTAATCAAATTAGAGGTCAAAAAAATAAAATTGAGCAAAGTCATGCTAGGCTTGAACAAAGGATTGACCAAAAAGCCGCTAGTCAAGATGTTAAGCTTAATGCTATTTTAGAAGCGGTCATGGGAAACAAAGCCTCTACTTCGGGTAGTTTACCTAGTAACACCATATCAAACCCGAAGGGAGAGATGAAAGTGATTACCACACGAAGTGGTAAGGCACTTAAAGAACCGACTCCTCAACCAATATCTCAAGCCCACAAAGTACCGCTCATGCCACACCTACGGTTGACCCATTACCAACATTGGAAACCTAGATTCCAAAGGCTATGCCTATGCCCCAACCCACACCACCCTTACCTTACACATCGAGATTAGGAAGGAGAAACGACAAGAGCGCGACAATTATCAATTTAAGCTTTTTATGAAAATGTTTCGTGAGTTGCACCTTAATGTGAGTTTCGCTGATGCTTTGGTCATGATGCCTCGATTTGCCGCTAACTTTAAGAGTATGTTGAACAACAAGGAGAATTGCATCAATTGTCTAGTTGTTCGTCGGTTTATCTTAATCGCATACCTCAAAAAGTCGGTGATCCCGGTAAACTTTTGATCCCTTGTGCAATCCAAGATATGGAAGAATGCTATGCCTTGGCTGATCTTGGTGCTAGCATTAACTTGATGCCACTTGAAATCTTCAAGTCGCTCAATCTTCCTAATCTTACTCCTTCACTAATGTCTATCGAGATGGCCGACCATTCCACAATTCGTGCATGTGGATTGGCGGAAGACTTTTTTGTGAAAGTGGGAAAGTTCTACTATCCCGTAGACTTTATCGTTGTCGATATTCCCACGGATCCTCAAGTTCCTCTCATTTTAGGTCGTTTTTTTAGATATGTCTATGGCTTTAATTGATGTGCATGCTAGAAAGATCACCTTACGTTTCAACGACGAGGAACTTGTTATAAACGCAACTCAAAATTCTCAACTTTCTCATGTTTATTCCGTTGCTACCATAAACCTCGTTGACATGATCGACGTTGTTTGCGAGGAATTTTCACAAGAAGTTCTAGGGTTTGGTGATGAAGAAACTAGTGGCAATCCCACTATGTTAGATCCAATTCTTGATAACTCGACACCAACCTTCACTCCTTTCGAAGGTGGTGGTTTTACGTTGGAATAATTCAATGTTCCACGTACTTGTAACGAAGACCTCGACAACGATGAGGACTTTTCGATTATCAAGGATTTTCTTAACGCTTTCCCATTTCCTCCACCCGAGGAGGTTATGAGTATCGAGCCCAAATCTTCACTTGAGGAACCACCTATCCTCGAGTTGAAAGATTTACCTCCTCACCTCGAATATGTCTATTTGGATGAGGACGACAAGTTGCCGAATATTATTGCGAAGGAACTTCCAAATGATGAAAAAACCGTACTTGTCGATGTTCTAAAGGACCACAAAGGGGCAATTGCATGGAAGTTATCCGACATTAAGGGAATCGATCCCAAGTTTTGTACCCACAAAATCTTAATGGAGGAGGATTACAAGCCTGCAATCCAAAGTCAAAGGAGTGTGAACCCCAAAATTCACGACGTCATCAAAAAGGAGGTCCTTAAACTCCTTGACGCGGGAATGATTTACCCTATTTCCGATAGCCCTTGGGTGAGTCCTATTCATTGTGTCCCTAAAAAGGGAGGGATGACCGTTGTGCCAAACGATGCCAACGAGTTGATTCCCACTAGACTCGTGACCGGATGGAGAGTGTGCATTGACTATCGCAAGTTGAATGAAGCCACTCGAAAAGACCATTTTCCCTTGCCCTTTATGGACCAAATGTTGGAGCGTCTTGCGGGAAACGATTTCTATTGCTTTTTAGATGGTTTTTCCGGTTACTTCCAAATTCTCATCGATCCTCGTGATCAAGAAAAAACTATGTTTTCGTGTCCATATGGAACGTTTGCTTATTGTAGAATGCCATTCGGACTTTGCAATGCACCGGGAACCTTTTAAAGGTGCATGATGGCTATTTTTCATGATATGATCGAGAAGACGATGGAAGTCTTCATGGATGACTTTTCCGTGTTTGGTAATTCGTTCACTTCGTGTTTGTCGAATCTTGAGAGAATGTTAAAACATTGTGAGGAAACCAACCTTGTGCTCAATTGGGAAAAATGTCATTTTATGGTTAAAAGTGGAATCGTCTTAGGGCACAAGGTCTCGAAAGCGGTGATTGAGGTAGATCAAGCTAAGGTAGACGTCATCGCCAAATTACCTCATCCCAAAACCGTCAAGGGAGTTAGGAGTTTCCTAGGCCACGCGGGCTTTTATTGTCGATTCATCAAGGATTTTTCAAAGATCTCTCGACCCATTACGCATCTTCTTGAAAAAGAGGCACGTTTTGTCTTTGACGAAGATTGTGTACGAGCCTTTGAGATCCTTAAGAGGAAACTTACCGAAGCTCCCATTCTTGTTGCTCCCAATTGGAACCTCCCCTTTGAGCTCATGTGTGATGCTAGTGATTACGCTATAGGGGCCGTTTTGGGGCAACGTAATGATAAGCAGTTCTTGCCTATTCACTATGCTAGCAAGACGATGACCGAGGCTCAACTTAAATATACTACAACGGAAAAGGAGTTCCTTGCCGTGGTGTATGCATTTGAGAAATTCCGACCTTATCTCGTCTTGACAAAATGCATAGTGTATACGGATCATTCGGCTATTAAGTATCTCATTGCAAAGCAAGATGCTAAGCCTAGATTACTTCATTGGATTCTCCTCCTTCAAGAATTTGATCACAAAATCGTTGACAAAAAAGGAGGCGAGAATCTAGCGGCCGATCATCTTTCTCGTTTGGAAGATCCTCACCAAAGTGTTTACGAGCATTTCCGCTCGAGACACTTGGTGTAGTGAATTCTAAGCTTGATCCTTCCACCCAATGGTTTGCGGACTTTGCAAATTACCATGCGGGTAACTTCATCATTAAGGGTATGACGACTCAAGAAAAACGAAAATTCTTTCGTGATGTCAAGTTCTACTTTTGGAACGACCCTTACTTGTTTCGAACTTGTGCGGATCAAATCATCCGACGTTGTGTATTTGGCACCGAAGCTTCTAACATCCTTAGAGCTTGCCATGAGGGACCCACGGGTGGTCACCACGGTGCTAATCTCACGGCTAAGAAGGTGTTTGATGCCGGCTTCTTTTGGCCTACTATTTACCGAGATGCACAAGATCTTGTGAAGTCGTGTGATGCATTCCAACGACAAGGAAAAGCCTCACAAAAAGATGAAATGCCACAAAATATCATCCAAGTGTGTGATATCTTTGATGTTTGGGGTATAGACTTAATGGGGCCGTTCCCATCATCTCGTGGTAATAAGTACATCCTTGTTGCGGTTGACTACCTATCTAAGTGGGTGGAGGACAAGGCCTTGCCCACCAATGATGCTCGTGTGGTAGTTAAGTTCTTGAAAAGATTGTTTTCTAGGTTTGGAACCCCTCGTGCTATCATAAGCGATCGTGGAACCCATTTTTGTAACGACCAATTCGAAAGGGTCCTAAGGAAATATAGGGTTACACATCGGCTTTCTACAGCTTATCACCCACAAACGAGTGGGCAAGTCGAGGTTTCAAACCGAGCTTTGAAGAGGATCTTGGAGAGATCCGTTGGGGAAAACCGACAATCTTGGTCGGATAAGTTGGACGATGCTTTATGGGCCTTTAGGACCGCTCATAAGACACCCATTGGGTGCACTCCCTATAAGCTTGTGTATGGAAAGAATTTTCATTTGCCTATCGAGTTAGAACACAAGGCTTATTGGGCCCTAAAGCACTGTAATGATGATATGGAGACCGCGGGAAAACACCGGAAAATGCAATTGAATGAATTAGATGAATTGAGGGATATTGCTTATGAAAATTCTTTGATTTACAAAGAAAAAACTAAAAAGTTGCATGATTCTAAAATTAAAACCGGGTTTTTAACATTCGGGATCAAGTTTTGCTTTTTAATTTACGATTAAAAATCTTTTCCGGTAAGTTGAGATCCCGTTGGTCCGGTCCATTCACCGTGACTCAAGTGTTTCCGTATGGGACCATCGAGCTAGCTCAAGATGATGGTCCTAACTTCAAGGTGAATGGACATAGGTTGAAGCACTACTTTGGCGGGGAAGTTCCATCCTTGAACTACCTCGACCAAATCACTTTCCCCAATGATAATTAGTATTGAGGGGATCGAGTCGAGCTCATGACTCGGTAATAAAAAATGAGGTGCCTCGTGGGGGAGTCCCATGCTTATCCCATGTACATATTATCTCTTTCTAATGTAGTTAACGAGTGGGGATTTGTGCCCTTCCAACCTTTGTTTCGTGGTTGTTTGTGAATTGTGGACTTTAGATGATCATGATCTTCACGATTGGAGTCTCTCGTGTTTGTT
Source organism: Glebionis coronaria (assembly GCA_025667525.1). NCBI lineage: Eukaryota > Viridiplantae > Streptophyta > Magnoliopsida > Asterales > Asteraceae > Glebionis > Glebionis coronaria. The sequence goes on from CM046876.1 coordinate 245,515,703, forward strand.
TTATGGGAGCACTCGATCGTTTGCTTTGAAGACTTTCTCAATATCCATGATATATCCTTGATTGTTCTAACCTTAGGTTATTAGCACACTTCATAAACGGCTATTAATTTATTGGTTACACCCTTTCCATGCTAGATTAGGCATTCAACTACGTCTCTAGTATGGGGGTGTTTGCACCCCTAGACTCGAAACACTGAGGACAATGTTTAACTTTAGTATGGAGGGGTGAATAGATGCTTGCCTTGCCAAACCTTCACGCTTTCCAAAGTTTATCTTTTTGTTTATCGTTTTGTTGCAAAATAAGGCTAAAAATGGCCAAATTTTAAAAAATTTATCATGTTTTATAAGTGTTTGAAGACACGAATGTAGGTTTTCCGATGGCGAGAATAAGAGTAATTTTTGACTCGACCGTGCGTGTTGAGCACTTAGCTTTGATTCCTTAACTACACATTAGGCTAAGTCTCTTAAATGAGGACGAGAAATGATAGAGTTAATTATAAGTTACTATGCTAAACGTAGAGTACTCGTATTCTTTCAAAAACTCATGTGTTCTCGTTGTTTGCTTATTCTCCCTTCGCATGTAAATATTTTTTGCTTAATAAATATTGACTTAACGGTTTAGTTAGGATTGTTGGGTTTCTAGTCTTTTCTAGTAGCTTCCGTAGAATTAAATTGGGAAGACATTAAGGTATCGCCAGCGTCACGGTTTTGAAGTATTGGCACCCTAATAATCAAAAGCTTCACCCAATAATAAGATTTCAAGTGCTCACCTAAATCTAGCAAACAATTTGAAGCCCCACAAGGCCGAAAAATCTATGCAAAATTGAAAGTGAATCAAGCCTTAATCTTCGAAGCTTTAAAGATCTAAAATTCGCTTTAGCGTGAGGATATACGTCTTTGGCTAATAAAACGACCGATGAGGCGGATAATAAAAGGCAAGGCAAGACCGAAGTCATAATAAAAGCTTCATGGCGAAGTTGAATAAAAGATGGAGGTGAACCAAAGATAATAAGGCCCTTCCGTTAGGGGGCGTATAAAAGTCTTGGTAATAAGTCTCATGTTCAAAACCGTTATAAAACCGTGTTTATCGATTCTTTTTGTTGACTTAATTTTTTAACATCGTTGTCTATTAGGAGGGGTTATTGATTTGATGGTCTTGGTTACACCGTTAGGACTCTATTTTTAGACCTAAATCTCTATTATAGCATAAGTAAAAAAATGTATCCTCGTGAAACATTCAAGACAAAATAAAATATAAGAGATACAACTTAGGAATAATGGGAGGATAAGTACGTGATTAGGGCATATGAGTAGTGTTAGCATTACAAACTTATAATGACAATGATCTCGTTGCACGCTTGGCATGGAATTAGGGTGAAAATCGAGGACGATGAAATTATTTCTAACGAAGCATTCACGTGTTCTTATTCTATGAACCTAAACGTCCCATTTTGCGATGAAAATCATACATTATGTCTATAACACAAGTAGTTGTAGCAATAGTAATAGTGTAGCTAGTTTATAATTCAATAAAAGTGTATAAAAATGAATTTTGGAGGTGCTACGATACTTTATTCTAGCATTTCCTGAGGGCACGACAATGGTTTAGTATGGGGGAGTGATGAGACTGCTTTTATACATAGTCTCATCGTCCAAATCGGGCATAAATTGCATAAAATATCATGAAAAATCCCAAATATATGCTTGTGTTTGTTGCTTGTGTATTTTAGGTACGGATATTGAGAAAATGACAAAAGATCACAAGAATCATGCAAAAACGAACACGGAAACGAAGCCGCACAATGAACCAAGCCCTAATGAAGAATTTTCCAAAGAAAACCCTTGAAGATTTGAAGAATTATGAAGAAGGGTCCTCCAATATGGAAGAATTGACACTTTATACCCTTGTATCTTCATAATTACAAGTTTGGTCCCTAAAGTTTGTCAAAATTACAATAAGGACCCTTAACTTTGAAGAATTGGCAAATTTAGTCCCTCAACAAAACTAAATTGTCAACATTGGTCCTCCAAGAAGTCAACAAACAAGTCAAAACCCTAAAGGATGAAGACATGACAAGTTCAACCCTTGAAGATTGAAGAAATTGCATTTTAAGTCCTTGAAACAAGTTTGAAAACTTGTTGTGCCATTTTTGACAAGTTGCTGAAACTATAAACAAGGGAAAAGAGATTTTTAGCTATTTAACACAAAGTGAACAAAACTTCGAAGATTGGGGGCCATTTCTACCAGACAACACAACTCTCATCCACCAACCAGCTTCTGCCACGTAGCCCACTACTCCACTTCCACCAATCACCATCCACCCCCTCACCACGTCACCAATCCACCAGATTAATAAACCTATTTATTATTCCTTCCCTCCTAAACACAATTTTAAAAAATCATTAACCCAAAAACAGATTAAAACAACCCTTTAATCCCACATAAACCCTAATTTTCCAAGACCCAATTAACTTTAAAACAAAGGGTTTTATGCCCAATCTTTCCAGATCAATAACTAAACCTACCTTAAACCAATCCCAACTCCAAAAAAACGTCACCCTCATCCGCACATGCCTCTCCAACCCTCCCCTGACCCACAAGTGAGCTTGAAGACAAACTGAGGACAAAGGATCTCATGTTCTCAAAGACTCCTTTTGATGGCCAAGATCATTTTTATCCAGCTTGCATCAACATACAGCCAAAAAATCATCACATGGCATCCAAAGTTGAATTCAAATTCAGCATCTTTGAAGGATATGCTGAGATTCGAGTAAGGGTATTCCTGGAATTCAACAAGCATTAGGGTTTAGTGTTTTTATGCTTTCTAGAACCTTGTAAGTCCCTATATAAGGACACATAAGACATAGCATAGTTCTTGTTCTTGAATTCCCTTTCCTTGGTCAAGCATTGTAAATCCCTTTCAAGTTAATGAAACTGGTGTTTGTTGTGACGAAAAAGAACAAGAGCCATTTACTTTTCCATTTCATTTTTAATTTTTGAGGTTGTGATACCATATTCAGTTTTCTGTTTTTTTTTTAGACCTAAGTTACACCAGTGTTAAGTTCTTTGTCCAAGCTTTTAAATTGATCATATGAGCCTGATATTCTTGTTGAGTATCAAGCTCAAGTGAGGTTCAAATTGTTTGTTGATTGGGTTATTGTTAAGATTTTCAGAAAACCAAAAAATCAGTTTTTTTATTTGTGTCAAATAAGCCATAAACAACTTAACTGATAAGCTGGCTTATTAGCTTATTTGACTTGTGAACAAGCTCACTCTTTTGTTTACTTTCTTTCTTAGAAGGTTCATATAATCTCATCCTTTTTGAAGACATATGGGGTGTGTGTGTGTGCCTTTTGACCACCACCAACATCTTTCTCTACTAGCATACTTGTTCTATAAGCCATAAGCCCAGCTATAAGCTGATGGGAGATGGCATTGCTGCCATAGTGGGGCCTGGATGTCGGTCCCACAAGGTATAAACCTTGATCTCTATTGTTTTCAAGTTTTGTATGTGATTTTGTGGAATTTGTGAAAAACCTGGTATTTGTTCATTTAACTTATTGATTTATGCTTGTTATATGTTAGTATGCATGTTATAGGTCATTAGGACAAGTTTGATTAGGTTTAAAAGGTATTTGGTTTGAAAAAAGTTGGTTTCTGAAATTTAAAGGGTGTTTGGGTTTAGGGATCTAATAGGATTTAAAGTTTGTAAACCTGTTATAAACCACTCACTCACACTCTATTTGGTTTATTTAGTGTAAGTGTGATGTTCTAGTTACAATTGGATAGGTTTTCAAAGTTTGCATGCTACATCTTTGGTAAAAACAGTCAAATTCAGTAAACCAACCAGTCTGCCTTGTTTTAGCATATTTTCTCCATCATTTTGTGATATCTGCTTATTCCAGTTGGTAAGAAGGGTTTGTAATTGCTTTTATGTGATTTGGTACACTGGTATGCAAGATTTGAGCATTTGAAAATCATTTTTGTGCAAGTTGCATCAGCAAATACTCACAGACCTATGCATGCTAGATCAGTAACATTCTTATGCCATGATTTCTTGATTTTTGTTAAGAGCTTGTGTTTTTTGTGCTATATTTGACTCCCTACACTCAAACTGAGTGTAGGGGTGCCCCCATTATCCATCAAACAGAAACAAATCTCATTGAACAAGCTCCTCTTGTTCTATCTTCACAAGTGAAGATACTCACTTTTGGTTCATCGGTTCTCTTGTATCTGAGCACGTTTTAGATTTCTAAGGGTTTGATTTTAGCTTAATTTGCATAAAGTTGATGGTTTAGAGTAGTTTAAGTTACTGATATTGAGTTTTAAAGGTTTAAAAAAGAAAAAAAAAGTTTTTACAAAAAGGACGTGGCCAGTACTCGAACCTGCGCCACTCCTATCACACTCCAACGTGATAACTAGTTGCCCTAGGGTCTTTGACTGGTTATCACTTGGACTTTTAAATACTTAAGGAGTTCTTGTTTGTAGCTTATTTAACTCATCAGCTTAGTTATAAGCTGATTCCAGCTTATTCCTTTTAGATATTTACAACCTAGCATTTTTCCTTTGTACTTATCTCGGTTTAGGACTTTTTGGTTACAGAAATTTATTTTTCACGTGTTTAATTAATTTACTAGGATTATTTTATGTTTAAATTTTGAAAAGTAAATAAAAAATAGGAAAAGGTATTTTAAAAAATCTGGAAAAATAGTTTTTAGGTTTTTAACTATAATTTTGACGTTTACAGCCATTAAAGTTTTCATTTTAGCTAATTTTTGGTTTTATACGATTTTAGGGTTTTTAACCAACTTTGGATTTTAATATAAAATTATTAAAAAGGTTTTGGAAACTTTTGATTGCATTTCTCTCTTAGTTACATTATTCTAGATTTTTGGTAATTTTTTAGAATTTTTTTATAAACTTTGAATTTTTTTGAATAATTTAATATTATTTTATTATTAAAAATTAAAAGTCTAATTTTTAAGTTTTTACATTTTTCCTAGATTGAAGAAACTTAATTAGAAATTTTGTAACTTTCCAAATATTTTTAGGGCTTTTCAGTTATTTTCTAGAATTAATTTAAGTTTTAATTGATTTTAGTAGTTTTTAATTGTTTAAAAATAGTTTTTAGTGGTTTTAAATTTTGAGAAATACTATTTAGCTTAATTAGGTTATTTTTGAGGTTTACAAACTTTTAAATCTTGTTTGGGACTTTTTAATAATTAATTTTGATTTTTAGGGCTTTAACTAGCATTAAAAAGTCATTATCTAATTATTAAAAGGTTTTAGCAAGTTTGGATTTTTTGTAAACTCTTAGAATATTATTTTGGATTTTTAGTATTTTTTAGGAATTTTTAGGTTAAAATTTTAATTTTGGTAGTTTTTACGGTTTTACGTGTACGCCTTTTTGTCCTATTGTAATACGTCATCGTAACCGTCATTTTCTTCTTACCCCATTTCTACTTTCTTTTCTCTCAATCATATAATCACAAAAAGTTAATCATATCTTAACACAACACACTTGCCTCCTTGGGAAACGAACTTGAACTTATTTGGTCATTAGTGCTCGGTTTTCCTAAACCGACACTTAATACTTGCCACTTTTGCTCTCTTTTCCTAAAGAGTAGTAAAATCACTACATCAGACCTAATTAGGCGCCTCAATAGTAAACGTCCAGAGAAATTTGATGAACTCATGGAAAGGGTTCGAAATTTTGTGGAAGGGTAGACCGCGGTCGCTACGGCTTACCCCACAAAGGGGAACCACTGCTATCAATCAAACGATCAGCCCAGAAGGCAATCAGGTGGCCAAGGCAACCATGGCAATAGGAGGAAATTGGATTACAAAAATCAGGCAAAAGGAAGACGGTCGGATGATAAATTCACCCCTCTAAAGATGACTTATCGAGATATTTTATTGAAAGAAGGAGCAAATTTTCCGAGACCTCCGCCAGTGACAACTCCAGTTTATCGTCGTCAAGGCACTCGCTTCTGCGAGTTCCATAATGACAAAGGTCACGACACAAAGGAGTTGCATTTAGCTCAAGAAGCATATAGAGTCGCTGATTAAATCAGGCAAACTCAAACATCTAGTTAAGGATTGGAAGGATGGGAAGGATAACAAAAAGCATGACAAAAAAGATTCCCAAAAGGATAAGCCTACGACCATAGACATGGTTCAATCATGACAGCGCCGGACGAAGTAGAAAGTTAGTCAAAAAATTTCACGCGGCAAGGAAATCTCATTCCCTCCTATCACGGTGAGCAACGTGGCAGATGCACCTCTCACGATTGAGGTAAGCATTTGTAGAATATTGATAATCAATGAATCTATGAAGGGGTTTGTTAATTTCTAGAGAGAGAAAGTTAGAGAGAGAAAGTGAGAGAAACTATGTGAATTTTATTAAGTGGAAACAAAGAAATGATAACAACCAACCCCTTTCCATGGTGGAAAGGGGTATTTATAGTTCCAAGTCATAAGTGGACTTGGGCCGGTCCATGACAAGCCCATGGACCGGTTCTTACTTAATTTAATAAGCAAATAATAACTAATTACTAACTACGAGCTATTACAACATAAATCATATTGTGGAGCGACCGATACTTCTAATATACGTTAAAACGTATTTCTAACAATCTCCCCCTAAGGGAGGTCACTCCACGTTACAAAGTTCTAAACCTAGCATACTATACTAAGTCTTCGTTCTTTAGCTCGTAGTCTTTTCTTCTTTTCTTTCTTTTGTTGTGAATATGTTGATTTGATCTTTTTGGCTTTGACTTGAGAGCATTGTTCTTTGGCCTTTCACGTGCGATCTTTTCCTTTCTTGTGAACTTTGCCTCCTCGTGACTTCATGTTCCACACACTTACGTCTTTTTGTTGAATTCTTGAAAGCTTCAGAGTTTGGTACAGCGGAAGACTTCATCTTGTACTTTCTTGAATTTTTGCTGAACTTTGTTGCAAAAGACATAAGCATGTGGGAACGACTTCTACAGGTACACCGCAAAACCACCGTCTTTACTGGTACTCAGCAACGCCATCGTCTTCAACAGGTACACAGCAACGCCACCGTCTTTAATAGGTACACAGCAACGACACGAATAAAATGGCTTTGAACATTTTATTCTAATTCGGTAGCATTTTACCTCCGGTCGGTGAAGACCGTTGGACGATATTAGATATCGTACCCGTGACGGATAGTTTCAATTAAGTAACTTCCTGACAGGATTTCGCGGGTAAACCCGTTCTCTTTATTCGACCGTCCAAAGCTGACTGCGAACATAAAGAGTGAATCACTTGGATAAATTATCCTTGTGATTAAAAGCCGTCAATTCATGAAACCTGGAACAAGTGAATTTCAATTAAGATTTTCACCATCGTTGCTTTCCAGTTGTCACGAGCTCAATTCATAAAGAACCTTGCACGTTACCTACCAAGTGCTGTTTGATGTTGACACTAGAAGGATTTCCACTCGTCACTGTGGTCAATAAAGAGTCACTCTGAGTGTTCTGGCAAGATCATATGATAATGCGAAGAGGCCTGGAACGAGTTTAAGTTCAATTAAGAATTAAACCACTGTTACCTTCCAGTTTTTCACAAGATTGGTTCTAAAAGAACCGCACGTGTAACCTACCACGAGCTTGTTTGATGTTGGCTCAAGCAGGATTTCCATCTTCATTGTAATACTTACGTATTACTCGGATGTTCTGGCAATATTGCAGGAATATTGCGTAGGACTCATGAAAATCTCTTACTTTTCACAGTGTGTGAGAAAGCAAGGAATAAATGGAAAGTGTCCTAATGAGACTTTTGATGATCTCTTGGCTCTAGACTCGATTGTGCGTTTTGATTTAGTGAGCGATGGCTGGAGAGGAGTGCCACCTTTTCAATACCAGTTTATTCGGAGTGAATAAACCAATAGATAACGTGTTGATCTCCGTGTGATTAAAACAAATACCTTTTGAGAGATATTTGAGTTAGCTGGGGAAGGGTTGTGCATTGCATCACTGGGTCCATGATGTCTTTCTTCAATACCGAGAATCATTAACAAAAATGACCTCAATAGCATATGTATTGACCCGGTTTCTGCCTAAAGTTGTAAGGAGGGCTTCTTTCTTTACACCCTTTATCTTTACATTTCTTTTTCATTCTTCAACCCCTTCAATGCTTACCAATACGTCATCACTAGCACCTTGTTGTGATTGTTCCAGTGCTAGCTTAAGTACTTGGTCGGCATTCAGCTACGTTCACATTCTTTCTCCATCTTTCCTAGGACGTCTAATTCTAACTAGGGAATTGTCCTTGGGAAGATTCCATCGGCTCTGATGAATCATTGGACTAAACCTATTCCTACCACCCTTTTGTCACCACATCCGTCGTGAATTAAGTGTGTTTTGGGAAGGAATTGCCACCATGAAAAATCATTGAAAATCACCTAAGGTACTTGTGATATTAAAATCAAAAGTGTTGTACCTTAGGTGTTTTGATCATCAAAAACGCTCCCCCTTAACACGTGCTTAACACATATTAAGTTGGATTATCATTAAGTCTTTTTCATCTTTTAGCCAAGTATCACTTACGTCTCCTTAATCCCATTTTCTCCCCTTATCCAAAATGTTAACCATTAATATTTGGGATATTGAATGGATTAACCGGTCTTTGGGTAAAAATGAAATCAATGTTTGGCCATAGAACAAGTTATTGCTCCCCCTTAAGTTAATAAGGGATAGTTGTAGTGCTTTGGTATGACATATTTTGAAAGATTTAGAATCTCGTGAGAAATTCTTGAAAAATTATCATACCTTAACACTACAACAATCCATACAAGCACATTATACACAAATATACATATTCACAATTGAAAACCAATATAAAGTGACCTGAAATGTACGACCCATTAGATGGATCGTTGCAGTAGCTTGTGGTGCACTAAATACGGTCTTCCACCCACGAATCTTTCCAAGCTCCTCATCAATCTACGTTCACGGAGCTTTTGATCGATCTTTTTGATCACATACTTTGCCATCTGCCGGTAACCCGGATGCCAATCCTCCGTCATCTCTGGCAAAGTCCCACCCGAGTTCAGATGCTCCAACTTATCTCTGACTTGTATAAGAGTGCCATCGCTATACTTGTGGAGCTCCCCCACCCTCATAAACTTCATCAAACCTCGACTGTTCAAATAGAAAATGCCGTAATTCGGGACAGAAATTCCGGTATATGGACATCTTTCTACGTGTTGAGGTAGCACTTGATTCACAGGACGGGTTAAATTGAGCCTCCTCTGATAGCTTTCGACTCCCAACTGAAGATCCTCAACTCGTGACTTGATGACAACGCTTCGTGTGAACATACGAAGTGCTGTATTCAAAGCAATCAGGTCTTCACGAGGAATGTGAGTAAGTTGATCTCGGGTCATCAGAAGCAGCATATCTTCGATATCCTCAAGGCGAATGATGGAAAAGTCTCCTTGCTGGATTTTGTATTCCCTGTCATCCTCCCTTTTCAAACGAATCTCCGTCACATGATAGTAGCCGTTCTTGGCTTCAGTTTTCATTCCTAGGATGCTGGAGATGCGGATGTCGGATCTAACATTGCTTCCAGAATTGACCAAGCAGCAACCCCTGTACGCCCTTCGGACTCGTTCGTCCCAATGAGATGCACCTATGACAGCATACATATCATAATTACGATTCATTTTTGGGACCCAGAGTCGATTTACCTTTTCCTCGATGAAGGGTATTGTCCCCCAGTTGGCAGCTTTCAGCAAAGTCAGGGATGTTGCGTACTTTGATGACCCCTTCATAAGATACTCAAGATCATTGGTGACGAAGAAGTCAAGAGTAATCTGATTATCTTGAGCAGGATCCATTGGAGGTGGAGCTCTTTCTGATTCATGAAGTCCTGGCCGTTGAACAGTTTTCAAAGCCTTCAGGATCTCATCGGCATAGTACTCGAGCTCCATTCGGGGTAAACGGGTTTTGGCACGCAGTCTCTTATCTTTCAGTGCTTTCTTCACCAAGGATGGAGTAACCGAAGTCTTATACTCATGAGCAAGAAATGCACATAAGTCAATCGGACTTCGGATACGGAGATACAGCACATCTTTGTCAGCATCTGTGATCGGATCATATTGTGCTGCTGCCGTGATCCAAGCCTGTGGTGGTGCAGACTCGTCTATCTCCAACGTGTCTTCCCAGGCACGAATGCTTGGTTCAGGAACCGTAGATTGTTGAACTTGTTGTTGAGGAGTTGAAGTGCGAACATCTGTTGGTTCAGTTTCAGGCATTTCAGCAGTGTCGTGAACTGGTGAGTGTTGTGCAGCTTCGGGTTCCGTCACTGATTCTGCGATCACAGGAGCAACAACAACAGAACTAATGGGGTTAGTGGTAATAGGTAAAGATACAGCAATAGAGATACCGGGAGCCGAAGACGCTGTAGTGGCATTCACATCGTGGCGCCACTTAGTTCGTCTTGATTCCGAGGATGTCGATTTGTCCTTCTGTGCTGCATCTTTTGTGGACTTGGTTCCAGTCTTAGCCGCAGTTTTCTTGGAGCTGGTAACCTTGTCTCCCTCTTTCGGCTGTTCACCCCCATCATCATCCTGATTGTCATCCCCGTTACTATCCCTAACACTCTCCTGATTCTCATCACCACCATCGTCGCCATCATCATCATCATCCTCGTCATCATCCTCATCATCCTCATCATCCTCATCATCATCACCACCCTCATCATCGTCTTTATCCTTTTCTCCTTCTTCTTCTTCTTCTTCTTCTTCCTCTTCTTCACCCGTACCCTCTTCTTCACTTTCTTCCCTTTCTTCCTCAGGTAAGATGTGATATGGTACCACACTTCCAAACGTCTTGAATAATTTATCATCCTCCATGATAGCATCATTCAGGGATTTATATAGAGCCCGTTGAATCCTCGACTTATCATACGACCCAAGTTCCACCATACGAGCCTTAAGGATCTTCTTCAATTCAAAATCCGTCAGGTCATAAGCAATCTTGTAGGCGGCTTCTGAAGGGTTGGATGATTTGACCATCAAGTTGTCAGCAGCAAGTGTCTTCAACTCATCGCGAAGTTTAGGCATTAAGGATTCAACGGATTCTTGCACTCTTTCTTTCACAGATGCTTCAAGTGCTTCTTTTTGTTCCTTATATTTATCCCTCATCGCTTGAAGTCTGGTAATGCGTGCAGCATGCTTATCAGCCTCAGCCTGCTTAACCCGAGCAAGTTCTTCTGCATGTGCTTTTCGAGTTAACTCCATGTCTGAAGTGAACTTAGCAATCATCTCCTCTTGGGCTTTCTGAGATGTTTCTTCCCTTTGAGCTCGTCTTTGCAACTCTTGGCGAAGTTCATCCATTTCGCGTTTGTGATTGTCAAGCATTTCGGCCATCACTAATGCAGCCATTGCAGATGTTGCAGAGCTGCTCTGGGTTGATTGAATGGGCTCGGTTGTTACTGCTGTACTAAGGATAGGGATTATGGGTGGTGGAAGAAATGGTGTGGAAGCCGGTCGGGTTGGTCGGGTTGTTAAGGGTTGGATTGGTGGAGGTAGAGTTGCCAAAGGTTGAGTTGTCACCATGATCGTAGGAGCAACAGGTTCCTTTTCCACACTTGTTGAAATAGGGATTGATGGTTCCTTCGAAGTGGAATAGTTTTCAGGTGACCCAAACTCATCAACATCATGCGGTTCCTCGTACTCATCCTCGATATCTACCCTCGCACCTGAACCACTACCGCCTGTATCTTTCCTACTCCTTTTAATAGCAATCTTCATCATTTGTTGCTCGGATTTATCAAGAGTAGGATCAACGATATCTTTTTCATCACGTAGACGCATCAAATCCTTACCCTTTCCCTTCTTACCCTCTGTCTTCTTCTTCTTGGGTTCGGGTTCAGGTAACGCAGCTGGTTGTTTGCGTTTACCTTTACTCTTAACCGTTGTGGATGAGTCTTCTCCAGTTTGAAGGTTTGCTTTCAGCCTCTGGATTTCTAATTGTAGTAGCTTGTAATCTGCAGAACCTTTGATTTTATCAGATAGAAGGTAATCAGGAACAGGACCCGGAATCACACCAATAGACGGTCCTTCATGCCTCAGATCTACAGTATCATCAGCTTCTTCAGTGTGATAGCGACCTCCTGCACGCCTATCAATAGTAGCATCAAGCTTCATAAAATAATTTATGATAAGCTTAATAAACCGAGGATAAGGAAAGAAGTTTGTCTTCAGCTTCTTGTTGTAGAAGAGTTGAAAGGTGAATTCTTCCCATATCAACAAAGCATAATCTGAATTCGCAGCTTTGTACATGCCATAGAAGAGGTTCATTATCGGACTGCGCAAAGCATCATGGCCACTCTTTTTTGGTGTAAGGCATTTACTGAGAATACCCATCAAAGCTCTCCAGGGTTGTCCTACCTTAGCAGTAGTAAATTCAGACGCAACTCGTATTTCCGGACATCCAAGTGCGTCGAATAACTCCGCGAGTTCATCTTTAGTAGGATCCCTTAAGAAAGACATGCCCTTGGGTGTATCCCGTATACCAAGAATCTTACGGAAGTCTGAAACGGTGAGTGTCTGCTGCTTGTTGTCGATGGTGAAGGTGATCTTGTTCGAAGTGATTTCCTTGGTTGCCCAAAATTCAAACATATACTCATAAGGCACCGAGGCTGTACTCCTAAGGGCGTTCTTGAAATGAGAGTTATCAAGAATGGCTATGGCGACCTTAAACCCATGGTGAGTGGATTTAGAAACTTGCTTCAGCCTATAGTTGTTGGGTATAAACTTAAGGGTTCGAGCTTTAGCAATATCGGCTTCTCTAGATTCTTGGATAGCTTGTACTGTTGGATTAGTCATTTTATCTGCTTAAGATAAGACATGAAAGGTTGATGCACAAAAACAGATAGATATATATCATTCTTACTTCTAAGCATCACACATTTCATAAGATAAAACAACAAGTACATAGATAGCATGCAAACAAGAATAATCAAACAACTCATCCGGAACTTTTCCTCATTCGGAACATCTTCATCCGGAACATTTCCTCATTCGGAACTTCTCCTCATTCGGAACTTCTTCATCCGGAAGTTCTTCATTCGGAACTTCCTTCATCCGGAAGTTCTTCATTCGGAACTTCCTTCATCCGGAAGTTCTTCATTCGGAACTTCCTTCATCCGGAAGTTCTTCATTCGGAACTTCTTTCATCCGGAAGTTATTCATTCGGAACTTCCTTCATCCGGAACATTCCTTCATTCGGAACTTCCTTCATTCGGAAGTTCTTCATTCGGAACTTCCTTCATCCGGAAGTTCTTCATTCGGAACTTCCTTCATTCGGAAGTTCTTCATTCGGAACTTCCTTCATTCGGAAGTTCTTCATTCGGAACTTCCTTCATCCGGAAGTTCTTCATTCGGAACTTCCTTCATTCGGAAGTTCTTCATTCGGAACTTCCTTCATTCGGAAGTTCTTCATTCGGAACTTCCTCATTCGGAAGTCCTTCATTCGGAACTTCCTCATTCGGAAGTTTTTCAGAAGAAATCCTTCATTCGGAAGTTTTAAGCCACGTTCATCCGGAACTTTTATAAACTAAACTCAGGTGATTAATCTAGCGCGTTTGTGAGTGTCTAAGGCAGACTAAGGCAATATAAACATCATTTAACCTATTCCGAGCAAATCCCATCATAAATCCCTAATCAATTTAGCCTAATTTAATCAAAAGCCCTAAGTGGATTAGACTGAGTAATTGAGCATGTTGAACAGATTTATATGATAAGAAATGACGATTAGAAATTAATATATTTGATGTATATACCTTAATTAGACGAAGGAACAGGATCTAGATGGATTAAACGAGTGAACTGAGTTCTTGAGTGTGTGTGTAACAATGGCGGCAAATGAATAGGAGAACAGTGATTAGAAAATAGGGGGGCGGGGGGTGTGTTATTTGACTTAGGTCAAAAAATTTTGACAAGTTTCAAGAAATCACACTTTTAGTCCCTACCTTTTCTAAACTATTCCTTTTTGTTTTTAATTTTTCCATTTCACCTAACTCTTGTTAAACGTACACACAACTTAGCAAACGCCTCTATTAGCATATCCTCAAAATCTAAAAGCCATGCCTATCACTTAGAACGATCACAAGTCGTTTTCTAAAGCAAAACCACTCAATTACCATGTAGCCCTTAATTTTCACAATCACTTTTGAAAATCAATTTTAATGACAAAGATGATTTTACTATTTTCTCCCCCTTAAACAATGACCCGTTTTCTATTTAAAGAGCTGTAGTCATTGTTTAAAGAGTCAAATAGTGATGAAAGCATTTCCAACTTATCTCTTGAAAAATTTTGATTCGTGGTTTTAATAAGATTTCTCTTATTTTAACAAATTAATGCACTGAGACGTACACAAATTCGTGTCAGACCAAGTTATAAAGTAAACTTGATCCCTTTGCATGATTTGGCTTGTAAATCACGCCCGAGAAAATTAATTCCCGTTCTGAGCCAACGTTTTCCAAGGAAATACGTGACTTTAATATGAAAACCGGGTTGCAGTCTGAAATAACTACAAGCCATTATGGGCATGTTTTAAAAATGTACAACTTTTATACGGACTCTATTTATGGCACCGTGTCAATATTGATCGACATTTCTAAGGCCGTAAATATTACCGTACTAAAAGACATGCCCGTTTTTTTCTTGATTTTATAATTTTTATGGTTTTTCTAGGTTTTATATTTTTTATGGTTTTTCTTGGTTTTATATTTTTGTATTTTCTTTTTGTGTTTATATATTTACTATAATATACATGATCACAACCAAAGGATACTCTGAATAGTTTACCACGACTATTCAGCTGATTCTTCTGCCAACTCTTTGAGAGTCGCTGGAGTGAATGATTTCATGCCAAGCTTGTCGATCAGAAACTCGATTCGTCCTCGATCTAAGGCTTTGGTGAACATATCCGCCAGCTGGTACTCAGTAGTGACAAAATACAGCTCGATCACTCCATTCTCCACCTGCTCCTTAATGAAATGGTAGCGAATGTCTATGTGCTTGGCCCGGGAGTGTTGAACATAGTTGCAGCAAAGGGCAATGGCGCTCTTGTTGTCACAATACATCGGGATTTTGTTAAATCCAAGACCGTAGTCAGTTAATTGTGATCTCATCCAAAGGACTTGAGCACAACAACCGGACATGGCGATGTATTCAGCCTTCGTGCTTGATATTGCAGCGCTTTTCTGCCTTTTTGAAGACCAACTGATCAATCTATCTCCAAGGAGTTGCACAGATCCAGAGGTGCTACGCCTCGTATCTTGACATCCAGCATGATCGGCATCTGCGTATGATATTAGAGCAATCGAGGAATCTTTCGGATACCATAGACCACGATGAAGTGTTCCTTTTAGATACCGAAAGATCCTTTTAACTACATGTAAGTGCTTTTCGGTAGGCCGAGCCTGATACCGGGCACACATGCATACAGCAAATTGCAAATCAGGCCTGCTAGCAGTCAGATAGAGAAGGGTGCCAATCATTCCACGGTAAAGTTTCGGATCGACAATAATCCCATCCCTATCTTCATCTAACTTGGATTTCTCCACCATTGGAGTGTCTACGGGGTCACAATTCTCAAAGTTATATTTCTTAAGAGATTCTAGAGTATATTTGGATTGATTAATAAAGATGCCTCTGGGATTCTGAGAAATCTGTAATCCTAAGAAAAATGAAATTTTTCCCATCATCGACATCTGAAAGCGTGTGGACATTATCTTCTCAAATTGTTTAGACAATTCTATGTTAGTGGCAGCAAAAATTATATCATCAACATAAATTTGTACCAGAAGCATGTCGTTGCCGTCCTTGAGAGTGAATAGAGTGGGGTCCACTTTGCCTTTGGAGAAGCCTTCCGACATGAGATATGTTGACAGGAGATCATACCACGCGCGTGGAGCTTGTTTCAACCCATAGAGAGCCTTCTTAAGCTTGTACACATGGTTAGGAGACTCCGTGCTGACGAACCCATCCGGTTGACTAACATAAACTTCTTCCCTTAGTTCACCGTTCAAAAATGCCGTCTTCACATCCATTTGATAGACGATCATGTTCATATGAGCAGCAAACGCAAGGAATAGTCTAATCGCCTCCAATCTAGCCACAGGAGCAAAAGATTCCTCAAAGTCTATACCCAAGGCTTGTTTATATCCTCTAGCGACCAATCTTGCTTTATTCTTCAATACCGAACCCATCTCATCAAGTTTAACCTTATAAACCCATAACAAAGTAAGGATGTTAACCTTGTCAGGGCGAGGAACCAATTCCCATACTTCTAGTCGTTTGAATTCATTGAGTTCCTCCTGCATAGCTTCAATCCAAGATGATTGGGTCATAGCCTGCTGCCAATTTTTGGGTTCAACTTCAGAGAGAAATGCATCAAAGTAACAATATAGTGCACTCTCTTGTAGTTGATGGCGTGTAGAGACTGGTCGATCTAGATCTCCAATAACATTCCTAATTGGGTGATCTTTTGTCCATTTAGTGCTATGGTTTTCAATCCTAGGTGGTCTGGAGTGAACAATAGATGGAGCTTCTTCTGAGGTAGACGCGGCTGAAGAGTTTTCAGGGATCGCTACACCAAAGAAAGGAAGCTCTTGTAAGTGAGCATATTCCAGGTCGTGATCAGTAGAATCCTCTTCCACATCATTAGGCACAAGTAGGGGTGATGATTCAGGTGTAGTTTGAGAATCACTTGGTGAAGGTGCATCCGGTTCAATGTGAATTGTAGATGCATTAGATAAAGGTTCATTAACTTGAGCAACCACTTCAGGTATTGGAGCAATTACTATAGGTACTGGAACTTCATCAGTCGGGGGATCGAAAAATTCATCAAACAACGGTTGAAACAGTTTATCCCACTCGGGCCTTGATGGTGGTAAAAATGATGTAGAAGTAGGATTGTTGGGAACTAATCCGGAACTTATAGCACCGGGTCCCATCTCATGAAGCGCGGGTTCAGAGCTGTGTTGCTCAGAAGCCATCGCTGTCAGCTCGTCGAAATCAGCGTCCATAGTTTCTACAATCTTGCCAAGACGACGGTTATAGATTCGGTATGCTCTTTTGGACGGTGAGTAACCAATGAAAATACCTATGTCGGCTTTTGGTTGAAGCTTACCCAAGTTCTCACTATTGATGTTTGGATAACACAGAGCACCAAACACATGGAAAAATGAAACATCGGGTTTGCGGTCATGTAGAAGCTCATAAGGTGTTTTTCCATGGCGTTTCCGAATGATAGAACGGTTTTGGGTGAAACATGCAGTAGAAATAGCCTCTGCCCACAAGAACAATGGAGCGTTCGCATAAATAAGCATGGTCCTAGCAGCTTCCATAAGTGTACGATTCCGTCTTTCAACGACACCGTTTTGTTGTGGAGTGCGTGCAGCGGATGTTTCATGTGATATACCAACTCCTTCATAATAATCACGAAGAGTCTGGTTGACGAACTCTGTACCATTGTCTGTACGAATACGGCGGACAGTGGTATTCAAACGTACCTGAATGAACTTCAGAAAAGTGATGATAGCTTTTGGTGCTTCATCCTTTGTACGTAGAAATCTAACCCATGTAAACCTGGAAAAATCATCCACAATGACGAGAATGAATTTCTTACCGCTCACACTTTCAGTTCTCATCGGCCCACAAAGATCCATATGCAAAAGATGAAGTTTTTCTTGATTGGTGTCTTCAGCTTTGGGCTTGTAAGATTTCTTGGTGCTTTTCCCTCTTGAACACGCGGAACATAAATGGTCCTTGTGAAATTTAAGCTTAGGAAGACCACGAACTAACTCGTTTTTAGCCAGATGATTAATAGCATCAAAATTAAGATGAGATAATCTGCGATGCCATAACCATGACTTGGTCTTGGATGCTTTAGAGAGAAGACATACTGGAGAGGCGGCCATCATATCTTGTAGAGACAACGTATAAAGATTTGCACCACGAGATCCCTTCAACAAATCTTTTCCTTCCAAGTTGCGGATGAAACAAGTGTGTTGTCGAAAAGCAACCTCAAGGTTGGAATCACAAAACTGTCCTACTGAGAATAAGTTGTGAACAAGACCTTCTACATAGTATACCCTAGAAATCGTCACGTTTCCAATCTGATATTCACCGTATCCCATAATCTTTGCTATATGATCATTCCCAAATTTAACCGTACCAAGAAACTTGCTGACGAAATTTCGGAGCATCGAGCGATTTCTGGTCATATGTTTTGAACAACCGGAGTCCAAATACCACAGGATGATTTGGACCACCTGAAAATATCACCACACAAAGACAATGTAGAGGTATCGGAATCTGAGTGTTCCTTGTCATTAGCAGGTACAGATTTAATAATCTTAGATTTGCTAACTCTAGGTTTCTTAGATTTCCTAGCCTTTTTCTTCTTAATTGGTGGTGTAGATTCTAATTGGCTCAAATCCTGAGGTATTTCTACACTGATAGGCACTACAGTGGGGGCAGACCTAATTAAAGGGCGCTGTTTCCATACTTGAGTGCGAGTGTTCCTAACTAAAGGACGCTCAGACCTAACCTCAATGGATGCATTCCTAGTTAAAGGGCACATTTTACCATCTAGTGTAAAGGTCCTACCAGTGGGACGCCATTGCCAGCCAACTTGGGCACGAGTTCGACCCGTTGGCTTCCATTCAAGACCATTCTTAATAGCATTCATTTCATTAACGTGATCAATCAGACACAAATCATGACGCTGGGAAAACATACATTCATTACAATTCCAACAATTTAAATCAGAATTCACGAATGGTTTAGGCTGCTGCACAGGCGCAGAGCTTTTAGTCTTAACATGATTCATTTTATTTAAAACTGAACTAGCATTCCTATTGTGGACTTCTACTTTCTTCTTTGTGGCACTACTAGTGGAGGGCTTGATCTTAGCTTTCTTGAGTGGCGATCCTTTAGCCTTAGTAGTCTCTTTTAATCCTGTAGAAGGCAAATTGGGAACATTAGCAGCAGATTTTAAAGGTGTCTTACTTGATTGTGCCAATGACGGTTTCGCTCCTGGAGTCTTATTAAATGGAGTGACAGCAATGGGCCTATTATTAAGTAGTGCAGAACCTGGTGTACCTATGTATTGCAAATAAGCCAAGCAATATTGAACTCGCTTAACATATTCATGAGCCGAATAATAGTCGCTACTTGAGGGATCTAAGGCATAAAGATCGTCTAAAATATCCCTAAGAAGATCGACATGCTTAATGGCATTCCTCATATAATCATCGTATACAACCGGGTTTCTCTTATGAAGCGGATTTTTATAAAGCACTACTTTCTTGGTTGTTGGAGCACTAGTGGACGGTGCAGAGTCGGTAGCTAAGTTATTAACAACTTCTTGTCGGGTGAGAAGAAGTGTCTCCTTTAACTCAGCCAAAACCATATTTTTGTCTATGAGTAGGATGTTCAAGTCAGAGATTTCTTCGCACTTTTGGTTCAGTTGTTCAACATAATATTGTTGCTGTGCCGCATTAAAAGCGAAGCGTTCTTCTAGTGAACCATAAAGAGCGGATAGTCCCTGCCTTGTCCGATCCATCTCCCCTAGAACAGTTGATAGTCTAATTTCTAAGACTTGGTTTTTAGACTCTGCAGCCTCTAGTTCCATTCTTAATGTTTCCTTTGATGATATCTCTCTCTTCAATCTCATTATTTCTTCCTCTAATGTCTTAACAATTGCAATCATCTTGTCATTATTCTCAACACCGTTTTCACAAACATTTGATATCAAAAGATTTTCATTTTGATTTTGTTGTTTTAATTCTAAAGATATACAATGTTGTTCTAGTTGATTAAAGCGTTGTGAAAGTAAATTATAAGAATCTTGTAGCTTTAAAAACTCAGCGTTAGATTCGTGACAAGAATGATTTTCTACCTCATTTACATTTTCAGCAACATTTACAGAAAGATTACAAACATCATCACAAATATTCTCACAAATATTCACAGCATCACAATTAATCACAGCAGATGTAAGCTCATGCGAATAATTAACATTTACAGTAGTAAGCACATCACACGAGATTACTTCAGACAAGAATCGGTCATATTCGGTTAAAATCTTTTCCTTTTCAATTAGTTGCAGTTCGTAAGCGGTGTCCATTTCATAAAACACTTTTTGAACTTCCCCAATTTCAAACTGAAGATTTTCCTTAAGAGATGCAAAACTTCCTTTTAGACTTTCGACAAACGGATTGATCTTAGTTTTAAACACCTCGTTCATGTGTTCGAAAGCCCATTCTCTGGCGTTTAAGCCATTTGAAGTCGTACATTCCAAAATGACCTTGTCAAAGTTAGTAAAGTATCGGTTAATCTCTTTCAAGTTTAACCATACAGTGCTAACAGGTGGAAGATTCTTTGGAATTTCCTTAGGATCTTCCATGTTGACAAGTGTAGGAAATGTACTAGGGCTTTCTTCCTCTATCATGTAGGTTGGTGCTGCAATAAGATCTTTATCCATATGGAATCGAACTCTAAAGTCAGTTTTAGCAAGCTCCTTATTCATTTTAAAATAATCACAATCGGGATATTTTGCTGAATTGTATGACCGATCCTCATCAACTAGATCCTTACTTGTTTGATCATTGGGAAAAACAATCGGGTCTAACGCCAATCCTAATTGAGTTGCATTATAAAGTCTAGGACTATGTCTTAAAGCTTGTTTTGCATACCGTGGATTAGGGGGAAGGCCTTTTAGACGTGATAAGTTAAATTCTCTAAATGAAGCATCAAATAAGTGAACTAGTTGTGAAGCAGCGTATTGTCTTAACAGCAAATAATCTAGACTTCTAATCTTATTAGTGGCATTAATCTCCATTTCAGTCTTCTTAGATTCGAGTAATTCAAAATCAGTTTGAAGTTTTTGAAAATTAGTGACCACTAACTCCTTTTCTTTAAGTTCACTAGACAGATTTGCTCTTAAGTTTTCGATTTCTTGCAAGTGACCCATTTGTTTGTTTCTAAAGTGATCATATTCGAGATTTGTGAGAACACTAGACGAAGGCACTAATTCCAAAGTTTGTACTTTCTCATTGCTTAAGGCAAGCTCATCAGACAAATTCTTATTCTTAGCTAAGGTTTCTAAGAGTGCAGCATTCATTTGGCTAAGTAATGTAGCAGGAACCATGACCAAATCTTGTTGAGCAGGAGTAGGCGTATGCGAAATGGATCCCGGTTGTGATTCACTCAAAATCTGGGGACTCACATTGATATTGCTATCATTGTTTGTCTCCTCATTTGAAAGACTCACCACCGAAGATTCATTCGAATCAGCACTCTCTTGCCCAACTTGATGTGGTTGAATACTAGCATCAGTGGCATTATCGGTGTTATTAATAAGTACCTCAGATTTCTTATCTGGCCCTAAGCTGGAGAAAGTTGCCATGAAAGCAGCCTTTGCAGTTTGAAAGTCATCACAATCGGAATCATACGCATCAAGATCATCGGCTTGGTAACCTGCATTTTGCGTAGTGACAACGTCTTGTTCAGCAATCCCTGGGTCAGCAAGAAATGCAAGCTCCTCTTCATCAAGTTCCCTTCCTTGCGCCTGAGCATTTACCAGATAGATCTTTTCTGCAAACCACTGTCCATCCCTTTTCCTTTTGGGTTTCTTACAATCCCTGGACATATGACCCTCTTCTTTGCAGTTGTAGCAGGTGATCATTCTCAACTTGCCTGTATTAGCCCGTGGAGGATTGTTGACCATTGGAGCAGGAGCAGAATTGATTGTGCGAGCATTGGTTGATGTGGAAGGTCTCCCCTGATATGGTTGAATTGGCTGAACCATTACCCTGCCATTCTCAATTGTATCTTGTTGGCGAGAATTGGATGAATTCCTCAACTGATTGTTGGTAGGAGCTGATCCTCTGAATCCTCGTTTGCTTAAAGTTCTTGTGAGATATGCAGACATAGTAGTTAGCACTTCAACTGGGTCAGCTCCTTGTTGGAAAACAGGAACAGGGACTTCTTCATCGTCACAATACAGTGCTTGATCTGGATGAGCTGCATAATCAGTAGAAGGAATACTCATTTGATCAGGGTAGCTTGTTTGATATGCTGCATTCTCTTGATAAGACGAATATGAAGGCTGAGCATAAGGTGCAACATTTGCTGGATGAAGTTGTGAACCATACTGTGGTGAAGGTGCATTGAACCGATACTGTTGCTGATGTGAGGTGGGAGGTTGTGGTAAAATCGAGTATTGGGGAAAAGTTGGTGTCATGTAAGGTGATGCATGATAGGCTTGATGTCCCAAGATATAGGGTGTGTTGTTGTGTGACAAACTTGGTTGATTCGCCATCAAAGCTAAGGAATCTGGATACATACCACGAGGAGAACGATGCATAATCACATGCTTCTCATGCTGCTGAAGGAAGGCATATATTTGATCCAAATTGCACTTATGTAGATCCCTGGTTAACTTGACGTCAGTAATGTACTCACCCCATTCAGCTTGAGGTAGAGTATTCAAGAATTTGGTGTTAACCTGGAATGGTGCAATCTCAAGATTGTATACATTCAGATCATTCATGAGTGTGGTGAATCTGAAGTAATAATCGTGAAGTGTTTCCCCTGGGTTGTAGGTGAATCTATCAAACAAATCATACAGCTGACACTCCCTTTCTTGTTTGGTGAGAGACGTGCCTTGTAGCAATACCTTAAGACGTTCCCATAAGTCTTTTGCTACCGTATACTTGCTTACCATCCTATAAATATCATGGGGAAGAGCTTGAAGAATTGTTTGAAGAGCTTTTTCATCTGCATCTGCAACAAGTTGTTGAGCTAGAGTGAGTTCTTCAAATTCTCGTGGTCTAGTCACGTTGTCAACCGTAATGGTACCATAGTCGAGTGGACCATTCAAAATCGATTTGACCATAAGCCTTCCGTATGTCGGTTTCCCCTTTAGATATTGCATCATTCGACCTTGCCATGCTTCAAACACCTCTTTAATAAGCATCGGTGGACGGCTATCAGTTCCCGTTATGATTGATATATCCGTAAGAGATGTCATCTGAGGCATTACTGAATTTGGATTCATTTTGTTTTCTTCAAAGAAACAGAGATTATCGGTTGATCGAGCAGTGAAGTAAAGCTTGTGAATTGTGTTGTGTTTTTGTTGTATGAAACCAAGATTAAATCCTCTAAAAAAATCGTCGAAAAAACAAGCAAAATCACCCTTGATTCGGAACTTTTTGTTGATTCGGAAGTTTGATTCGGAAGATTACCTTGATTCGGAACTTTTTGTTGATTCGGAAGATTACCTTGATTCGGAACTTTTGGATTGATCCGGAACTTCTTGGTTCGGAAGTTCTTGGTTCGGAACTTTGGCTTGATCCGGAACTTCTTGACTCGGAAGTTCTTGGTTCGGAAGTTTGGCTTGATCCGGAACTTCTTGACTCGGAAGTTCTTGGTTCGGAAGTTTCTTGATCCGGAACTTCTTGACTCGGAAGTTCTTGGTTCGGAAGTTTCTTGACTCGGAACTTCTTGGTTCGGAAGTTTCTTGATTCGGAACTTCTTGACTCGGAACTCCTTGATCCGGAACTCCTTGATCCGGAACTTCTTGATCCGGAACTTCTTGATCCGGAACTCCTTGATCCGGAAGTTTTGCTGAATGAACAGAAACCTTTCCCGATGAACAGTCGAACAGTAACAATGAAGATTAAGCCCAGATTTTGACCAAATAACCCAAAAAGTTTTGTGCTTTCGACTAAAATAAGTAACAACTAATACTTATCCACTAATCCCAATCACAAAAACACCAAAAACACCAAGAATCAAGATGATTTTTCTTAAAAAACACTAATACAATCAAAAACTAAAAAACTACACAAATCACCACCTTAAATCACCCCATAGCTCTTGATACCAAATGTAGAATATTGATAATCAATGAATCTATGAAGGGGTTTGTTAATTTCTAGAGAGAGAAAGTTAGAGAGAGAAAGTGAGAGAAACTATGTGAATTTTATTAAGTGGAAACAAAGAAATGATAACAACCAACCCCTTTCCATGGTGGAAAGGGGTATTTATAGTTCCAAGTCATAAGTGGACTTGGGCCGGTCCATGACAAGCCCATGGACCGGTTCTTACTTAATTTAATAAGCAAATAATAACTAATTACTAACTACGAGCTATTACAACATAAATCATATTGTGGAGCGACCGATACTTCTAATATACGTTAAAACGTATTTCTAACAGCATTGGAACACATAATGTTTGTCATATGTATGTGGATGGAGGATCATCAGCGGAAGTACTCTACGAACACTGCTTCATACATCTACGACCAGAAATTAAAAGCCAATTGATGTCGGCCACGTCGCCGCTTATTGGCTTTATTGGAGACACTATCTGGCCGATAGGGCAGTTACGCTTGCTGGTAACCATTGGAGATAAACAGCATTCAACTACGGCATGGATGAACTTTATGGTGATACGTTCACATTCTCCGTACAATGTTATTATTGGAAGACCAAGAATCCTAGCCATACGGGCAGTCTCTTCCACGGCACACGGCATGAGTAAGTTCCTGGTGGAAGGGGGAATCATCACTATTTACAATTCAGTCGTACCAGCATCGAAGTGTCACGCCGTGACAACACCAATCCAGCCAGCTCCTATAAAGGAAGGATCACCACCCCCTAATTGGAAAATGGTAATCCACCCTGAATATCCGGAACAAGAGGTGGCTATCGGGGGAACCCTCTTCGAGAAAGGGAAGAAGGCCATGTGCTCTCTCCTAAAAGCAAACCTTGATATATTCGCATGGGAACTAAAGCATATGATGGGCGTACCGAATTCGATCACAAAACATAAGCTTCAAATCCGCCCTGGATATCCCCTTATTAAATGAAAGAAGTGTGGTCAAGCACCAGAACGCAGCCAGGTAATACTGGACGAAGTACGGAAACTGGTAGACGTAGGAATTATGCGCGAGGTCTATTACCATGAGTGGCTCTCTAATCCGATCATGGTTAAGAAGCATGATGGAAGTTGGCGAATGTTTGTGGACCTCACATACTTGAACAAAGCTTGCCCACAAGATTGCTATCCGTTACCAGAAATCGATTGGAAGGTGGAATCATTATGCGAGTAATCTTTTAAATGTTTCTTGGACGCATATAAAGGATACCATCAGATCCAGATGGGGGAGGAAGACGAGGAGAAGACGGCGTTCCATACCAGTCAGGGCGTGTATTGTTACACAAAAATGTCGTTCGGACTCAAGAACGCAGGTGCGACATATCTACGACTTGTTGACAAAGCCTTCGACTCACAGATAGGCCGTAACCTTGAAGTCGATGTTGACAACTTGGTTATCAAATGCCATACGGAGGACGAACTCATCTGTGATATCCAGGAGACATTCGACACATTGAGGAAAATCAACATGAAATTGAATCCCAAAAAGTGCAAGTTTGGAGCAACCGAAGGAATGTTCCTTGGGTATATGATTAATCCAAACGACATCAAGCCTTGCCCAGAGAAGACGGACGTTGTGATACAGCTGCCATTCCCCCGGACACTTAAAGAGGTACAATCACTTAATGGAAAGCTGGCCGGACTTAATAGGTTCTTATCAAAGTCCGCAGAGAAGTCACTTCCTTTGTTTAAAATACTCAAGAAGTGCTTGAAGAAAGGATATTTTTGCTGGACAAGGGAGGCGGAGGGATCATTTGGATAGCTCAAGCAACATCTAGTGGCTCTTCCCATGCTAGTCGCCTCGCGACCTAAGGAGGAGCTAATTATATACGTGTCCGTTATGTACGAAGCAATAAGCGCAGTCCATATGACTAATCGGGATTCAGTCCAGACCCCGGTCTACTTCATAAGCAGAGTGTTGCAAGGGCCAAAGCTGAATTACTCACCGATGGAGAAATTAGTCTTATCATTAGTCTACGCCGCGAAAAGGTTACTCCGGTACTTCCAGGCGCACCAATTGTGGTTGTCACGGATCAGCAAATAAAACAGATTATCTCTAAACCGGACGTGACAGGGAGATTACAGAAGTGGAGCGTCCTACTTGGGGAACACAACATCTCGTATAGACCAAGGACAACCGTTAAGGGCCAAATCTTGGCATATTTTATAATTGGAAACCCGAGGAAGACGAGCCAATGGTGTTGAGGGAAGAAATTCCAACGGAACCATGGGTCTTGTTTACAGATGGATCCTCTTGCACGGACGGATCAAGAGCAGGCCTCATATTCACAAATCCGGAAGGCATGGAGTTCACCTATGCCTTGCGCTCTGAGTTCACAGTTACGAATAATGAGGCAGACTACGAAGCATTGAGTGATGGCTTAAAAGTCATTACTAGGATGGGGGTACGCAACCTGGAAGCCTACATGGATTCACGACTTGTCGCAAATCACATCCTAGGAGGGTACGAAGCCAAGGAGTAAAATATGGGCCAAAATCTAGAGAAAGTCAAGTCACTTATCGCTGGTTTTGCTAAGTTCTCTATCAAGCAAGTACGACGAGGCGAGAATAAGAAGGCGGACGCCCTTAGCAAAATCACATCTACAAGCTTCACCCATTTATCCAAACAAGTGTTGGTAGAAATACTCAAGGATAAATCCATTGTAGGAGAGGAGGTCGCAACAATAGTTGAGGAGGAGGGACCAGCGTGGATGACCCCGATCATTAGCTACTTGAAAAACGAAATCCTTCCTGTGGATGAAACAACGGCTCATCGCATTAAAAGGAAGTCGCAGCAGTTTGAACTCGGCGATGATGTCTTATACAAACGTTCATTCTTACAGCTGTGGTTGTGATGTATTGGACCACGCCAAGCTAGTTATGTGATTAGTGAAATTCATGAAGGGTCGTGCGGCATGCACGCCGGCCCCAAACCGTAGTAGCACGGCATCTACGTACAAGAAACCATTGGCCAACTATGCATCGAGACGCACGAGACATGGTTTTTAAATGCAATGATTGCCAAGTGCATAGGCCAGTACCACGTCATCCACAACAAGAGCTTACACCCATCACATCCCCATAGCCATACTACAAATGGGGAATTGACATAGCAGGTCCTTTTCCTATTGCAGCCGGGGGCGTTAAGTACTTGATCGTGGCTATGGACTACTTCACTAGCTGGATAGAGGCTAAGGCTGTACCGACAGTTACGGGCAAACAGGTAAAAAAATTTGTTTGGGAAAATATTGTATGCCATTTTTGTTTACAAGGGGAGATCATCTCTGATAACGGAAAATCGTTTGCGGACAATCCGTTCAAAGATTGGTGCGCAGCGCTGAACATCAAACGGCGCTTTGCATCGGTGAAACACCCATAGGATAATGGCCTAGTGGAGAGAGTGGATAGAAGCCTAGGTGAAGGAATAAAGGCGCGTCTAGATGAGAGAAGCGCCAAATGGGTGGACGAACTACCGCATGTCCTATGGGCGCATCAGATAATGATCAAGACGGATAATGGGGATACTCCATTTGCGTTAGCCTATGGGACCGAAGCAGTCATTCCAGCAGAGATTGGGATGCCAACGATCCACCCGACGGAGGTTAATGTTGTCACAAACGATGAGGAACTCTGGGTTAATTTAGACCTACTCGAAGAGAAAAGGGAGATATCAGCTATCAATGAAGCTAAATCTAAGGCACGTATGAAAGCTTATTACGACTCCAAAGTCAAGGGTGTTTCCTTTCGACCGGTGAATTTTGTCTATCGTGCTAATGAGGCAAGTCGCACGGAGAACACGGGAAAACTTGGACCAAAGTGGGAAGGGCCGTATGAGATCACGGAAGCTTTGGCGCTAGGTGCGTACAAGTTACGTGATACGGAGGGCCGTGACTTGGATCGTACATGGAATATTTGCAACCTTAAAAGATGTTATCTCTAAAAGGTTACGGCCTCTGCATGGACACTAAGCTGTAGACAACTTCAATAAAGATCCATTTATTTTTGCTATTAGGTTTTCTAGTTCCTATTTGTCTTAAGATTTTATCATTCTATCAAAAAATTGTAACCGTTATAATAAAACGTCGTGGTGCCTAGCTAGCTCCACGGCTTGTTCTTGTGCAAATTATTGTCTTTTGTATCCTTAGAATTATTTTTTTATAATCTTAAGTGTTATTTCCTATTCATATGCATTCATTCAGTCGTACATGTACTATTCGCTCCCAGGTGGAGTAAGAGGATTAAGTGAACCTAATAATTCAACTTGTCACATAAGAGGGATACAACCCCTGCGACGCGAATCATGTATCCTTACTAGAAACCTTATTCACAAGACGTTGTAATAAGTTTCCACATGTCGTACTTGTAAAGTTTCGGACATGATAAAGACATACAGTGCACGTTTAGTAAATTATAGACTTAGTATTTTCTTAAACAGTTGTGACACGTCATGCAAAAGATACACGATATCTACGAATAAATACAAGTTTCAAATATACAAAACAAGAGCCGCCGTGATCATCACTGACACATATATTAGTAAATATTCTAAGTGTTCGAAATGGAATTACAGAATAAAGCCGTAGACATCCATGGGCGAATATACATTACAAAGAGAGCAGTACAAGTGTTCAAAATTTATGACTACATATATTACAAAGGAGGAAGGAATTCACCTGCTTCTTTCCTCCCTTCGGCTATCAAAGAAAGGAGTGCCTCACCACGGGCCTCGTTCCTGCTACGAGCCTGGGCTAGGTTTGCTTCAAGCGCATCACCCAACGCCTTCTCGCCCTTCACGACCTTAGAGATAGCTTCATAAGTTGGAAGGGTGAGCTGGCCGGGGTCTGGTATAAGATGTTCTCGGGGATCCACTCCACTTTCTGGCCATGTGTCTGGGCGAAGCTTCGCCATGATAACTTTGTTTGACGCGTCATTCAAGCATCAAGTTCAGACAGGAAAGGATACTCCAAGTCTCCCAAGACACCCATGGAAGAAGTCATTTTTGCCTCGACCCCCGGGTTGAAGTAGGCGTTCCTAGTGATGTCTTCTTTCTTGCTTATTAGATCGGCAACCTTTGTCATTCCTTCATGTCGGCCACGGTCAATACCGTCTGACACGACATCGGCAAAGGACTATACGAACTGAGGTGACTCCATCACTCTCATCACTGCTAGACGCGCCCCATGACCCACCATCCACCTACGACCAGCGATGGCTGTAAGAAGTTGGGGGCACAGCACTTCATCACTGTCTGTAGCTAGCGCGTCCAGTTCAGCGTTCACCTTCTTCGTGGTCTCAGACGTTCGCCTTTCCATTTCAGTCCTCTCCTTGGCAAAATCTTCATTCAAATATTCTTCACCCTTAACCAACATCCGCATCTTCTCTAGTTCCTCTGTGAGGGCGGATGTTTGGTCAGCCGCAGTCTTAGAAGAGGCCTTGGCTGTGGCTACCTGTGAATGAAAGGATAAGGTTAGAAAGGAATGGAAAGACAAGTATGGTTTTACATAAAAGAATAATAATAATACATATATAAGGATACATACCTTGCCGTTAGAAGCCTCTAGAAGACCTTCCAGTTTAGCAATACGCTCGTCACGGGCATTGGCATGGCCTGCCTGCTCCTTTATTGTTGCTTCAGCCATCGACAGAGTTGCCTGCAATGAAGATATTGTTTGCTCATGATTCACAACCAGCTCCTCCCTACGGGCAACTCTCTTATCGGCGTGGCGTACGTGGCCCAAGGCCTCCTCAAAATGACGTCACAGGGCTGCACCAACAGTCATCTGGTGTGTTGTGGACACATTGAACTGTTTAAGGAGGGTCCCATGGGTGAGCTCATCAAGATCTTGCGCCAGGGTCGGAGGAGTCAAGTGATCCTCAAATTCTTTGTATTCCTCCTCTGACTCTAGCCTTGTCAGCTCGGAGAAGTTCCATGCTGAGCGGAGGCAGGGGACCAGACCTTCAGACTAGGGCTCTTCCACATGGGTGAGGGGAGGAGCTGGTGGGACGTCTTATATCACGAGCGAAGATTTCCTGATAGCATCCTCCTCATGCGGCACGGCCGTATGATCCACCCTGTTATTTCGATAAACTTATAAGTCTTTTGAAGTTTGTACATAACAAATACAAATAACAAGAATAATGGATGATAAAGGATAGAGAGGGACACTTACGTTGTGGCTATCGTAGGCTCCGTGATGGTAGGGGCCACAGTGGTGACAGGAGTAGCTTTCCACACGATCTTCTCCGCCTGGCTACTAGTCACGATGGGGGAGGAAGTGGGTTGATTTCTGGCGTGGTGGCGCTGCTGCTTTCCTTGTATTACGGATGGTCTTTGCGTAACCTCTTGACAGGCGAATTGGACGCGCCCACTTCTTCCTCCGTTGGCTTCACAATTCTCCTCTTGGACGTGCGCCTTTTTCTGGCGGGTTTGGGTTGTGTGGTGGAGTCGGTTTGGTCTTCTACTTCTTCTTCCTCAGATTCAAGAATCCGGTCGACTTCCTCAGACAATTGATCTTGATTGACCCCTTGGTTCGCTGGGTGAGGGGTCGTGGTGTTTGTCACCGTTCCCTCACTACCTTCTAGGAAGAGGTTGTCTCCGTCTTCGTTCTGGAAATCCAATGGTAACTTCTCTATTCCTTCCCCCATATCTGAGTGGGGCTCCGACACATCTTCCAAGGGTAGGGTCATGTGTTGAGTAGCAGCAAAAAGTGGTAGCTTGTCCTGACGTAGTGGTCGTGAACCTTCGGCAACCTTCTTTGGGTCTCCTTGGCGTAGCAATCCGAATAGGCTCATCTCTGTGGATACATGAATACAAAGGCGTTAGTTACATACAAAGCTTATTCAAATATGCATACAACTGTGTTTGTTAAGTATACCCACCCTGTCTACGGTTGTTCAAGAAGCACAGATATCTGTCCTCTATACCAAAGTAGTTACGGCTAATCCCTACTAAGCATAGGAAATTCTCCGGTAGATCCTTATGAAAGTCAGTGCGGTTGATGTCTAACGTTCTAACTTCCTGACTGCTATATTCACTGGTTGGGGGTGGATAATCGTGTCACACCCTGGTTTTAAGGACTGATGAGACTGCTTGTATACATAGTCTCGTCGTCCAAAACGGGCTTAAAACGATGAAAATATCATAAAAAGTGCCATATATATACTGGTGTTTGCTCAATCTGTATTTTAGGTACGAATATCGAGAAAATGACAAAAGATCACAAAAATCAATCAAAAACGAACACGGGAAAAAAAAGCCGCACAATGAACCGGACCCAAGTGTTGAATTTCCAAGAAAAGTCCTTGAAGAATTGAAGATTGTACAAGAAGGGTCCTTCATCATTGAAGAATTGACACTTTATACCCTTGTATATTCATAATTACAAGTTTGGTCCCTAAAGTTTGTCAAAGTTACAAAAAGGACCCTCAACTTTAAAGAATTGGCAAGAATGGTCCCTACAAAATGAAGACTTGTCAGTTTTAGTCCTCCACAAAGTCAAAGATACAAGAAAAGACCTTCAAAGTTAAAGATATGTCAAGATTAACCCTTGAAGCATCAAAAAATGGTAAGAAATACCCTTGAAAATACTATGGAAAAGTATTTGTGGCCAAAGTGTGAATTTGAAAACTTATCTAACAAAGGATTGTGGGTTTATGCTGTTACGAACTCAAATGAAACAAGATAGAAAAGTGAGGGGTTGAAACTGGCCGACATACAAACTCCCTCACCCACTCACAACATGACACCTCATCCCATCAACCAATCATAAACCCCCATGTCACCCCTTCCTCCACGTCATAACCCACTAACTGATTTATATAATCAGTTTTTAAACTGATTATTAAATCATTAATCCTGGCGCCAAACACCTTTATTTTCCTAAACTCGATCTAAACCACAACTGTTTATCATTCATGAACTTTATAAACCCTAATCCACCAAATGTTCAAATCAAAGGGGAAATCAGTAATCAGCTCTAGATTACTAATTTACCTTAACCTAAACGAAACTCCACCCATTACTTGGTTGCCACCTCACCCAATGAGTTACATGATACCTCCCCTGCTACACTTTTGGGAAGAAGATAAACAGTGACAGCAATCCAAGGGCCCAAATTCGATATACAACCTCCCCAAGAAATATCCAACAAACCAAGATCACTCTTAACAGCTGGTACATCTCAGAATCACATGGGAGCCTTTGTTGACCAAAGACAAATTCAAATCCAAGGGGCAATTTGGAAACTTAGACATCAGGGTTTTCTAGTATTTTAGTTCTTGTAGTTCCTATATAAGGACACTTAGCATTTACATTTCACTTGTTCTTGGTTTTTCCTTTGGTCACAACTCTGTAAAACTTTGTTCTATGAAATGAAAAAGTGTGATGTTTGTTAACGAAATCTAAGTCCCAATCTTTACTTTACATATTTGCTAGTTTATGTTTTAAGTTGTGTTGATTCAAGGTTTTAAAAAGTGTTTTAAGTTTTCTTCATTTTGTTGTTTCAAAAGGGTTTTCAAAATCTTGGATTTTCTTCAAGAGTCTTGTTCAATCTTTGAGTGTTTTTGGACCTTAGACTGATCATATCACCCTTGTTGATCCCAAACTTAGATCGATTAGCTTTGTGTTAACGAGATTGAACCAAGTTTAACACTTAGAGAAACTTTGTTGTTGTATGAACAATTCAAGTGTTATGCGGAATTAACACTTAAACTAAAGAACAAGTAAAAACAATAAACCAAACTTTCACTTTTGATTGATTATCAAACTTGAGTACAATGGAAGTCGAATATTGAATAATGTATGTAAACTATAAACCCTACGACCTCCTTTTATAGCATAAGGAGTCGTGTACAATGGTTAACCTATCAACTATTTTAGGAAAAGATAATATAGAAAATACAATATTTGAGTATATTTTTCTTCAAATAACAAACGTGTTGACGAAGTTTTTCTATCAGTGCTTGGACTTCTTCTTATCAGCGCTTGGATATCTCTTGTCAATGCTTGATTGTCAGCTCTTGATTTCTTACTATAAGTGTCCAATTAACTCTTGTCAGCGTTAAAATGTCGTGGCTAATTTTATTCCCAACAATCCTCCCCTAAACTTGATATCTACTCTAGTAATCAAGTTTCTGAATAAAAACTAAGTACAAGGAGGATTCTTACACATACAAATCACTTTTTAATTAGATAATAAATAAACCTAATTAAGTCCTTGCCAACATCACTAGTGTAATCCATTTCCAGCTGTATAGACACCATCTTCTTCAAAACTTCCTTGGACATAGGATATTCAGCATCCACAAGAAGATAATCTGAAAACTTTATAGTGCTCAAATGGTAAACACCAGCTTCTGAATGTAGACGCCATTGAAGTCCACTGATATCATCCAAATCCAACCATATTGGATCTGCTTCATCTGGTTCAATCATCCTTTTGAAGGATGTCCAGATCTTTATTCCATTGATTGAAGTAGGTGCTTCAGCCTCATACTTGGTCTTCATCAATATCCAAAGATCTACCAAGTCTTCTATATCCAGGCTTGCAAACAATGAGATCAAAGAAGTGAAAGTATGTACCTTCTTGCCATATCTGATGATCATCCAGAACCCACTTGAATCTTCTTTATAGTGAACTATAGGGTTTCTGTAATTTAAAGGTTATACCTCTGCAACATGTGAAGCTTCCAATGGTGAGAGCTTAATGCTCTTTCTGATAACTGCTTCACTAGGATCCACTCTATCAAGAGCTGGGAACTGAATAGGCAGTCCCTTCTTCACTGGTCTTGGTGCAATTGAAGCCTTTTAGATTTGCAAATTTTCTTCAATCTCTTCTCTCCTTACATCTGAGAGAAGCCTCATAGTATTTTCTTCACAAACTCTTAACCAAATTGGATAAGCACGATGTTCTAATTCTGCAAAGGAGAGTCTTCTCAACCTATCAAAGGTTCATCCACCTTGATGACACCTGAGCAACGTGTAGTACAACTCTCTCATATCTCTCTTGAGCTCAAAAATACCTTGCTAGCCTTGTGCTTCAAAATTACTTTTCAGTCTTCCTACACTCTCAACAAGATCTCCAATCCCCATATTTGTCCAGTGTTGGACATCTCTGGATGCTCTATTGTCGTGTTCTCCCATGCAAAGTACATATCCCTAACTTCATGCATATCAAAATCAACTTTGCCCTTTAACTCTCTTAGCCTTTCCTTGGCTAACTCATCTTCACCATATTCTAACCTTTCTGGATCCTCAATTATCATCATACTGGATCCAGAACTCTCATCATCATCACTACCATCTTTTTGTATTTCTGTGGTAGCCCAATCCTACTCTTGTCGTTGTGCAGCCAAAGCTTGATCAAATTGTATTTGGGCTTCATTATTCTTTGCCTTCTCAACTTCCACTAAGACTTCTTTACCCTTGTCTTTTACTCCAATAGCTGGTAAAGTAGTTGGTGGTACCTGTGTTGAAACATCCCTAATAATAACTGTGGTTGGGATACACCAATCATACCTGTGGGTCTGTCAACGCCTTCTTTACTCTTGTCAGCGCTCAAATTATGAACATCAGCGGCTGACTTGGTAACCTCTTCCAGCATCTCCACAAATGATAACTTCTTTGGAGTGATCAAGGAGACATCAATAACTGGCGTCTCCTTCAAGCTTGCCAAAGCTTCAGCATCTTCCACCTGTTTTATACCAAAAGAACCACCTTCTTCATCCTGTGATCCCTTGTCACTCAAGTTGAAAGGTTCTGTTGGTGCATCTTCCTCTCCTTTGTAAGAATTCCCCCCAGATGAAAGGACTCTTGCTTGCCTCCTCCTAGCTTAGGTAGTCTCCAAAACAACTTGTGACAATCAGTCAATTTATGATTGATATTTTTATTCTCAATATTTAATTGAAAATATTATTTTAATGTTATATTATGAACTCACTTATTTTTGGGAAGAAATTTGGATTTACGTCTTGGAGTAGCATCGACTACGTCTAAACCGGAGGATTCAACGTTACGTGCTTACGTTTACATACACCGTTTTGGTGACAGTCCGACATTTCAGAGAATAAATTTATCCGTGAATATTATTTTGGAGTTTTAAATTTGTGTTGGTTCATAAACTCACAAATTTACGAGAAGAGACTAGGACTTACGATTTTATTTTAACGTCCTTTACGACTAAACCGGAAACCTTAGGATTACGTATTTACGTTTTCGAACTCCGTTTTTGATGAGACAATTTTTATTAGATTCGTTTTGTGTCGTTGATTCATAATTTATAAAAACGTTTTTCGTAAAACGACCCGAGGGCACGCAAATCGAGGAAACTAGAATCGAGGAGTACCCGTAAATAAATGGGGATGAGACAAGTGGGACACTTGTCACACCCCCACTCATAACCGGCCCAACACTTCACAACACCTCACTTAAGTGTCAAATGATAGCAACTAAGCTACACTTGTCCATTTAGCTTAATGTGTAAGCTAAGCTTACAACAAAAACCACTAGCAAAACCATTTCCTCTCATTTCCTCCATGCAAAACAACTTTCATTCTCTCATCTCTCTCTCAATGTGCTGTCCCATACTCCCCATAAACACCCCATTTGATCCAAATTTAACCACAAACTATTGTTATAACTTACATATGTTAATATCCTTCAAAAGAGATGAAGATTGGTGGTGATTATAACATCCAAGGAGGAGTTTCCATGGAGTCTTGGGGCTGATTTTCCACAAGGTGTTCATGAAGAATGGTGGTCTTGAAGATGGTCTTGGTTTATCACAAGTTTCTCCATCAAAATCCATGTCCAAATCACAACCTACATCAACTTGGTGGTATAAAGATTGTCCTCCTCATCCTCTTGTTATTTTTGATTATGTAATCTTGTATTTCTTTTACTTATGTATATGTATATGATGATGAATGATGATTAAAAATATTATGTGGGGATTTGGTGTTGATAAACATGCTTAAAAAGATGAAAAACTATAAGAAACAAGGCTAAAATCTTGTTTAGATTGTTGGCTGTATAAAACAGTAAAGAACCACATGTTAGACTGATAAAATGGAAAAGTAGAAGCAATATACATTAAGTAATATGTCTTGTACACATGTGAGAGTTGGCCATGTAATGCAATCATTGTAATGAGTGAGATATGATCAAAACATGTTTAAAGTACAAAACTGAGTTCACTGTTTTGGACGATTTTTAGAAAATACTTAGAGGCTGATTCAACAGTAGCTATAGTAGAGTTAAATGGATCACATATCATGTAGTTTATGTCAGAAAAATTTGAGCTTCTATCTCCATATAGAACTCTAGATATGGCAGTTTTGGTGAACATGAAAATAAAAATCAGATTTTGGAAATTAAAGTATAATAGTATTATATAAGCACTCAACTAAAAATAGTATAAAATATGAATTAAAACCCACTAACTTATATAATACATTTATATAAATATATATAAGGATAAATAAATGGACATTTTATAAAAATGATAGTTTAATAAGTTTTATAAGTTATAAAACTATAAACATGATTTTTACGACTTTTTCGACTATTACCGTAAAATTAACGTTTTTGTTAAATAAAACTTAGACGGTTGGACCCGTCTAATGTAAACTTTTAAAAACTTATATACTGATATATAAGCATATATAACAAGTAAAAAACGATAAAACCCGAACTATATAACATACGGAGATTAACGGGCTAAGTTAACGTTATTGGACTAATAATACAACAAAATAGGCCAAAACACTTATAAACTTATTTATTGGGCTTAACCCATTTGGGCCCAACATGTAAAGTGTAAATACTGATAATACAAGTACAAAATGGATTAATACAAGTTAAAGAACTTATAATAGGCTTATAGGACCTAAAACACGTCAATAGGTAAAACTAGAAAACTAGTATAAAAGTTATCGACACATAACACTAAAATGAGTAAATGAGAATATGTAAACCCACTTGATCATCATATATATAAAATCATCATATGTATACATAATTGTTATTTTTATAAAGTCATTGGACAAGAGTCTAAGACGAGTATTATTTGTCTAGGTTTCCGTGATTGAAGCACGTACCGTACGTCCGAATTGCCGATAACCCGCCTTCCCACATCAACGTGAGTTCATAGCCTCGCACTCTATTAAATGTTTTTATGAAATGTTTTATAAACCCGCGAGGGAGATAACATGTTAGTTTTTATAAAATAGGACACCATTTGTCCCGATTGTTTGTTTATTGATTTGGACCCGGATTATTGTATGACCCGATTGTATGACCCGATAAATGATTAAATGACCCAATAGATGAAATTAAATGGATTATTAAAGTTATGTTATGTCACTAAAAGTCCCATTAGCATTAATTGTGAACTACCAGGATTTGGTAGACGCTTATGCATATAATAGTACTATTTGGGGACGATCACCCAGTTTGCGCCTAGACGGTTGATCCCTGTCGTGCCACATTAATTGGTAAGCGAATTTATGTATGAGAAGATTTCCATAGCGTGACCTTTGTGACGACACGCTAATTTAGATGGGCAAATTGAGTTTCGGGCTAGCTACCCGTTGTTTGTTGTAGTAAGGTAACAATGTCATGCGGCTTATAATAATCCAATTAACGAAATACTACTATACGCACCAAATTACGATGTATTGCATGACTAGCAATACGGGTTCATACTATTGATATTATGTTCGTGTTTTGGTTTTATATAACCATATTCATATAACGGTTTTTATTTAACTTTATACAACGTCATAAGACGTGTTGTATGATGTTTTTACGACATTGGCTCGTATAATGATTTTTAAGGCAAATGCCTATATTATGATTTTCGATAAAGATTTGTATAAAAATGACTTTGGCTATTTTATGGCCTATTACAAAGATTTGTACAAAATGATTTTCGGTAATAATTTTATACCGATGTTATATTGATGGAATTTATTAAACTCTATGAATTCACTCGGCGTTATCGCTGACCTTTTCTTTTAACATGTTTTATCTCAGGTACTTGAAGGTAATTCTCGGGAAGACAACAAGAATTCATGGCCCGCACTTCAATTATAATTTCCATTCAAATGTTTTGTAAAACCTGTATTAAATACAATGACTTGGGACCTATGTAACTTTGATATTTATGAATGGAAATGCTTTACTATTAAACAACGCGATTTTTATGCGTTGTCTATGATGTGAGTAATGTGCTATCCCGTAACACCAACGAGTCTTCCGCTGTATTGTATTTTGTAAATTTTGGGGTGTTACAGTTTGGTACTAGAGCTCTCGTTATAGAGAACGAAAGATTTTTAAAACCAAGGTTTTGAATAAAAGATTTCAAAATCTTTTAACTATAAACATTTTTTCTAAAAAAATGTCTAAAAATCTTTTGACTATAATGGTGCCGAAGAATTCCCGAGTTACCGACAAGGCCAGACTGAGAAGTGTTATTTTAATATATATATAACTTGGATTATATATATATATGTGTTGTAATTTGATTACATGATTGTTTGATGTTTATTTTGATATTTATACGAGGTATTTATACGACGCAGATTGTCACAAGTAACCCTAACTCCCCTTGCAAATTAATCTAAGCTATTCTCGTAGGAATTCTAGTATCCTAGATCTAAACCAAGTTGTGGATATTTATGATCCCAACAAATGGTTGATATTCATAGAAATGTAGATACTAGTTGATAGTGAAATTGAAGAAGAATTGGTGAGATTAAATCTGATACCGATGGCATGACGATCTTTTCTTATAGAGTGGAGTTTGACAAAACATTACCACCTAGAAAGATGTCATCTGATTCATTGTCATCCAATTCTTAAATTGAAATCGAAAGGGTGAATGTTGCACTTGAGGTTGTCATTGGAACCATTACCCAAAAGCCTCATGACACTAGTACCTTTCCGAGAAGTCTAGTTGAATGATCAAGTCATTTCATACTAGTGACTCATTTGATAATTGTTGTTGTAAGAGCTATAGGATTGGAAATTAAGTGTTGATCATATCGAGCTTTTATTGCCCTTTCAAGGTCTAAGAATAAGATTGAAAGTATGGGAGAATAAGGTAGGATATCGAATTGAGTATAAAATTGGCTAAAACTTGAATAAAGTAAAATATAACTCGTATGGAATATGAGATTGTTAAGAGGAAGTCGTTAAGTCATGTGATTGAATTATAAGGTTTTAATTGATTGTTGATTTGTGTTAAGGGTTGTTCCTAGGCCATTGACCACTAATGAGGATGCCCAGTGTCCAAGAAATAAATTGAAGAAATCTTCTTCTGAATTGAGACCGATGGATCTTCCGGGACATGTGGAACACCTAATGACTCTTGTAGGTTAGTATTCATTGTGTTATCTTTTAAAAATAATCCCTAACTTAACTGAGACATCAGTTGGTAGGATGAGTTCTGAGAATTGTATGACATAGTGACACGTAATGTGTTACGGTACAATTTTGACTTGTTTGTGATTAATGAAAAATACTACCTTTGATTGCTAAATTCTACATGTATCGATGTTATCTATCTTTTATTGATTCTTCCTAATGCTCGCATTAGTGATGCAACCATTGAACAAGTACTCATCTCGATTTGAGTTACGTTGTGGATTAATCTTTTTGAGTGCCATCGAGGTCATGCACCTCATGATTAATTGGCTAAGCTCATTTCCTATTATATTGTAGTTAGTTCTTGGTGAACAACTCTTCATCACTCTTCTGCAGATCACTCATTGTTTTTATAAGATAAAACAGTATCCCTTGAGAAAAATTGAATTTTCATCACTATAAGGATTATTCAAAGTGAGATTTATAAGTGATTGTTATCGAAATGAAATTGTTTATAAAACACCTTGGAAAACTTAATTTTTTTCATAACAAGGAAAATCTTTGTAAATTTATTTTTGATTCTTATTTAAGAATTAAGCATGAAAATGTTTTATTATTATAAACATGATGATAAAATTTTGACGAACTGAGTATTGCATCGTTAATATTGAAATTGTATATAGTTGCGCGCCTACATACAATTTGGAATGGACCATGCAAGGCTGATTAGTAGTCACCATAAAACTAATGAATAAA
This sequence comes from Glebionis coronaria, assembly GCA_025667525.1. Lineage (NCBI taxonomy): Eukaryota > Viridiplantae > Streptophyta > Magnoliopsida > Asterales > Asteraceae > Glebionis > Glebionis coronaria. The sequence continues at coordinate 245,555,823 of CM046876.1, forward strand.
CACTACATTTTCTTTGAAGATTGTGAAAGATAAAATTTTATGAGATCTGCAAGAAGTGAAAAATAGGGACATAATGTTAGGGACACCTACATATGTGCCTGTAGCATCTATTCTTCTGAGTCGAATTTACTCATCTGTGGAAATTGTCTTATTTGACAATCGACAATTCTTTCTTGTCCAATTCTCCCGTAGTGAGATTCTTAGGAAAAGTATCTGATTACCGGGTGTTGATACCCGACTGGATGTATTGACGTTCTTATCATTTCTTTTGATTTGATTTCATTGGAATGACCTGGGTAATGATCCGAGGAGCTTTCGAATGCGTACTCAAATTATGAAAACATAGGATATATTCATATTCGTTAAATGTTTTCGTCTGTATCTGATTTGAAATTCTCTCGCATAGATTATGCGTTGACCTTACTTTTTTAATAGTAGTTGTGTCTCCATATATCCTTGAACTTGTGAAGGATTATGAGTTATTATTAGTCTTTTGAGAAATTCACATCTTATCGACGGCAATGAAACTGGAAAGTTGATAGTGCCAATAGAATGGATTGATTGATTATGACATGACGACATTGTCTTAATTGATGGGAACTCGAGTAGAATTCCCCTAAAAGATAAGATGTTGATTATCAAAAGTGATATAAATAATTCTTGATGGATGATCATATCCTGCATTTAGACTTAAAATTATACCATGAATGGTTGTGAACTAGTTATAGATATTGTAATCTAGAAGAACCTAATATGAATTTATTAAAAGATGTTTCTGTTATCTGAAATTTTAGGAAATATTTGCTGGTGAATTACCTAGACTTTTGCCATTAAAGCAAGTTGAAATTGGTATTGATTATATTCCCGGTGTTGCACCTATGGCTTGTGCACTGTACGTCAGCACCATCTAAATTAAAGGAATTACCGTATAATTGAGAGAGTCGCCGGAGAAAGATTTTATTCTACCAAGCTCGTCATCATGAAGAGCTATGGTGTTATCATTCCTTATATTTATAGATTGTTGTGAACTGAGTAAATTGACAATCGAAAACGATATCCATAACTCGAAATGGAAGATTTGTTCGATCATTTACAAGGTTCTAGCGCATGTTTTAAAGATTTGATCCATGGCATGGTTATCATCAACTTCGCATCTGGGAAAAAGATTATCTATTCCAATCACTACATCCGGTACTTGTAATGAACATTATGAGTTTCACGTGATGTCGTTTGGATTGACTATTACACATGTAGTATTCATAAATTTGGTAAAACACGTGTGTAGGCTGTAATTTGATAAATTCATGCTTGTGATCATTAAGGACTATTTGCTTATTTATAAGAATGAGTTAATAATTATTTATAGATTGCCCTAAATTGGCCGAACAATTAAAACCTGTACCTTGAATATTTAACATGTGATTTAAAACTTAATCATTTACATAATTTGACCGTGTGATTAATAGATAATGGAATATAAATTGACTCTCCAAAAATTAGAAGTCATTTAAGACTTTGGATTTTACTAAAAAGAAAATGGAAATATGTTTTAACAAATGTTTTAACAAAGGATTTTTAAGGGATTATTCCCTTATAACCAAAACATTTAACTAAACTCCTGTTTAGGGGTAAATGTTTTTGCATACCTTAAGACAACCTTAGAGGGATTGAGGAAAACATTTAAACCATGACTTAAAATTTGAAATGACAATTTTTGCTTTTTAACTAAGAAAATCTTGACCAAAGTATAAACAAAGGTTTCTCGAACATTTACGGATCTTATTAAATATTTTTGATAAATCAACAAAAATCTTGTTAATTAAATTCAAATTTATTTTTGAACATTTTTATAAATTGATCGAACTAAGAAGAAATAAAAATTTTACGTTATGTTTCATAAAAATTAAATATTTATTATTTAATTAATTGTTATACTTATCGACGCTTTAGACATCGGATTGAGTAAAATGGATAAAAATGATAGTTAAAAAGAAACTAGAACATAGAAGATATGAAGAAAGAATTTTCGAATAAATACGGTCATGTTATATATATTTCATCAGGAGAAAGTGAATGTAGATACTGACATATTATATAGAAAGTATAAAGATTCAATTAAGATATATTTCTTAATAATGACTGTGCAAAATAAATTGCCGAACAATATAAAAATAAACGATGTTTGTAAAAAGGATAATATAGATAATAAAAAGGGGTTCGCGGCAAATATGAACCATTAGAATTGAGAAGCCGATGGTGTTAGATGTATAAAAGGCCACTTGTGATTGTCTAAATATGGAGGATTGTGAGGTATAGTTATGTTGGAATTTGTAAGTATAAGTATTCTATTTATGTCATTTATGACTAAAAGTATCTTTGTCTAAAGAAGTTGTACTAATGACAAATTATGAAGGCAGACATCGCCTCATACATTAGTAAACGTCTAGCTATTGCAAAGGTCATCATCTGAATTTGATTCGATTTGGGTCATCGTCGACAGATTGACCAAATCTGCTAATATCATTCCCGTTAATGATAAATGCAAGAGAGTTATGTAAACATAGTGTGCCTGTATCGAACATCTTTATCAAGATCTTCGCTTCACATCGAATTTCTAGAGATTTGCTCAGAAGTCATTTAGAACGAACCATGATGAGAGTATTATGTACCACCCCAATCGAAGGGACGAGGTAAAGTAACGATACAAAATACTATAAGTGTTGTTCTATGCTTGAATGATTGACCTTTGGTAATAAACCGCATAATTGTTTTCCTTTGGAGAGATTATCATTGATAATTATTGTATTAGGATCGAGATCGAATCTTGTCATAATCTAATTATTAGAGCATTTGTAAGCAGGAGTTGGGATGAAGACACCCGACATACACCCATTGTGAGTTGGACATATCTTTTAGGTTTAAGGTTCCCTATGATGGCGAACCTAACCTTACAAAATACTCGACCCGCGAGACCTGAAATGATTGTTGAAATTAGGATCTGATTATTGACTGCCGGTAGTGGGTAGGAGGTTAGGTGAATATGGAATGTAGATCTTGAAGTGCCAGATGGGTAGCGATGTTATGTCAAAAAAAATTTAACCTTGGAAAAATGAATTAGTGATTTGAAAGATCATGGGATATAAGTCCCCGTTGTATGGGGCCATTAAGATGATGTAAAAGTTGGTTTGAAAGGCATATAAGCTGGATCTACCCTAGGACTTCAAGAGCTGCGTGAAATATGATTCGTATATCGAACTTGATGGAATATCTATCAAGTGAGAATCTGATTGTTTCTTTGTAAAGTTTAGATCGGCGAAAAGTTTCATTCATCAAAAACCCGTGAACATCATGGATAGAGAAAGTAAGTCAACATTAAGCCTGATCTTATTCCCGTAGTTATGTTTGATGAAACTCGCGTATTGTAATGAATTACACTTGTGAGAAAAGACCGAATGTGGAGGAAATACCCACATGGCTTTAACTCTATAAGAAGCGAGTAGTAAGATGATCTTTGAGGACAAAGATCCTGTTTAAGGGTAAATGCTGTGACAATCCGTCAATTTATGATTGATATTTTTATTCTCAATATTTAATTGAAAATTTTATTTTAATGTTATATTATGAACTCACTTATTTTTGGGAAGAAATTTGGATTTACGTCTTGGAGTAGCATCGACTACGTCTAAACCGGAGGATTCAACGTTACGTGCTTACGTTTACATACACCGTTTTGGTGACAGTCCGACATTTCAGAGAATAAATTTATCCGTGAATATTATTTTCGAGTTTTAAATTTGTGTTGGTTCATAAACTCACAAATTTACGAGAAGAGACTAGGACTTACGATTTTATTTTAACGTCCTTTACGACTAAACCGGAAACCTTAGGATTACATATTTACGTTTTCGAACTCCGTTTTTGATGAGACAATTTTTATTAGATTCGTTTTGTGCCGTTGATTCATAATTTATAAAAATGTTTTTCGTAAAACGACCCGAGGGCACGCAAATCGAGGAAACTAGAATTGAGGAGTACCCGTAAATAAATGGGGATGAGACAAGTGGGACACTTGTCCCACCCCCACTCATAACCGGCCCAACACTTCACAACACCTCACTTAAGTGTCAAATGGTAGCAACTAAGCTACACTTCTCCATTTAGCTTAATGTGTAAGCTAAGCTTAAAACAAAAACCACTAGCAAAACCATTTCCTCTCATTTCCTCCATGCAAAACAACTTTCATTCTCTCATCTCTCTCTCAATGTTCCGTCCCATACTCCCCATAAACACCCCATTTGATCCAAATTTAACCACAAACTATTGTTATAACTTACATATGTTAATCTCCTTCAAAAGAGAAGAAGATTGGTGGTGATTATAACATCCAAGGAGGAGTTTCCATGGAGTCTTGGGGATGATTTTCCACAAGGTGTTCATGAAGAATGGTGGTCTTGAAGATGGTCTTGGTTTATCACAAGTTTCTCCATCAAAATCCATGTCCAAATCACAACCTACATCAACTTGGTGGTATAAAGATTGTCCTCCTCATCCTCTTGTTATTTTTGATTATGTAATCTTGTATTTCTTTTACTTATGTATATGTATATGATGATGAATGATGATTAAAAATATTGTGTGGGGATTTGGTGTTGATAAACATGCTTAAAAAGATGAAAAACTATAAGAAACAAGGCTAAAATCTTGTTTAGATTGTTGGCTGTATAAAACAGTAAAGAACCACATGTTAGACTGATAAAATGGAAAAGTAGAAGCAATATACATTAAGTAATATGTCTTGTACACATGTGAGAGTTGGCCATGTAATGCAATCATTGTAATGAGTGAGATATGATCAAAACATGTTTAAAGTAAAAATCTGAGTTCACTGTTTTGGACGATTTTTAGAAAATACTTAGAGGCTGATTCAACAGTAGCTATAGTAGAGTTAAATGGAGCACATATCATGTAGTTTGTGTCAGAAAAATTTGAGCTTCTATCTCCATATAGAACTCTAGATATGGCAGTTTTGGTGAACATGAAAATAAAAATCAGATTTTGGAAATTAAAGTATAATAGTATTATATAAGCACTCAACTAAAAATAGTATAAAATATGAATTAAAACCCACTAACTTATATAATACATTTATATAAATATATATAAGGATAAATAAATGGACATTTTATAAAAATGATAGTTTAATAAGTTTTATAAGTTATAAAACTATAAACATGATTTTTACGACTTTTTCGACTATTACCGTAAAATTAACGTTTTTGTTAAATAAAACTTAGACGGTTGGACCCGTCTAATGTAAACTTTTAAAAACTTATATACTGATATATAAGCATAAATAACAAGTAAAAACCGATAAAACCCGAACTATATAACATACGGAGATTAACGGGCTAAGTTAACGTTATTGGACTAATAATACAACAAAATAGGCCAAAACACTTATAAACTTATTTATTGGGCTTAACCCATTTGGGCCCAACATGTAAAGTGTAAATACTGATAATACAAGTACAAAATCTTGTTTAGATTGTTGGCTGTATAAAACAGTAAAGAACCACATGTTAGACTGACAAAATGGAAAAGTAGAAGCAATATACAGTAAGTAATATGTCTTGTACACATGTGAGAGTTGGCCATGCAATAGAATCATTGTAATGAGTGAGATATGATCAAAACAAGTTTAAAGTACAAATTTGAGTTCACTGTTTTGGATGATTTTTAGAAAATACTTAGAGGCTGATTCAACAGTAGCTATAGAGGAGTTAAATGGAGCACATATCATGTAGTTTATGTCATAAAAATTTGAGCTTCTATCTCCATATAGAACTCTAGATATGGCAGTTTTGGTGAACATGAAAATAAAAATCAGATTTTGAAAATTAAAGTATAATAGTATTATATAAGCACTCAACTAAAAATAGTATAAAATATGAATTAAAACCCACTAACTTATATAATACATTTATATAAATATGTATAAGGATAAATAAATGGACATTTTATAAAAATGGTAGTTTAATAAGTTTTATAAGTTATAAAACTATAAACATGATTTTTACGACTTTTTCGGCTATTACGGTAAAATTAACGTTTTTGTTAAATAAAACTTAGACGGTTGGACCCGTCTAATGTTAACTTTTTAAAACTCATATACTGATATATAAGCATATGTAATAAGTAAAAACCGATAAAACCCGAACTATATAACATACGGACATTAACGGGCTAAGTTAACGTTATTGGACTAATAATACAACAAAATGGGCTAAAACACTTATAAACTTATTTATTGGGCTTAACCCATTTGGTCCTAACATGTAAAGTGTAAATACTGATAATACAAGTACAAAATGGATTAATACAAGTAAAAGAACTTATAATAGGCTTATAGGACCTAAAACACGTAAATAGGTAAAACTAGAAAACTAGTATAAAAATTATCGACACATAACACTAAAATGAGTAAATGAGAATATGTAAACCCACTTGATCATCATATATATAAAATCATCATATGTATACATAATTGTTATTTTTATAAAGTCATTGGACAAGAGTCTAAGACGAGTATTATTTGTCTAGGTTTTCGTGATTGAAGCACGTACCGTACGTCCGAATTGCCGATAACCCGCCTTCCCACATCAACGTGAGTTCATAGCCTCACACTCTTTTAAATGTTTTTTATGAAATGTTTTATAAACCCGCGAGGGAGATAACATGTTAGTTTTTATAAAATAGGACACCATTTGTCCCGATTTTTTGTTTATTGATTTGGACACGGATGATTGTATGACCCGATTGTATGACCCGATAAATGATTAAATGACCCGATAGATGAAATTAAATGGATTATTAAAGTTAGTTTATGTCACTAAAAGTCCCATTAGCATGAATTGCGAACTACCGGGATTTGGTAGACGCTTATGCATATAATAGTACTATTTGGGGACGATCACCCCAGTTCGCGCCTTGACGGTTGATCCCCGTCGTGCCACATTGACTGGTAAGCGAATTTATGTATGAGAAGATTTCCATAGCTTGACCTTTGTGACGACACGCTAATTTAGATGGGCAAATTGAGTTTCGGGCTAGCTACCCGTTGTTTGTTGCAGTAAGGTAACAATGTCATGCGGCTTATAATAATCCAATTAACAAAATACTAATATACGCACCGAATTACGATGTATTGCCTGACTAGCAATACGGGGTCATACTATTGATATTATGTTCGTGTTTTGGTTTTATATAACCATATTTATATAACGGTTTTTATTTAACTTTATACAACGTCATAAGACGTATTGTATGATGTTTTTACGACATTGGCTCGTATAATGATTTTTAAGGCAAATGCCTATATTATGATTTTCGATAAAGATTTGTATAAAAATGACTTTGGCTATTTTATGGCCTATTACAAAGATTTGTACAAAATGATTTTCGGTAATAATTTTATACCTATGTTATATTGATGGAATTTATTAAACTCTATGAATTCACTCGGCATTATCGCTGACCTTTTTTTTAACATATTTTATCTCAGGTACTTGAAGGTAATTCTCGGGAAGACAACAAGATTTCATGGCCCGCACTTAAACTATAATTTCCATTCAAATGTTTTGTAAAACCTGTATTAAATACAATGACTTGGGACCTATGTAACTTTGATATTTATGAATGGAAATGCTTTATTATTAAACGACGCGATTTTTATGCGTTGTCTATGATGTGAGTAATGTGCTATCCCGTAACACCAACGAGTCTTCCGTTGTATTGAATTGTGTAAATTTGGGGGTGTTACACAACTAGTCTCTCCCTCAATTGCTTGACTTCAAGACCCTGACCTGTGGCAATCTGTACAAGGTCTGCATTTTGCTTTTGCAAGCTAATACAGACTGTCGTCAATTCCAAAATGGTGTAAGGTTCTAATCTGCCCTCCTCTAGAATGGGAATTTAACCTCCCAAAGTAGATTCATGGGGCATGGATGGGGTCTTAAGGATGTTAGGATTGTCTTGGCCTGCATCTAAGCTAGAATCAATAGTCCCAGCCCCACCCATGTTACCAACCACACTTGTGGTGGTGCTTTTCTCTGCTACATAGCTAGGACCACCAGAGGAGAACACTCCAGCAGTCCTTTGACGTTTTTCAAACATATAGTCTGGTGGTGTAGAAGAGGAAGTGGATTAAGGGTCTGTTGGAAGTTAAGAGGTGTTTGGGTTTGTGGGAAAGAGGTGTCAGCGTCTGGAATTGTAGTGTCAACGCCAATATTTTGAGTGTCAGCGTCGAATGGTTCTGGGTCAATTTCCATATGCTAGGGTGATGGAGGTTTTTCAGGCAATGGGTCTGGTTCAGGATGTGGGTGAGGTTGAGGGTTTGCAGCTGCCTTAATGATAACAAGCATGGCTTGGGTGAGGGATAGGTCTCTGTATGGTTCAGTGTTCAGCTTCCAAAAAATTGCTTTCTTTTGAATAGGGATCGTATAAAAATTGTCATGATCCCTATTGCAATATCCTTGCAAGTCAAAAACCATTTGTTAAAACCTAGGGTAAGCAAGAGTCATCTTGTTACCCTTATTATGACACATGCCATCAAAAATCATTTTTGAAAAGTTATAATTTTACCCAGTTTCAATACACACAATGGCACTCCCAATTGATCGGTTTGATTTCATTGTGTGAGGAGAATTTAGGTCTCAAACATTGAAGGATGACATGTATAAGGTACTTCCAAGCCGGGGGAAATTGTTGTTTTGCATATTTGTTTAAATGGCCTTCTTCAGGCAAAGGATAACCCAAGGCTTGGAGTCCTTGCTCTAGCTCTGCAATGGGTAGGGTGATTATACCATCTGCATCATTAAGATGCAAAGCTTGGCGAACCAAAGCTTTAGTAACCACCTATGGAACCCCATGGACAATAGAAGTCAATGTAGTCACTTCATTAACTGTTGAGGAACTGACAGTGTTCCAAAACTGTTTAATGTGTGTGATAGGGACAAGAGGTGCATGTGAAAGTGCATACCTTAATGGGGACGCATTCAAATACTCAATCATCTGATTATATTGGGGTAACAAAGTATTATCAGCTTGCAAATAAGCCACCACGTTGTGTTGACTTCTGAACCCCAATTCCAATTGTATAGGTTTAAACTTTGGTGCCATGAAGATTGATGCAAGAAAACTGTGATAAAATTTATGGAGAGATGAAGGTTTGAGAAATTATAGTTAGACAAGAATAGGCAGTTACCCTGTTTAAAAGAAATAAGCCAAATATATAGGAGAGGTTTAAATATGTGATTGGTCAAAACGTGAGTCAGTTATATTCAAAAAGTAATAATGAAAATCTTGAAAATATATAACTTATCTCAAGCATTGATAAAAAGTTACCAACTTCTAAAATTACGGCACATATTTTCATCAAAAATAACAACTGGGTAGGACCCAATGTTTGTCAACGGTCAAAAACAAAGTATCATCATCCAACGGCTATATTCTTGTCAGTGTTGGAAATTTGCCATGTCAGCGTTAAAATTGGTCTTATTAGCGTTTGGAAAGAATAATGTTAGCGTCCAAAAATAAAAATAATTAAAAAGAAAAAGGACCTTAACAAAGTAATTTATCCTAGTGAAGATAACTAATAGACTGAAAATCACTATAGGGTGGCAAGCACTGTCCAATCATGCACACTTGCTTAAGCAAGATAGACTTAATTGTCCTCAAGTGTCCCTTCCTAAGCAAAGTTCTTAATAATGAAGTTATCTCATATAAATCCTTTGTAACTTCCCAAGTAAGCCCAATAAAAACGTTCCCAAGTCTCCTAACCAACCAAATCTAATTCTAGGTCAAAAAGTCTTAGCAGCGTCCACAGTATATCAACTTTGCATGCTACAGTACCTCACGATTTAGAAAAACTAACTCGTACTCACCAGTAGACACAAGCTAGAATTGTGATGAGAGTATTATAAGAATACACAAAAATCCTAAAGGTTTCCTAAACCTCCCTTAAACTATGATATACAAAGTTGCAAAAAATTAAATATGCAATAAAAATTTATGTCAAGATAGGAATGTAAACATTCCAACCATCATCCATAAACTTGAACACAATCCTAGTAAGCTCCAAAGAACCATAAGAAACTCTGTATCCAATTGTACAATGCTCATATTACCTGCATGATCTGATCAAAAACCACAAAACTAACATATTGCTGTCAGCGTCCATTTTAACACTTATCAGCGTTAAAATAACCTTTGTCAGCGTTAGAAAAATAAAGTGGAAAACATAATCTTGGACAAAGACTAATAACAATAAACATCATGTACAAACTATACAATGACTTCAAAAACAATTAAGGTAAGATTGATCATTCCAATACTTGTTACCAAGTATTGGAACCTCCCAACATCAAAAGGTTTAGTTAAAAGATCAGCCACATTTTCTTCTGTGTCTACCCTATCTGGATGTATTAAACCTTTTTCAAAACAATCTTTTATAAAATGATGCCTAATTTCTATGTGTTTTGATATTATTATCTAAAAATATCTTGGTATGCATAAAATTATACCCATAATCCAACATATGGTTTTGTATCCATAGAACTTATCCACAACAAGCAGCTGCAGCTACATATTCTGCTTCAGTTGTAGAGTTGGCCATCACTGTTTGTTTGTTGCATTGCCAAGATATCAATCAGCTCCCAAGAAATTGGCATCCACCAGTTGTGGATTTCCTATCAAACTTGTCACCTCCATAATCACTGTCTGAATAACCAATAAGCTCCAATAGAGAATCCTTTGGATACCATAATACCAAGGTGGGATAGCACCTAAGGTATCAAAAGATCCTTTTGACAGCATGAAGATGACACTCTTTGGGAGTCACCTGATGGCGTGCACATGCACACACAGCAAACATGATGTCAGGTCTAGAAGCTGTAAGATACATCAATGATCCAATCATTGATCTATAATGCGTGACATCCACCTCTTTTCCATCTTCAGTCTTTCCCCAAGGGTGTTCCTTATCCATGGGAGTGCTAGCCCGTTTTTCATGTGGAGAAAAACCAAACTTCTTCAAGATGTCTACTACATACTTGTCTTGAGAGATAAAGATACCATCTTCTTTTTGTTGGAATTGTAATGTAAAACCTGCATGCTATTACCATGAATAGTACCCTTAAGATCGTACGTACTAGATTAAAACTTTCCTTTTATAATATGATTACGTTCACATGTTAGAATTTTTACGTATTACGTACGTGTTAGAACACGATAAGTATTATTACGTACGAACACACAATAATTATTTTAAACAATAATTAATCACGAACATGCGATCATGAAATCATGAACGTTATTTAATCACGAGCTAATATTAATTATGTATATATATTTATTACGAACATGAATAAATATATTAAGTCACGGTTAATATTTAAGGAGAACACATAAAACACGAACACGACTAAACACGAACGAACACTAAAATAAATAGACTCGGAAAATGGTACGGGTACCCCATGTGGGGCCCCTTACCCGCGGCTACACCAAGGAGAGGGGCCAAGCCCATCAAATTTTTATTAACAAGGGTTAAGGTGAAATCTTTTGGTCATTTTCACTTTACAGTAAATTAAATAAAAACCCTAAAAAGATTTTTGCTCCTTCTCCTTGCTTTCTCTTTGGCCGCCGCATATAAACACAAGAAAGGGGGTGTTTGTTTGATTTTGATCTTGAATTTTGTGCAAGTGTTCGTGTGTGTTCATCCTCGTTTGATCCACATATTCGGTATACCTTTTTAATCCTTTTTCTTTTTGTTTTGATTTAATAAATTAAATAAGAACCTGATGATTTTAAAAAGCTAATTAAAAACATTAATTAAACATGTAAATGGTTATGGGGTAAATCAAAACATGGGATTTGGGGGTGTTTGTTCTAGCCGATGCCTACACCGAACCCCCAAGGGGTCTCGGCTTGGCTTATGGACCACCACCGAGACCTCAAGGTCTCGGTTTGGTGGTGTGGGTCCCACGACAGCAGCAAACAAGGGAGAACCCCGAAGTGGTTCGAGGTATGGTGTTGATTACGGGTCCGGTTCATGTTTTTTAGTCACGATCCGGTTCATGGTTTATGTTAAGGTTATGTTTTAATAATCATATGTTAAAAATTAAATTAATAAAATATGACATGATTAATTTAATAAAACATGACTTAGGTTATAATTTAATTATTAGATCATGGATTTTTAACCTAAATATTAATATTTTTCTAGACTTTATAATTAATTAATTATTAAAAACCATGGCTATAATTAACTAATTAACATGACTTAGGTTATATTATTAATAATTAATAATACATGTTTTAACCTAAGTATTTAACTTTATTTAATTAAAAACATGATATATTTAATTAAATACTTTTAGCGTATAGTTTATTTAAATTACATGTAATAATTAATAAACTATACCTTATATCATTATGACTTAGAAAAATAATTAGAGAACACTTAAGCTTATATACTTAGCTTATTTAACCAGCTTATATCTAATTATGGAAACTTTCTATTTTTAGAAACTTATTTAATTAAGGCAGCTAATCTATTTATGGAAACTTTCTATTCTTAGAAACTTATCTATTTTAAGTAGTAATTCTATTTTTGGAAACTTTCTATTTTTGGAAACTTTCTACTTTTGAAAACTTTATTTTTTTGGTAACTTTCTATTTTTGGAAACTTTCTATTTTTGGAAACTTTCTATTTTTGGAAACTTTCTATTTTTGGTAACTTTCTATTTTTGGAAACTTTCTATTTTAGGAAACCTGCTATTTTTAGAAAGTTACTTATTATTACATAGTAAGTATAATAATACATGAAATACAAGTAATACTTAATCAGAATAGACAGAATATAAGATAAACACAGTTTAAAGCTTAAAACAGTAAAACATGACATGAACGTATAAAATAAGCTAAGACATGACATAAAACCAGTTACGTATTTAGTAATCAGATACTTATTCACGTATGTATTTATGAAGCATTAGTGATACCTAAGTAGGACTCTCTTCAGTTCGTATTCTTCGTTCACTGGACATAAGGTACGGATTCCCGTCCTTTCAGTATGGACATTCTTTCCTTATTAGGATTCCCCGTATGCAGCCAACTGTTTTCCCGTAGTATAAGTTTATATGTTTAATTTGCTTATGTTTAATTTAGAATACCTATAGCCATATACATGCATGACCAGTTTCACCTAGTTATGGAGGTCCCATAACCATAACACTAAAGGCACTGGTGTTATGACTTCCCCACGGCGGAGTGATTGCTCGTGGCGTCCCTTCAGCTTATGGCCATTTTATTATATTTATCATGTGGGGTGTATGGTTGCATCCTAGTTACATGTTTTCAGCAGATTACTCAGTGTGAATGTGGTGTGTGCCTTGCATCCTTCATAAGGAGCTGATCCCTCCTACCCAAACCAGTATATTAAATTAGAGGCAGCCCCTCTAATTTGCATGATGAGGTCACCCCTCCAAGTATTCATACACGGTGGATTTTCATGACCAATATTGGCTAATGGTAGAATATGTTAAACAGTTTTTATAAGATAAACATAAGACTTTTCAAACTATAAAACCAGTTTTACCAAGACTTAACCGGGTTATTCGGGACTTAGTTTCTTCCGCTGTTATATGCTTATATGCTTATACTATTCATGCTTTATTGTACATCCATGCACTGAGCGTATTGCTCAGCCGTTTTCCTTTTCTATGTTCCCAAAACGACAGGTACTCAGGGACGCTCGTAGACTTTAAGAGTACATGCATATGGACTGGAAGCTTTCTAGCCTTTCTTTACTTTATGCATTATCTTTACTTTGATACTCTTGCCATGGACATTGTTTAGTCCTTTCTTTTACAGGACTTATGTTTGTGTGTGATGAGCTTTACTTTTGGACTACCGGTGTTTGATTCCGGTATTTTCCTTTTATGGTCATGTAATGTTTAGACATTTATCCTTGTATGCTTTGATGACACGCCATAATTACGCGTGACATTCCATTATCAAAATGGGGTGTTACAATTATGGTATCAGAGCCAACGCTTCGACTTGTAGGCTCTCAAAATATGACCTGTGATTAGTGGGTAGTCACTATGGTCTTCCTAGAACTGACACTCGTTTTCATACATTCATCATTTTTATGCATACATATATATGTCATTGTCGCAGGTTTATGACTAAGTAATGGTTGGTACAGGACTGGCCCTATTTAGTCGCATGTGTTTTATCGAAACTTTTAAATTTGGGACCGACCCATAGGCGTCCCCTCGCCATGTCTTTTATTTTGGGTGAACTGACCATAGGCGTTCACTTTCGAGCATACAAAAGTTTTCATAAAACTGCATCATGCATTCATACACAAATTTTCTTGCATAAAATTTTTCTTTGGATTTATTGGTATAAATTTTTTTCATGTATATGTAACCATGGAAACTGTAGGGACCAATACGTACGCATTTTTCTTATGATTTCATGTTATAGCTCATATTCTGACACTTTAGCAAATCTTCTACCAGGAACCATGGAAACTGTAGGGACCAGAACCAGAGAGGTTCACAGCCTAGCCGTCCAGCTATCACTGGTATTCAATCTTACGATTATCCGCATGGTCCTTTATACCCTATTATCATGTCTTATGTAAAATGTTTTATCAGGTCCTCAGCCAGCTAGAGCACCAGGTAGAGGATATACTCGTCCTCTTTGCTCTACTTGCCACCGTAGGCACTCAGGGCCATGTCGTCGTAACACTGACGCATGCTTCAAGTATGGTCTTCCTGGCCATATCATGAAGGATTGTCATAAGGGCGAGATGGAGGGCACATCGGGACATGCTGATACCAAGCCGCCTCCTACCACTGGGTGTGTCTACACGACATCTCGAGACCAGGACAACAAGTCAACAGGTACCATCACTGGAATCTTGTATATGTATGGTCAAGCTGCGTATGTTCTTTTCGATACGGGTGCTACTCACTCGGTCATTTCTACTGCTTATGCTAAGAACATTAGGATGCTCCCCATGCCATTAGAAAATATACTTACTATTTCCACGCCTTTGAGGGACTCTGTATTAATCACCCATGTATACAAGAGTCTTGCCCTAGAATTTGATGATAAGGTTCGTCCTGTTGACGCACTTCCGCTGGACATGAATGACTTCGACATGATTTTGGGAATGGATTGGCTATCCAAGCATCATGCTACCATAGACTGCCATTAATATCGAGTTATCTTCGGTGATGTTAATGCACCAGAGTACATTCATAACGGGTTCGTACCCAGACGATCTGTACAAATCATATCTACCCTACAAGCGCGTGCACTACTGTCACATGGCTGCGAGGATTATCTAGCTACGGTTCACGACATAGATGCTGAATCTCCATCTATTCAGGATCAACCAATAGTGTCGGAATTCCAATATGTATTTCCAGCAGAACTTCCAGGCATACCACCTGCACAAGAAGTGAAACTCAATATCGAGCTTATTCCAGGAGCTGAACCGATCTCCAAGGCTCCTTATCGCATGGCTCCCATAGAGCTGAAGGAGTTGAAGGATCAACTGCAAGAACTTCTAGAACGATGTTTCATTCGACCGAGCGCATCTCCATGGGGTGCACCGGTCTTATTTGTTAAGAAGAAGGACGGCAGTATGCGTCTTTGCATAGACTATCGCGAGCTCAACAAGATTACTATCCGGAATAGGTATCCACTGCCGCGTATAGACGATCTGTTTGACCAACTCCAAAGGGCCAAACACTTCTCCAATATTAATCTTAGGTCAGGCTACCATCAGCTACGGGTTAAGGATCATGACATCGCCAAGAATGCTTTTCGTACCCGCTATGGCCACTACAAGTTTGTAGTTATGCCATTCGGCCTGACAAATGCTGCAGCAGTGTTCATGGACTTGATGAACAAAATCTTCCATGAATTTCTGGACAAGTTCGTCATTGTCTTCATCGATGACATCCTGATTTTCTCAAAGTCCAAGGAGGAACACGAAGACCATCTTCGTACAGTACTACAGATTCTTCGCCAGAAGCAGCTGTATGCTAAATTCTCCAAGTGTGAGTTCTGGTTGGACAAGGTGGCATTCTTGGGTCACATTGTATCAGCAGAAGGAATCACTATGGATCCAGCGAAGGTTGAGGCCATTACTAAGTGGCCAAGGCCGACATCAGCGACAGAAGTCCGCAGTTTCTTAGGCTTAGCTGGCTATTACCGTAGGTTCGTGGAGAACTTTTCCCGCCTAGCACTACCATTAACCAAACTGATGCGGAAAGGGGAGAAATTCGTCTGGACTGAAGATCGAGTGAAGAGCTTTGAAGACCTGAAGCAGAAGCTAGTATCTGCACCTATTGTTACTCTACCATCTGGTACGGGTGGATTTCAAATCTACAGCGATGCATCGGGAAGGGACTTGGCTGTGTTCTCATGCAACATGGGAAAGTGATCGCGTACGCTTCACGGCAGCTTATGCCTTATGAAGAAAATTACCATACGCATGACTTGGAACTTGTTGCAGTCGTGTTTGCATTGAATATATGGAGGCACTACTTATATGGAGAATCATGTGACATTTTCACGGACCACAAGAGTTTGAAGTATATCTTCACTCAACATGAATTGAACATGAGACAGAGGAGACGGTTAGAGTTGTTGAAGGATTATGACATTAATCTACAGTATCATCTCGGAAAGGCGAATGTAGTAGCAGACGCACTTAGCAGGAAGTCCGGAATGATCAACGACATTAAAATTGAGGAGGAAATCATAAGAGACTTGGAGCGACTAGACATCGAGATCATGGTACGTGGACAGCATGGTTACTGGGCTAATCTTAGAGTAGAACCCGAGTTACTCTCTAAGATCAAGGAAGCTCGGAAAGATGATGGAGAAATCTGGGCGATAGTTCAGAATTTGGAGAAACAGACGGAATTCAGAGTAGATGCAGATGGTACCGTATGGCAGGGCACGAGACTTTGTGTTCCTGACGACCAAGCACTCCGGAAGCCTTGTTAGCTGAAGCTCATAGCTCCCCATTCTCTATACATCTTGGTTCGACTAAGATGTACCATGACATCAAGCAATACTTTTGGTGGAGTGGTATGAAACAGGATGTGGCCACTTACATCTCCAAATGTCTTACCTGCCAGCAGGTTAAGATCGAGCATCAGCGATCTGGCGGTCTCCTTCAACCGTTAGATATTCCAGAGTGGAAGTGGGACAAAATCACCATGGATTTTGTTACTGGTCTTCCGACTACCAAGAGGAAGCACGATGTAATTTGGGTTATCGTAGATCGACTTACCAAATCAGCTCATTTCTTACTGATCCGCAAGGAAGATCCGGTAAGTAAACTCGCTGATACGTATAGAAGAGAGATCATGAGACTCCACGGTGCTCCATCCAGCATCCTCTAAAACAGAGATCCTCGTTTCAATTCGCGATTTTGGAAGAGTCTGCAGAAAGCTTGGGGTACACAACTTAATCTTAGCACGGCTTTTCATCCTCAAACGGACGGACAGTCGGAGCGAACGATTCAGACATTGGAAGACATGTTGAGGTCATGTGCATTGGAATGGACGGGTGATTGGGACGATTACATCTGTTTGGTGGAGTTTGCATACAACAACAGTTGGCACGCAAGTATCAAGTGTGCTCCTTTCGAGATGTTGTACGGCAGAAAGTGTCGCGCCTCAATATGCTGGGATCAGGTTGGCGAGCGAACACTTGAAGGACCAGAAATCAAAGAGATGACCAATGAAAGGATCACAGTAGCTAAGCAGAAACTTCAGGAAGCACGTTCACGTCAGAAGAGTTACGCCGATAAGCATCGTAGGGACATACATTTTAACGTAGGAGCTCACGTCTTCCTTAAGGTTTCGCCGACACGTGGTGTTAGACGTTTCGGGATTAAAGGGAAGCTCAGTCCTCGTTTCATCAGACCGTTTGATATCATTGAACGAGTCGGTGAAGTATCTTACCGGTTAGCGTTACCTCCACAGCTATCGCATGTACACAATGTGTTTCATGTGTCCTTACTCAGAGGGTACCAGTATCATCCCCTTCACATGGTTCAGTATCCACTAGAACGGATACGTGAAGATATCACCTTCATAGAAGAACCCGAACGAGTTCTTGACAGACAAGAACGAGTCATGAGAAGGAAGACGATTCCATTCGTCAAAATCCTTTGTAGGGTTCATACCGAGCGGGAAGCCACTTGGGAAACAGAGGAGTCTATCCGGGCTTCTTACCCTCATTTCATATTTTGAATTCGGGTATGTTCTTCTTTTCCAGTTTACTTTATCTATAATTCGGGGACGAATTATTCTTTTTAGGGGGGAAGAGTTGTAAAACCCGCATGCTTTTACCATGAATAATACCCTTAAGATCGCACGTACTAAATTAAAACTTTCCTTTTATAATATGATTACATTCACGTGTTAGAATTTTTACGTATTACTGATACATTTATTTTGTATGGGGTTCTAATTCTCTCTCGATATCCTCTCGAATTGATCTCGGTCTTAAGTGGAATGATTGTTCTTGGTTACTAAATAAAAGGGTTTGGTTTTCTAATCTAATAAAAAGTGGAAATAAAAATCTAAATCAAAGATAATTAATTAGATGATGATTAATAAAAACTTGAATTAAAATTGAAATTAAGGTTAAAAATAAAATTAAAATTAAATCAAGGAAACAGTAAAGAAACAGTAAAACTTTAAAATACCCAAAAGATAACTGATTCAGAAGTTACTGTTCATTAGAAAGTTAAGCTTCATTCGGAACTTCCATTCATCCGGAAGTTTGGGAACTCATTCGGAAGTTTCTGATTCGGAACTTTTGTACTCATCCGGAACTTGCTGATTCGGAAGTTTTGGACTTCCGAATGAAGTCCTTGATTCGGAACTTAATGATTCGGAAGTCACTGTTCACTGATGCGGAACTTACTGGTTCGGAAGTTTTAAACTGGTTCGGAACTTTTAACTGACTCGGAACTTTTGAAAACACAACTCATTCGGAACTTACTGTTCATTGATTCGGAACTTCTGGGAACCCAGATACAGAAACTTAAGCGAAGAACAAGGAAACACGGTTTTGATCCAAAAATCACCAAGTTTTTCACCAAAAACTAAAATAAATCAATCACAAAGCATCTACTAATCATAAACTACTAATCCCATCAACAAAAACACAAATCCCAACAACTTTTGAAGATCAAATCAAGAAAATAAATACTTAAAAACTTGAAGATAAAGATGATGATGAACAAGATAAAATGGAAAGATTAAATAAGAACTTTGTATTGAATGATTGATGTTTTGACAAGATAAATCAACGATTAAAATTACAAGATGAGAAAATTAAAGATGAAAATCACCAATCACCCTAATGGTGATGGTGATGAAACGGAACAGAGAAAAAAGTGGGGAAGAAGAAAAACTAAGCTAACTTCCTCTAAAATGTGTGAAGGGTTCCTTTTATAGGCTTGTCCTTTGGTTGGTGAGTGGGCTTTCTCCCGTTCTTCTTGTCTTTTCGTCTTTTCAGAAAAGTTTCCGTTTTCGATTCTGATTCGGGATTTGTCGTCGATTAAATTCAACTCGTCTTTTAATTTCTTCGTTTAATAGACTTGAGTTTCTTCGACTTATATAAATCTTCCATCTTTGGTCCTTTTCTTCGATAAATCTTCGAATAGGCCCAGTGACTTCAAATCTTTTGCATCTCTTGGACAATAGACTTTATCTTGAGTCTTTTTCTTTAGTAAAACCCGTGCAATCCCATGTTTTCTTCAATATTCATCCGGTTGGCTCTGAAAACACAATAAACACAAAAACCACGCATAATTCCAAACAAATGATATTAAATACGTGTTTTGGTCTCGTTTTAGCCCGAATTAAGTGGTAAAAGGATGGGTGTTTACACACCTATCAAATCCCCTACACTTAACCATTGCCATGCCCTCATGCAATGCTTAGTGATAAAGCAAGTTTACACTTTTCTCATAATTAATCAACCTTGGCCTTATTTAAAATACTACTAAACAAAAATTAAAGTACTAAAGGGAATTAAGACTTTGAAGGAAACAAAAGGATAGAAAACCATTTTCACTTGAAAATAGCTATATGGAAATAACTTGCAAAGAAATCGATGACTTACATTAGGGCTTTGGTGCTGCGAAGATTTATCACCCTCAAGTTTCACGTTCCCCAAACTAAGCTTAAAAACGAGATCATTGTTATTATAAGTTAGCAATTCAAACACTTACACACATGGCTTAATTAAATGCTTAAACTCCCTCATTCCTAAGTGTATCTCTTATATTTTATTTTTGTCTTAGAATGATCATGAAGATGCATTTTTGGACTTATTTCGATAGTTTATTAGGGTTGAAAGCAAAGTAGGACGATTTGATCAATAGTTAGCTAAAGGACAAAATCTCTTAAAACTGCTTCTCGGGATATCAAAAAGTTCATATCTTGGCATAACTTGGTTCACGATTTGAGACCTTTCTCGGGCCGATATTTGGCATGTACTTCATACTTCATATCTTCGAGAGACGTTCTTGAGATAATGGTCTTCTCATCATAATAGAGTTTCTTCACTTGGAGACTTTTGAGGGGTTCTCCAACTTTGTTGACCACGACTTCATGATTATTTCTTCAATCTCTAATTGGGATTTTGAGATACAACGATCCGCCTACTTTTCGGACTTGGATCTATTTATCCTCATACCTTGTTAGGGTCTTTTCGGATAGACTTCTCCATGATCTTTATGGGAGTTGATTGCTTTTCGTCGTGAGTCTTGATCCTTCATATTGATTTTAGGAATAATGCTTTTCACATCACTTTGGATCTTCAGCAATAAAATTGAATCCTCATGCCTTGTTAGGGCCTTTTCGGATTCACCAATCTTCGCGCCCCGCTTCATAAGTTATGCCTTGGCTATGAACTCTTATCATTACCGAGCAACTTTTAAACGATCTTGGGCTAGAAGCTAAGTAACTTTTCAAATCATACGACCTTACTTATTGCAGATAAATTATTAGCAAGTGATGGGAGAATAGGCAAATAATTACACCAAGTGAGCTTGCGCAAGAATACCGACTTATAATTGACTCTATCATTTCTCGTCCTCCATAATTTAAAATCTCAAGTAATGAGACTCGTGGACACTTAGCCTAATAAACCAATTAAGGTCTACATGGTTAAGGATACTAGCTAGAATAAACTTGGATAAGTCTATTCGGGTTGAGTCAAAATAAACGCAACGGGCCTAATATGTCAAAGATTTCTAAACTAGCTACACCACTTTATTAATATTTTTGACTTTATTGCGGGATATATACATATGATAGCAACGATAAAAATTTAAAGATTACGACTAAGTGGCCAAAGTTAATAAAAAATTTGAAAAATGTTGAAAAATAGGATTTTCCGGTTAATTGAAGGCATTTTCATGGAAAAGTCCACTTAAAACTTCGATAGAAGTCCCCCCTACACTTAAGATAAACATTGTCCTCAATGTTTAAGCATGTGGGAAAAGTCTCCCCTACACTTATGACATTGTGCACGTTGGTTAACTCAAGTTAAGGAAGAGACGACTAACGTGATCAATTTCAAATATGAGTATGAAGAAAATTGAATCACGATAGTTGAGAGATAGAACCGGATTTTGGATAACACGGGAGCACGGTTCTTTAAAGATTCCAAGAGTGCACTTATCCCTGTAATCACATCACCACAGAAAGGCAAACACATATAGAAGTCCCCCCTACACTTAGGGGATTAAAACATAAAAAGATAGATACTCGGGCTGCCTCCCGAGGAGCGCTTGTTTTTGATAACCGAGTCACGAGCCTGACTCGACCCAAAATTAGTTCATGGGGAACGTGGTGAGGGATGGAATCACCTCCTGAGAGGTGTCCTCACCAAAGTACAACTTCACTCGTTGGCCATTCACCTTAAAATTTGGTCCATCAGGTTGAGCGAGCTCGAGAGTACCATATGGAAAAATTTGGGCAATGGTGAATGGGCCGGACCAACGAGATTTAAGCTTTCCCGAGAAGATTTTCAACCGAGAGTTAAAAAGTAAGACCTTGTCTCCAACATGGAACTCTCGGTTTTTGATCTTGGAGTCGTGAATGAGCTTAGTTCTTTCCTTATAGATCAAAGAATTTTCATAAGCCTCATTACGGAGTTCATTCAGCTCATTGAGTTGGATCTTGCGTAGGTCACCGGCTTTGTTTATATCAAAATTAGCCCACTTCAAGGCCCAATAAGCCTTGTGCTCCAACTCAATGGGGAGGTGGCACGCTTTCCCGTACACAAGACGATAAGGCGTACAGCCGATCGGGGTCTTGTAAGCAGTACGGAAAGCCCACAAAGCATCATCAAGTTTATCAGCCCATGAGGCTCGATGCTCTCCCACGGTCCTTTCAAGAATTCGCTTCAGCCCTCGGTTGGATATTTCAGCCTGGCCATTAGTTTGTGGGTGGTAGGCTGTGGAAAGACGATGGTTTACACCGTACTTAGCCATGACTCAAGCAAATTGGTCATTGCAAAAATGAGTCCCACGATCACTAATAATGGCACGAGGCACACCGAATCTAGCGAAAAGAGCTTTCAAAAAGTTACAAACCACCCTTGCGTCATTAGTAGGTAAAGCTTTGGCTTCAACCCACTTTGAAACGTAGTCAACGGCTACAAGGATGTATTTGTTTCCTTTAGATGAAGGGAATGGCCCCATAAAGTCGATACCCCAAACATCAAAAATTTCACACTCTTGAATGAAATTCTGAGGCATCTCGTCTTTATGTGTGATTTTGCCTTGCTTTTGGCAAACATCACATCGTTTGACCATATCGTGAGCATCACGGTATATGGAGGGCCAATAAAATCCCGAATCAAACACTTTTTTGGCGGTGTAGTTGGGACCAAAGTGACCACCGGTGGGTCCTTTGTGGCAAGCATTAAGGATTTCAGATGCTGTCGGTCCATCAACACATCGGCGAATAATCAGGTCGGCACATTGTTTGAATAGGTAAGGGTCGTCCCAAAAGTAAGTCTTGATGTCGGTGAAAAACTTCTTCTTTTGCTGGGACGTCAACCCTTCCTTGAGAATTCCACCCGCCAAGTAGTTTGCAAAGTCCGCAAACCACGGGGTTTCATTCGGCTTCGAGTTTATAGACATTAAGGTCTCCAAGGGGAAAGAATCATTGATTTCTTTGGTCGGATGATCCCCTTGGTATGGATCCTCAAGTCTGCTGAGATGATCCGCGGCTAAGTTTTCTGCTCCTTTTTTATCGCGAATTTCGATTTTAAATTCCTGGAGCAGCAAAACCCAGCGAAGAAGTCTTGGTTTGGAATCTTGCTTTGTTAACAAGTACTTCAGCGCGGAATGATCGGTGTACACAATAGTGGTAGAAAGGACAAGATAGGGGCGGAATTTTTCAAAAGCATAGACAACAGCTAAAAGCTCTTTTTCGGTTGTCGTATAATGCAATTGTGCCCCAGTCATTGTCTTGCTAGCGTAATGGATCGGTTGGAAGTGTTTGTTCACTCTTTGTCCAAGAACGCTCCAATAGCAAAATCACTAGCATCGCACATCAACTCAAAGGGTAGCTCCCAATTAGGGGTAACCAAGACGGGTGCCTTAGTTAGCTTATCCTTAAGTGAGTTGAAGGCTTCAAGACACTCTTTGGAGAAGATAAAAGGAGTATCTTTTTCCAAGAGATGGGTCATCGGGCGAGCGATTTGAGAAAAATCTTTGATAAATCGACGGTAGAAGCCCGCATGACCCAGAAAACTTCTCACACCCTTCACGGTTGAAGGTGGAGGCAACTTTACGATAACATCGACTTTAGCACGGTCAACTTCAAGACCGGCTTTCGAAATCTTATGTCCAAGCACGACGCCTTCTTTTACCATAAAATGGTATTTTTCCCAATTTAGAACAAGGCGAGTGTCTTCGCACCGCTTTAGCATACGTTCTAAATTGGCAAGGCAAGCAGAGAAGGAATCCCCGAAGACCGAGAAATCATCCATGAAGACTTCCATGGTTTGTTCAACCATGTCATGGAAGATAGCTAACATGCACCTTTGGAAAGTCCCGGGCGCATTACATAAGCCAAAAGGCATTCTTTTGTAAGCAAAAGTGCCATAGGGACAAGTGAATGTAGTCTTCTCTTGATCTTAGGGATCGATGGGTATTTGAAAATAACCCAAGAAACCATCAAGAAAGCAGTAATATTCATTACCGGCTAATCGTTCAAGCATTTGGTCCATGAAAGGTAGAGGGAAATGATCCTTTCTCGTGGCATCATTGAGTTTGCGGTAGTCTATACAAACTCTCCACCCAGTAACGAGACGAGTGGGAATCAACTCGTTGTGTTCATTGGGAACAACGGTTATTCCGCCCTTCTTGGGCACACAATGGATTGGACTAACCCACGGTGAATCCGAAATAGGGTAAATCATACCCGCATCAAGAAGTTTGATAAGCTCTGTTTTGATGACTTCATGGATTTTTGGATTCACCCTTCGTTGGCTTTGAATTGTGGGCTTAAAGTCGTCCTCCATGAGAATTTTGTGTGTGCAGAAGTGAGGATCAATTCCACGAATATCGGAAATCTTCCAAGCGATAGCCTTCTTATGATCTTTCAACACAGCGACAAGTCGGGCTTTCTCTTCATCCTTCAAATCCTTAGCAATGATGACTGGCGACTTCTTCTCTTCTTCGAGGAATACATACTCAAGATGGGGTGGCAACTCCTTAAGTTCCAAATCCGGAGGATTGTCGACGGGAGGCGTATTCGAAGTCGGAGTCTCGATAGCAATAACAGTGGGAGATGGAGGGGAAGGATTGTCTTCTCTGAGGAGGTTTGCAATGAAACTGAGATCGTCATCCCAATTGGCAGTAGAATCGTCATTGTCTTGCTTCACATCTTCCAAGGTGGCTTCCAAATCTTTCCAAAGGAAATCACTTTCTCCAAATAGAGATAGTGATGAGTCGATAGAGGAAACGGTCTCAACATTGGGAAGAGAGGTAGGAATATTTTTACAAGCATCCTTGAAGTGTTCTTCACAAGCCTCATCAAGAACGTCAATACAATTAACATTCTCGTAAGAATAAGGCTGTTTAGAAAGCTTTCACATGTTGAAGACTACTTTATCGTCACCCACTCTCATGATAAGCTCACCGGCTTCAACATCAATGAGAGTGCGACCGGTCCTCAAGAATGGACGACCAACAATGAGTGGCACACGGGGGTCCATCTCGTAGTCGACGACAACAAAATCGGCAGGGAAGGTGAATTTGTCGACTCCGACAATGACGTCTTCGGCTATCCCCACGGGATAAGCAACCGTACGGTTAGCTAATTTCAAAGTCATTTTGGTGGGGACTAGCTCTGGGAGAGATAATTGCTTCCAAACACTTAGAGGCATGAGATTAATACTGGCACCTAGATCGGCTAGGGCCATGCAATTCTCTACTCCCGGGAAATTGCAAGGGATAAGAAAACGACCCGGATCACCAAGCTTGATTGGCAATTTCCTTAAGAGCACTGCAGAGCAGTTCTCATTAAGTTGGGTGTTGGCGAGATCGAGGAGCTTTTCCTTGTCGCTTAGAAGGTCTTTAAACATTTTGGCGTATTTGGGCATGTGAGCGAGAGCCTCAGCGAAGGAGATATTGAAATTCAGTTGTTTGAACATTTTAAGGAAATTCGAAACCTGAATATCATCCTTGCTCTTTTGCTTTTCTTTCCTCAACCTTGAAGGATAAGGTATATTGGAAGGAGAGGAAGGCTTTAGGGGAATAGGATCACTCACAAGCACGGGTGGAGGAGGGGTAGAAAGAAGAGGTGGAGAAATTGGGGAAGGAGAAGGAGGAGGAATGGAAGCAGGTGACTCGTTCTCCTTAGTCACAACCACCGGTGGAGGTATAGGAAGCTCGGGTTCCTTGGTACCTTTACCACTTCGAGTAGTGATTGCTTTAATCTCCCCTCTTGGGTTCGCAACGGTGTTACTCGGAAGAGTACCCGAAGAAGAGGGTTGATTACCTTGGAAGAAACTAGCCATCATGTTCCTCAGGTCATTTGTTTGGCTATCCAACGTGTTTCTCATGTCAGCTCTCAAATCGTTTCCTTGCTTGACCAAGTCTGCTTTCAAATTGCGCACTTCCTCTTGGAGATTTGCCACTATCACATCATTGGTTCTCATGTAGGTTGCGACCTCTTGGTGTAAAGCAGTGGTGGTTTGGTTGGAAGGAGCATTGTATGCAGGTGGTTGGTAAGCTGGTTGTTGGTAGACTTGGTTGTTACGTTGAGGCGGTTGTTGCTGCTTGTGAGGTGGGATGTATGGTTGTCGAGGTTGTTGTTGTTGAGGAGGGTGATTAAGGTTTTGTTGTTGGTTTGGGTTGGTAGGAGGAAAGCCAGGTGGTGAAAGATAGTTGTTGCTGCGGTAGCTAAGCAAGTTACGGTCACCTTGAGGTCTAGCTTGATAAGCAGGTTGAGGATAGGTGCCATATGCCGCATTCACATTCTCAGCAGGGTAATCTTGGGTGGCGGTACAAGTTGTGTAAGAGTGAGGACCACCGCATATCTCACAAGGTTGGCTGACAGCGTTCACTTGAGCGTTTTTGGCGTTGTTGATGTTGTTGTTGCTGACGGTGTGGGTGACAAGCGATTCAAGAAGCGTGGTAATTTTGTCAAGTCGCTTGTCGCTGTCATTAGTGCTAGCACTAGCAACATTGGTCCTAACACTCTTGGTTTGCACACGATATTTATTCTCAATGATGTCCCAAGCAGCATTGGAAGTCTTAGCCAATAAATTACCCCCCGAAGCACTGTTCAGTGAATCTTGGTCACTCATGCTTAAACCATTGTAAAAAGTATTGATTTGATGTACTTTGGTAAAACCATGTTGTGGGCATTTTCTTAAAAGATCTTTAAAGCGATCCCAAGATTCACTGAATGACTCATCTTACTTTTGTTCAAAATTTATGATCTCATTCCGCAAAGCGGTAGTACGAGAGGGTGGAAAAAATTAGTTGATAAACTTTGTTTCCAAATCCGTCCACGAGAGAATACTCTGTGGCGGTTCCTTAGCAAGCCAATGTCGGGCTTGTCCCTCTAAAGAAAAGGGAAAAAGTTGTAACCTTATAACCTCTTGTGGAACGCCATTGAACTTGACCGTGTTGGTGAGTTGTAGAAATCTCTTGATATGGTCATGTGGGTCATCAATGGTTCGTCCCAAGAACGGTTGAGCGGAGACCATCTGGATAAAGCCTGATTTTAGCTCGAAATTGTTGGCGGCAATTGGTGGTATAACAATTGGATCCGTGTTGCCATCGACATGAGCTTGCAGCAATTCAATCATCGGGCGATTATCCGGAAGGTGCTCATTGTTGTTGTTATTATTCATGTTGTTGTTATTGTTAGGAGGTGGTACACCGGCCATGTCTAAGTGATCGAGAGGCTCGGGCTCTTGATATGACGTGGATCGGGTGCGCATACACCTGCAAAAGAACGAACAAAGAAAAGCAAAGCACAAATATTTTTGGTTTTTATGTTTTTTTTAATTTTTTTTTGTATTTTTGAAAATTTTATATTTTTTAGTTGTTTTTGAAGATTTTCTGGATAAAGTAACGTTCACAGGGAACGGATCCCAAAATCCAAGTTCTCACAAAAAACTTTTGATCTTAACGAGAAGAGCCGGCAGCGGCGCCATTTGATACATTTATTTTGTATGGGGTTCTAATTCTCTCTCGATATCCTCTCGAATTGATCTCGGTCTTAAGTGGAATGATTGTTCTTGGTTACTAAATAAAAGGGTTTGGTTTTCTAATCTAATAAAAAGTGGAAATAAAAATCTAAATCAAAGATAATTAATTAGATGATGATTAATAAAAACTTGAATTAAAATTGAAATTAAGGTTAAAAATAAAATTAAAATTAAATCAAGGAAACAGTAAAGAAACAGTAAAACTTTAAAATACCCAAAAGATAACTGATTCGGAAGTTATTGTTCATTCGAAAGTTAAGCTTCATTCGGAACTTCCATTCATCCGGAAGTTTGGGAACTCATTCGGAAGTTTCTGATTCGGAACTTTTGTACTCATCCGGAACTTGCTGATTCGGAAGTTTTGGACTTCCGAATGAAGTCCTTGATTCGGAACTTAATGATTCGGAAGTCACTGTTCACTGATGCGGAACTTAATGGTTCGGAAGTTTTAAACTGGTTCGGAACTTTTTAAAGGTAAACTCATTCGGAACTTTTAACTGACTCGGAACTTTTGAAAACACAACTCATTCGGAACTTACTGTTCATTGATTCGGAACTTCTGGGAACCCAGATACAGAAACTTAAGCGAAGAACAAGGAAACACGGTTTTGATCCAAAAATCACCAAGTTTTTCACCAAAAACTAAAATAAATCAATCACAAAGCATCTACTAATCATAAACTACTAATCCCATCAACAAAAACACAAATCCCAATAACTTTTGAAGATCAAATCAAGAAAATAAAAACTTAAAAACTTGAAGATAAAGGTGATGATGAACAAGATAAAATGGAAAGATTAAATAAGAACTTTGTATTGAATGATTGATGTTTTGACAAGATAAATCAAAGATTAAAATTACAAGATGAGAAAATTAAAGATGAATATCACCAATCACCCTAATGGTGATGGTGATGAAACGGAACAGAGAAAAAAGTGGGGAAGAAGAAAAACTAAGCTAACTTCCTCTAAAATGTGTGAAGGGTTCCTTTTATAGGCTTGTCCTTTGGTTGGTGAGTGGGCTTTCTCCCGTTCTTCTTGTCTTTTCGTCTTTTCAGAAAAGTTTCCGTTTTCGATTCTGATTCGGGATTTGTCGTCGATTAAATTCAACTCGTCTTTTAATTTCTTCGTTTAATAGACTTGAGTTTCTTCGACTTATATAAATCTTCCATCTTTGGTCCTTTTCTTCGATAAATCTTCGAATAGGCCCAGTGACTTCAAATCTTTTGCATCTCTTGGACAATAGACTTTATCTTGAGTCTTTTTCTTTAGTAAAACCCGTGCAATCCCATGTTTTCTTCAATATTTATCCGGTTGGCTCTGAAAACACAATAAACACAAAAACCACGCATAATTCCAAACAAATGATATTAAATACGTGTTTTGGTCTCGTTTTAGCCCGAATTAAGTGGTAAAAGGATGGGTGTTTACACACCTATCAATTACGTACGTGTTAGAACACGATAAGTATTTATTACGTACGAACACACAATAATTATTTTAAACAATAATTAATCACGAACATGCGATCATGAAATCATGAACGTAATTTAATCACGAGCTAATATTAATTACGTATATATATTTATTACGAACACGAATAAATATATTAAGTCACGGTTAATATTTAACGAGAACACATAAAACACGAACACGACTAAACACGAACGAACACTAAAATAAATAGACTCCAAAAATGGTACGGGTACCCCATGTGGGGCCCCCTTACCCGCGGCTACACCAAGGAGATGGGCCAAGCCCATCAAATTTTTACTAACAAGGGTTAAGGTGAAATCTTTTGGTCATTTTCACTTTACATTAAATGAAACAAAAACCCTAAAAAGATTTTTTCTCCTTCTCCTTGCTCTCTCTTTGGCCGCCGCATATAAACACAAGAAAGGGGGTGTTCGTTTGATTTTGATCTTGAATTTTGTGCAAGTGTTCGTGTGTGTTCATCCTCGTTTGATCCACGCATTCGGTATACCTTTTTAATCCTTTTTCTTATTGTTTTGATTTAATAAACTAAACAAAAACATGATGTTTTTAAAAAGCTAATTAAAAACATTAATTAAACATGTAAATGGTTATGGGGTAAATCAAAACATGGGATTTGGGGGTGTTTGTTCTAGACGATGCCTACACCGAACCCCCAAGGGGTCTCCGCTTGGCTTATGGACCACCACCGAGACCTCAAGGTCTTGGTTTGGTGGTGTGGGTCCCACGGCAACAGCAAACAAGGGAGAACCCCAAAGTGGTTCGGGGTATGGTGTTGATTACGGTTCCGATTCATGTTTTTAGTCACGATCCGGTTCATGGTTTATGTTAAGGTTATGTTTTAATAATCATATGTTAAAAATTAAATTAATAAAATATGACATGATTAATTTAAAAAAACGTGACTTAGGTTATAATTTAATTATTAGATCATGGATTTTTAACCTAAGTATTAATATTTTTCTAGACTTTATAATTATTTAATTATTAAAAACCATGGCTATAATTAATTAATTAACATGACTTAGGTTATATTATTAATAATTAATAATACATGTTTTAACCTAAGTATTTAACTTTATTTAATTAAAAACATGATATAATTAAATACTTTTAACCTATAGTTTATTTAAATTACATGTAATAATTAATAAACTATACCTTATATCATTATGACTTAGAAAAATAATCAGAAAACACTTAAGCTTATATACTTAGCTTATTTAACCAGCTTATATCTAATTATGGAAACTTTCTATTTTTAGAAACTTATTTAATTAAGGCAACTAATCTATTTATGAAAACTTTCTGTTTTTAGAAACTTATCTATTTTAAGCAGTAATTCTATTTTTTGGAAACTTTCTATTTTTGGAAACTTTCTATTTTTGGAAACTTTCTATTTTTGGAAACTTTCTATTTTTGGAAACTTTCTATTTTTGGAAACTTTCTATTTTTGGAAACTTTCTATTTTTGGTAACTTTCTATTTTAGGAAACCCGCTATTTTTAGAAAGTTACTTATTATTACATAGTAAGTATAATAATACATGAAATACAAGTAATACTTAATCAGAATAGACAGAATATAAGATAAACACAGTTTAAAGCTTAAAACAGTAAAACATGACATGACGTATAAAATAAGCTAAGACATGACATAAAACCAGTTACGTATTTAGTAATCAGATACTTATTCACGTATTATGTAGCATTAGTGATACCGAAGTAGGACTCTCTTCAGTTCGTCTTCTTCGTTCACTGGACATAAGGTACGGATTCCCGTCCTTTCGGTATGGACATTCTTTCCTTATTAAGATTCACGTATGCAGCCAACTGTTTTCCCGTAGTATAAGTTTATATGTTTGATTTTCTTATGTTTAATTTAGAATACCGATAGCCATATACACGCATGACCAGTTTCACCTAGTTATGGAGGTACCATAACCATAACACTAGAGGCACTGGTGTAATGACTTCCCCACGACGGAGTGATTGCTCGTGGCGTCCCTTCAGCTTTTGGCCATTTTATTATATTTATCATGTGAGGTGTATGGGTATATCCTAGTTACATGTTTTCAGCAGATTACTCAGTGTGAATGTGGTGTGTGCCTTACATCCTTCACAAGGAGCTGATCCCTCCTACCTAAACCAGTATATTAAAATAGAGGCAGCCCCTCTAATTTGCATGATGAGGTCACCCCTCCAAGTATTCATGCACGGTGGATTTTCATGACCTATATTGGCTAATGGTAGAATATGTTAAACAGTTTTTATAAGATAAACATAAGGATTTTCAAACTATAAAACCAGTTTTACCAAGACATAACCGGGTTATTCGTGACTTATTTTCTTCCGCTGTTATATGCTTATATGCTTATACTATTCATGCTTTATTATACATCCATGCACTGAGCGTATTGCTCAGCCGTTTTCCTTTTCTATGTTCCCAAAACGGCAGGTACTCAGGGACGCTCGTAGACTTTAAGCGTACGTGCATATGGACTCGAAGCTTTCTAGCCTTTCTTTACTTTATGCATTATCTTTACTTTGATACTCTTGCCATGGACATTGTTTAGTCCTTTCTTTTACAGTACTTATGTTTTTGTGTGATGAGCTTTACTTTTGGACTACCAATGTTTGATTCCAGTATTTTCCTTTTATGGTCATGTAATGTTTAGACATTTATCCTTGTATGCTTTGATGACACGCCATAATTACGCGTGACATTCCATTATCAAAATGGGGTGTTACATGTAAACCTAAAAAGAAGTTCATCTCTCCCATTGTACTCATCTTGAACTTGTCTGTCATGAGCTTGGAAAAGTCTTCACTCATCTTTGGACTTGATGAACCAAAGATGATATCATCCACATAGACCTGAACAAGTAGAAAGTCCTTACCAATCTTCTTGGTAAATGATGACGTATAGTCCCCAACCGGGTCATAAACCCGGCCCACAGGTACTACCCGCATCCGGCCCATCACGAATGGGTTGGATTAATGATAGTTAAGCTTATGGGCTTGAATAAATAAGTGGCCGCATAAAGTGTGTACGGCCCAGGGCCGGGCACAACCGGGACAGGGTTAGACAGTATCACAATCTTACTGAGATTGAGATTTACCTCAAAGAATAGGATATACACTCACCATAATTAGAAGATAAAAATCAAGCTAATTATGGTGATTATCTTATGCTTAGGGACGAAGTAATAGTGAGCCCATTAGGGTTTCACTGCCTATATAAGGAACCCCCAAGGGTTCTACAAAGGTATTACATTCTCTATACTCTCAACTCACAACCGATTTTCTAACCCTAGCCGATTACTCACTCTCACGCCGGAGTTTAATCGTGGGATACGTTCCCAAGGTAAGTCTAACGCGTGTTTCTTTAGTGTGCAGGATCTTAGCAAGTTATTCACTTGGTGCAAGAGCCGGAGCCCAGCCTACCCGAATTAAGCCTAATTCGGGTCTAGCAAGGATCATCTAACTTTTGTATCAACAAGTTGGCGACATCCGTGGGACCCAAACACTAAGATAGAACCTCAATCAACGATCTCTTTTAATGATGAAGGGATATCCGCAAGGGAATCCTAGGAACACGAATCCTGCGAACCGGAAGTCCACAGGGGATGGGATACTCATCTCCACCCAGTCCCCTGACAGCCAAGCAGGCGGACCAAATAACCAAAACGTTTTTCAGCCTTTTGGTGGGGCAAGCACTTCCGGTAATACCCCACCACCAACCATTACCATGGATAATCCTTATCCAGGGAATGCGCCTAACGCCCCTAAAAAGGAGCCGCACAGGCCATCAATCGAGACAGAATTAGAAGTGAAACCACTTAGTGACGAAGACCTCGCCCGTGTTCTCACACAGAACTTTGACATGATATTCCCAGGTATCGCGTCAAGGTTTAACCTAGGAAGGAACCTCCAATCTAGGCTCAACTTTGGCAGGACCATGTTTGGCACCTCTCCTCAAACTCAAAAGAGGAGGAGGGCGCGCCCGTAGGAACGAACCCCCGTTGAGGAAAACCCTCAACCTCGGAATGTGTTCGAGCGCATAGGGGATCGCGTTATGCAAGAATTACTACAATCTCATGAGGAAGGAGATAGGTCCGATGGCTCTGCCGAACGCCCGGTGTTGGAATCGACCAAGAACAATCGTCGCACCAGCGTGTGGGATAGGATGAATAGTGGGAAGAAAGCTCCTAGCTCTTCTCACAGAAGTGGTCCTCAGCCGAGAAGTGGGGCACCGCCCCCTCCTCCCGGCCCTTCGGGGTCGGATTCAGATGACCATCCCCCCAAGCGTCGCCGACCTAGGTATACCCCCACCACCATCCGACGATGAGGGATACTATGATGATCCCTACTATCAGAACGAGGAGGAGGATCTCTCCCGTCCATGGTGCGACGACAGAGAAGATGCCTTCACTCTCCACATATGGAACTACTCTGAGGATAAGAAGCGTCGTATGCCGGCGTGTGTTAAAACCTATGATGGGTCTGGTAATCCTGATGATCACCTAAAGATATTTGATACACAGGAGAAAATTGAACGATGGTCGATGCCTATATGGTGCCAGATGTTCAACTCGACCTTGATTAGCAATGCCCGTGATTGGTTTGAAAGGATACATTCCCGAAGCATTGATAGCTTCGGCGAGCTGCGCACTACGTTCAAAAACAATTATACTAGCGAAAGAAGTATAATAGGGATCCGGTCTCATTATCAACCGTCAAGCAGCAGCCCGGAGAGTCCACGGAGGACTTCACGGAGCGTTTCAATGACGAGTTCACGCGCACAAAAACGATGCCAGAGCTCCTAAAAATTTCTGATTACATGCATGCCATAATGGACAAGGAATTAATTAGGCGCCTCAATGACAAGCGACCAGAGAGGTATGACGACCTCATGGAAAGGGTCAGAAACTTTGTAGAAGGAGAAACCGCGGTAGTCGCGGCATATCCTACAAAGGGAAACCATAACTATAGATCGAACAACCAGCCCAAGAGGCAATCAAGGGGCCAAATCACCCAAGGCAATGGAAGGAGCTCGGATTACAAAAGTCAGAATAAAGGAGGGCGGTCGGATGACAAATTCACCCCTCTAAAGATGACTTACCAGGATATCTTGTTGACGGAGGGGGCGAACTTCCCAAGACCTCCCCCAATGACAACTCTAGTGGACCGCCGTCAAGGAAATCGCTTCTGCGAATTCCATAACGACAAGGGCCGCGGCACGGAGGAATGCATCCAGCTCAAGAAGCACACTGAGTCACTGATCAAATCAGGCAAACTCAAACATTTGGTCAAGGATTGGAAGGATGGGAAGGATAAAAAAAGTACGATAAGAAGGACCCCTAAAAGGACAAGCCTTCAACCATATATATGATCCAATCTTGGCAGCACCACACAAATCAGAAAGTTAGTCTAAAAATTTCACGTGGCAGGGAGATCTCATTCCCTCCCATTACGGCAAGCAACTTGGCCGACGCACCTCTCACGATTGAGGTAAGTATTGGAACACACAACGTCCGTCGTATGTATGTGGACGGAGGATCATCGGTAGAAGTTCTATACGAACACTGTTTCATACAACTATGACCAAAGATAAAG
The DNA here is from genome assembly GCA_025667525.1 of Glebionis coronaria. NCBI lineage: Eukaryota > Viridiplantae > Streptophyta > Magnoliopsida > Asterales > Asteraceae > Glebionis > Glebionis coronaria. Next base: position 245,590,798 of record CM046876.1, read on the forward strand.
AGCCAATTAGTGCCGGCTACGTCGCCGCTCATTGGCTTCAGTGGAGATACTATCTGGCCAATAGGACATCTGTGTCTACTGGTAACCATTGGGGATAAAGAACATTCTACCACGGCGTGGATGAACTTTATGGTGATACGTTCACATTCCCCGTATAATGGTATTATCGGAAGATTAGGGATCTTAGCCATACGGGCTATCCCGTCCATGGCACATGGTATGATTAAATTCCCAGTCGAAGGGGGAATTGTTACAATTTATAACTCGATCGTGCCGGCATCTGAATGCCACACAGTGACGACACCAGTCCAGCATGTTCCCATCAAGGAAGGATCACCACCCCCTAATTGGAAGGTGGTAATCCACCCCGACTACCCGGAGCAAGAGGTGGCCATAGGGGGAACGCTATTGGATAACGAGAAGAAGGCCATGTGCTCTCTCCTAAAAGTAAACCTTGATATATTCACATGGGAGCCCAAGCACATGACAGGTGTGCCGCGTTCAATAGAAGAATATAAACTTCAAATCCGTTAGGGATATCCTTCTGTTAAGCAAAAGAAGCGTGGTCAAGCACCAGAACGCAGCCAGGTAATACTGGATGAGGTAAGGAAATTAGTAGACGTAGGAATTATGCGCGAGGTATGCTACCACGAGTGGTTATCTAACCCAGTCATGGTCAAGAAGCATGATGGGAGCTGGCGCAAGTGTGTGGACTTCACGGACTTGAACGAAGCTTGTCCGCAAGACTGCTATCCGTTACCAGAAATTGATTGAACGGTAGAATCCCTATGTGGATACCCTTTCAAGTGCTTTTTAGATGCGTACAAAGGGTACCATGAGATCCAGATGGCGGAGGAAGATGAAGAGAAGACGGCATTTCACACTAGTCAAGGCGTGTATTGTTACACAAAAATGTCGTTCGGACTAAAGAACGTCTGAGCGACATATCAGTGACTTGTTGATAAAGCCTTCGACTCCCAGATAGGCCGCAACCTCGAGGTCTATGTTGACGATCTGGTCATCAAGAGTCATATGGAGGAAGCACTTCGCCGTGATACCCAGGAGACGTTTGACACGTTGAGGAGAATCAACATGAAACTGAATCCAAAAAAGTGCACGTTTGGGGAAACCAAGGAAGATATTCCTTGGGTATATGATTAATCTAATCGGCATCAAGCCTTCTCCGGAGAAGACGGACGCTGTGATACAGTTACCATCCCTTCGGACACTCAAGGAGGTACAATCATTAAATGGAAAGTTGGGCGGGCTAAACAGGTTCTTGTCGATGTCCGAGGAGAAATCACTAACTCTATTCAAAACACTCAAGAAGTGCATGAAGAAAGGAGATTTCCGCTGGACAATAGAGGAAGAGGAAGCCATTGAGCAGCTTAAACAGCACCTCGCGGCTCTTCCTATGCTAGTTGCACCCCGGCCTAAGGAGGAGCTCATAATGTACATATCCGCTATGTACGGAGCAATAAGTGTAGTCCTTATGACCGAGCGAGACTCAGTCCAGACTCTAGTCTACTTTATAAGCAGAGCATTGCAAGGACCGGAGCTGAACTATTCGTCTATAGAGAAGTTGGTTTTGTCACTGGGGGACGCCGCAAAAAGGTTGCGTCGGTACTTCCAGGCGCACCCACTTGTGGTTATCACTGATCAACCATAAAACAAATCATCTCTAAGCAAGATGTGGCTGGGAGGCTACAGAAGTGGAGCGTTCTATTAGGAGAACATAACATCTCCTATAGACCAAGGACAGGGGTCAAGGGACAAATTTTGGCATACTTCCTAATTGAGAAACCAGAGGAGGACGGACCAATGGTACAAAAAGAGGAAATTCCAGCGGAACCATGGGTTTTGTTTACTGACGAATCTTCGTGCACGGACGGATCAGGAGCTGGCCTCATTCTCACGAATCCGGAAAGAATGGAGTTTACCTACGCCCTGTGTTTTGAGTTCACAGCCACGAATAATGAGGCGGAATATGAAGCATTGATTGCGGGTTTAAAAATCACCGCTAGGATGGGATTCCACAACTTGAGGCCTACATGGACTCACGGCTTGTCGCGAATCACATCCTAGGAGGATACATAGCCAAGGAGGATAACATGATCTAATACTTGGAGAAAGTCAAGTCACTCATTGCCACTTTTGGGAAGTTTCTATCAAACAGGTACCAAGAGGTGAAAACAAGAAGGCGGATGCTCTTAGCAAGATTGCGTCCACGAGCTTCGCCCATTTATCCAAACAAGTGTTGGAGGAAATACTCAAGGAAAAATCCAATACAGGAGGGGAAATCGCAACTATAGTTGCAGAAGAAGGACCTACATGGATGACCCAGATCATCAACTATTTAACTGATGAAACCCTTCCAGACGATGAAAAGGCGGCACGGCGTATCAAAAGGAAGTCGCTGTATTTCGAACTCCGAGAAGGTATTCTGTACAAACTTTCCTTCCTAGAGCCATGGTTGCGATGCGTCTGGCCACGCCAGGCTAGCTATGTGATTAGTGAAATACACGAAGGGTCATGCGGCATGCACGTAGGCCCTAGATCCGTAGTGGCACGAGCTTTACGCACAGGGTACTATTGGCCGACTATGCATCGAGATGCACGAGACATGATTCGTAAATGCAGCGATTGCCAAGTGCACAGGCCAGTACCGTGACATCTACAACAAGAGCTAACACCCATCACATCCCCATGGCCATTATATAAGTGGGGGATCGACATCGCAGGACCTTTTCCCATTGCCGTAGGAGGAGTTAAGTTCTTGATCGTCGCAATGGACTACTTTACACGCTAGATAGAAGCTAAGGCGGTTAAATCCATTACGGGCAAACATATCAGAAATTTTGTTTGGGAAAATATTGTGTGCCGCTTTGGCTTTCCAGGAGAAATCATCTCGGATAACGTGAAGCAGTTCGTGGATAATCCATTCAAGGATTTGTGCACGACATTAAACATCACACGACATTTCTCATAAGTTAAACACCCGCAGACTAATGGTCTCGTAGAGCGGGCAAATAGAAGCCTAGGTGAAGGCATCAAAGCACGCCTAGATGAGCGAAGTGACAAGTGGGTAGATGAGCTGCCGCATGTTCTATGGGCACATAAGACGATGATCAAAACAGCCAATGGGGACACTCCATTCACGTTGGCCTATGGAATTAAGGCTGTTATCCCAGCAGAAATTGGGATGCCAACCATCCGCACGGCGGAGGTTAATGTCGTCACGAACGATGAGCAGCTCCGGATTAATCTGGATTTGTTAGAGGAAAAACGAGAGATAGCGGCCATCAATGAGGCCAAGTCCAAGGCACGGATGAAGGCTTATTACGATTCTAAGGTCGGGGGTGTTTCCTTCAGACCGGGAGATTTTGTTTATCGTGCTAACGAGGCAAGTCGCGCGGAGAATACAGGAAAGCTGGATCCCAAGTGGGAAGGGTCGTATGAGGTTACGGAAGCTTTGGGACTAGGGGCGTACAAGTTGCGTGATATGGATGGCCGTGACCTGGAACGTACATGGAATATTTGCAACCTTAAAAAAGGCTATCTCTAAAAGGCTACGGCCTCCGCATGGACACTTCGCCGTGGTTGGCTTCAATGAAGATCCATGTATTTTTTGTTTTCATGCTTTCTAGGTTCTATTTGTCTTGGGATTTTAATTATTTCAAAAAATCATAAACGTTCCAATAAAATGTCGTGGTGCCTAGCTAGCTCCACGACCTGTTCTTGTGTAAATTATTGTCTAATGACTTAGATTTATTTGTTATTTCCATAATGTGCTATTTCTTATCCATATGCATTCATTCAAACCGTACATGTACTATTCGCTCCCAGGCGGGGTAAGGGGATTAAGTGAACCTAATAATTCAACTTGTCGCATAAGAGGGATGCAACCCCAGTGATACGGATCATGTATCCTTACTAGACACCTTATTTACAAGACTTTGTAATAAGTTTCCGCATGCCGTACTTACATAGTGTCGGACATGATAAAGACACATGTTGCACGTCTAGTAAAATATAGACTTAGTTTTATTCTTGATAAGCCGTGACATGTCATGCAACATAGATACACGATATCTAAAAAAATAAACAAGTTTCAAATTCAATAAACAAAATTGCCGTGATCATCACGGACTTATATATATAATGTTCTAACAATATTATTTGTTCCAGCCGTGTACATGCACGGACGAATAAGTACAAGATACAAATGTTTACAAGCTAAATTACAAAGGAGGTAGGAACTCTCATATTTCTCTCTTTCCTTCCGCAATCAGGGTACGGGGGGCCTCACCACGAGCATCCTTGCCACTGCGCGCCCTAGCCAGGTTGGCATCTAACACCTCGGTCAAAAGCTTCTCACCCTTCACCACCTTCAAGCTAGCATCATATGTTGGCAAGGTCAGTTGGATTGGGTCTGTGGTGAGGTTGGCCATGACTTCCTTGTTGGAAGCATCCTTTAAGGAGTCAAGATCATCTAGGAAAGGGTGCTGAATTTCCCCAAGGGCAGCCATGGAGGCGGTCATCTTGTCCTCTGCTTTGGGGTTATGATACGCATGTTGGGAGATGTCCTCTTGTTTGCTTATCAATTCCGCAACCTTGATCATACCCTCGTGCCTGCCACGGTCAATGCTGTCTGATACAACATCCATAAAGGCCTGCACAAACTGAGGAGCCTCCGTCACCTTGGTCACGGCTAGGCGCATCCCTTGGCCCGCCATCCACCTACGACCGGCTATGGCCGTGAGCAGTGGAGGGAAAAGCACTTCGATACAGTCTGTCGCCAGCGTGTTCAGCTCTCCCTCTGCTATCGCTGCTCGCTCCTCCATGACAGCCCGTGCTAGGGTGAGTTCTTCCTTTAACATGTCATGCTCTTTTGCCATGATGGAGGCTTGGTCGGTTGTGGCTCTGGCGGCGGCTTCGGTTGCAGATACCTGTGAATAACACTTGGGGTTACTATAAAGAAAGATAGGGCTTATGCGAGCAATGGGTATACATAAGCAAGGGTACGTACCTTATCAATGGATGCCACTAGGAGAACTTCTAACTCAACAGTGCGCTCCTCGCGGACATTGGCATGGTTGGTTTGTTCTTTGATTGTTGATTCCGCCACAACCAAGGCTGCCTGCAAGGAGGATATGGTCTTCTCGTGCTTCTCCACCATTTCTTCCCTACGAGCGATCCTCCTGTCAGCACGGCTCACGTTAGCTAAGGCTTCCTCTAGACGGCGCCATAGGGCTGCACCAACTGTTACTTGGTGTGCCATTGCCACATCGTACTGCTCTAGAAGTGTCCCATGCTCAAGTTCATCTAAATCTTGTGCCAGTGCTGGAGGGGTTAGATGGTTCATGAACTCTATACACTCAGATTTCGCCTCTAGTCTGGTGAGGCTGGACAAGTTCCATGTCGGGCGGAGGTAGGTGTCCAGACCCTCAGCACGGGGCTCCTCTTCATGAGTAAGGGGAAGGGAGGGGGGCCTCATAGATATCATGGGAGAAGGTTCTCTCTACTTCCTTCTCTTGTGCTTCTATCGACGGATCCGCCCTGTTATTGAAACAAACACTTATGAGTTTTTTGTTAGTGGATTAGATATTATTGAGTATTGTCATTACTTACGTCACGTCTATCATTGGTTCAGCGATAGTAGGAGCCACGGTGCAAACAGGTGTCGCCTTCCAGACATGGGCATATACTTGCGGCGGGGGGTTGCCTTGAGGCATTGTGGTGCTGCTTCCTTCTTGGAACTGCGGGTGGTCTTTCCTCAGTTTCTTGGGGGGAGCATTGTGTTCCCCCGCCTCAGCCTCCACATTCTTCACCACCTTCCTGGTGGTTTTGCGCTTGTTGGATGCAGGTTTTGATTGTTGGGGAGATTCGGCATCCTACACTACCTCTTCTTCTCCTTCATCATCATCAGCTAGACGGTTGATAGATGGATCTATGAGTTGTTCTTCACCTTGGATGGAGGTGTCATTCTCCAACAATAGCTCACCACCATCTTCATTAAAGAAATCCAGGGGTGAATTTTGGATCACTGGCTCCTGCTCATCCGATCGCTGCTCGGTTGTTTCTTCCAACATGATGGTTATGTTCGCAGTAGCATCTAGTAGTGGGGGTCCGTCCTCTTTCAGGGTTCGGAATCCCTGCGGCACCTTACTTGGATCTCCTTGGCGTAGAAGACCAAACAACTTCATCTCTGCGGACATTAGCACGCATAAGTGTTAGTAAGCTTACAAGTATTTTGGACATGCTTACATTCATATTCATATAAAAAATACCTACCCTGTCTACGCTCGGTCAGAAAGCATGGATATCTATCCTCCCTCCCAAAATAGTTGCGGCTGATCCCTATTAAGCATAGTAAGTGCTCCGGTATGCCCCTATGGAAATCAGTGCGATAGGTGTCTAATATTTTCACATCCTGGCTGCTATAATCCTTGGATGAGGGTAGGGGTCAAATCTTACTTTGTACTTCATAACAAATGGGGTGGGGAATACCTTGGCATCTACGAAAAAGTAGTGGTCGTACCACTTCTTAAGGGAATCTAGGGGTTTCCTATACGACATAGGGGCTGTTGCGGATCATTTTTAAATAACAGCCACCCATTTACCATTTGGGGGGAGTAGAATACCCTAAATAGATTATAAGTGGGTGTGAATTCGCAGGCGTGACAAGTAACCTCGAATTGGTTGACCTTGCACGCCCCTATGCAATGAAGCTACGTTATATGGAAATCGTAATACAAAAGCACATCTACGAGGAACCTAGATAAGAGGATGCGGTAGGTAGCCGAGTCAAATAGGCGCGTATACACGCCTATTTTCCCCCTAGGGGCGTCTGTGATAGCTTCACCATCACCTAGAAAGGTGGGGTATACGCTCTCAGGGATATAATATTCAGACAGAAAGTCTATATATCTCTCCGCCTTCATCACATTAAGGACGTCCGTGATCACGGGATTATCTTTCACCATGATTTATGAAAAGGATTAGGAAGGCGCGCTGGTCTAACCTGGTGTGGTGAATGTCCCTGGAAAAGAAGAGAAGGAATGAAGGATTGAGCACAGGTATAACAATGGCGGAAATGGAGATGTAAACTGTGTGTTTACCCAGTTACACACACCAACTCTTTTATAGGGTTGCCTCGAGTTACGAGGTGCCATGGATGTTTGACACGTGTAACCCACTACGCCAATCCAATGGTGGGAATGTCTGACAATTCTGAAACGTCAGAAGGGACCCACGGGTCACTTCTTGACAGTTTTATGTAGCTCAAGAGTGGGCCTGTCTGGTGTACTTTTGCAGACATAACGTCCAACTAATGACTGCCATTAATACATTCATTAATGTTGTCCCGTCCGGCCTTTTTGGAGTGCGGCTATGTTGTGACAACAATATCTATAGGACATTAATTTGTCTAGAGGTTATGCCTACGGCTGTAACCACTAGACTGGGGGTGACATGATGACGTATAGTCCCCAACCGGGTCATGAACCCGGACCACGGGTACTACCCGCATCTGGCCCATCACGAATGGGTTGGATTAATGACAATTAAGCTTATGGGCTTGAATAAATAAGTGGTCGGATAAAGTGTGTGCGGCCCAGGGCCCTGCACAGCCGGGACATGGTTAGACAGTATCACAATCTTACTGGGATTGGGATTTACCTCAAATAATAGGATATACACTCACCATAATTAGAAGATACCAATCAAGCTAATTATGGTGATTATTTATGCTTGGGGCCGAAGTAACAGTGAGCCCATTAGGGTTTCACTGCATATATAAAGAACCCCCAAGGGTTCGACAGAGGTATTACATTCTCCATACTCTCAACTCACAACCGATTTTCTAACCCTAGCCGATTACTTACTCTCACGCCGGAGTCTAATCGTGGGATACGTTCCCATAATAAGTCTAACGCGTGTTGCTTTAGTGTGTAGGATCTCAGCAAGTTATTCACTTGGTGCAAGAGCCGGAGCCCAGCCTACCCGAATTAAGCCTAATTCGGGTCTAGCAAGGATCATCCGACTTTTGTATCAACAGTAAATAAGGTTTGGTCTATAGTGCCCCTCTTAAATCCATTTTCCACCAGATAGGTGGAAAATGTTCCATACCATCCTCTTGGGGCTTGATGAAGTCCATACATTGCTTTCTTCACCCTATACACTTTGTTTGGAAGTTCTGGATCTTCAAAACCAGGAGGCTGCATAACATAAACCTCCTCTATAGTTGTGCCATAAAGAAAAGCACTCTTCACATCCATTTGATAAACTATGAAGCCCATGCAAGAAGCATAGTCTTGGAAATCCTTATTGCTTCAATCCTTGCAACAGGTGCAAAAACCTCTTCATAGTCTATTCCCTCTTCTTATGTATAGCCTTGAGTAACTAAACGTGCCTTGTTTTGACCATAATACCTCTTTCATCTTTCTTGTTTCTAAGAACCTAACGTGTCCTAATAGGTCTTACATACCTTGGCCAATCCACTAACTCCCAAACATCTTGAATAGCAAACTGGTGAAGCTCATCCTGCATTGCTTCCACCCAACTTGGTTCTTTGAGAGCATCAAAAATCTTCTTGGGTTCCTGTTATGACAGAAAACAAGCAAACAAACATGCCTATACAAGAGGGGTATCAACCTTCTTATGGATATTAGCAATGAAACCTCCTTGAGTCTGATGAGACCTTCTTGTTTGAACAGGAGACAAAACATCACCAATGATTAGAGAAAGAGGATGATTTTTGATAGTAGTTGTAAGTGTTCCTCCTTCAATAAGTGTGTTGTCTTCAATCTCAGTCTCTATGTTGCCAATATCATCTTCATATCCACCTCCATCCTCACTAGAATGAACATCTTCATGAACTATGGAAGGTTCACCTTGTTCAAAAGTATTGGAAGAGAATAAATGGTCAAATGGGTTGTCAGCGTTTGATCTATCAACGCCTAAATTTGACCTGTCAGTGTAGGATTTGCCTTTATTAGAGCTTGAAGATTCATGCATGTTTGCATCAACTGGCTTTTCTTGTGGACCTTCTTCCTCCTTATCAGCAGCAGCAGCTTGTGCAAATCCATCAGTCAATATAGGAATGGTAACATACTCAAGTATGTGTTCTGATTTGACTGCATGTGATCCTTATTCCTTGTCAACCTGTTTACCTACAATTTCAACAATAGGTTTTTCCACAACATGTGAATCCTTTTTCACAATGTCTGGATTAGTAACAGACGTATAATTCAAGGTTCTAGATAATGGCTCTAGATCAAAGAACCAATTTGGTCCACTCTTAGGATCACTAGGTTTACTTTCTAAAAACTTAACATGTACTTTTTCAAGTATACGTTTTTCTTTCTTATTATAAACCCTATATCCTTTGCTCTGCACTGAATAACCCATAAAGTAGCCTTCATAACCTTTAGCACTAAACTTTCCTAAGGAATCACTAGTATCAAGGGTCACTACATGACATCCAAAGGGTTTAATAAAACCTATATTAGGTTTCCTATTCCAAAATAGCTCATAAGGTGTCTTATTATGGATTTTGTTGACCAATGCTCTATTCTGAACATAACAGACTGTATTCACAGCCTCAGCCTAAAAATCAATGGAAAAATGAGCATCAGCCAACATTGTCCTAGCTGCTTCTATGAGTGTTCTATTCTTCCTTTCAGCTACCCCATTCTGTTGTGGGGTTCTAGCTATGCTAAACTCCCTAGTAATCCCTTTATTAACACAGAAGGCATCTAACAACTGGTTTCTAAACTCACCACCATTATCACTTCTAAGTATTTTAACCTCATTCCCTGTCTTTTCCACAATTTGGGTAATAAAGTTAATCAAAACTGTGGCAGTTTTAATTTTTAAGGCCAAGAAGAAAGTCCAAGTAAATCTAGAAAAATCATCAGTTATGACAAAACAATAGGATTTACCATTTAAACTCTCTATATTAGTTGGGCCAAATAAGTCCATATGTAGCAAGTGAAGTGGTTTAGAACTAGAGTGCACAAGTTTACACTTAAATGAGACTTTGTGATATTTTCCTTTAAGACATGCAACACAAGAATGATCATTGTGGAAAGCCTTTAAGGGCAAACCATCAACTAAATCATGTCTCACAAGTCTATTGATGTTCTTAAAGTTTATGTTCCCCAACCTTCTATGCCATAGATTACTTTCATCTACTGAAGTTTTAACATACAGACATGACAAGTTGTTGTTCATCCTAATTCCATTAAGATTAACATTATAAATGTCCTTATGTCTAGATGTTCTATACTCAATAAACTTCTCATCGGGCATCTTAAAATCTTTGCTTAACACCAAGCATTCAGTATTAGTGAAAAGAACCTTATTCTTGTTGTTAGAAACTTGTGACACACTAAACAAATTATAATCAAGTTCTTTTACTAGAAATACGTTTTCAAAACATAAATTATTGGTGATAAGAGTGCCTTTGCCAGAAATTGTACCATATCCTCCTCCAAAGTACACTTTGTCACCATCTTTAATGGGGGTAAAGTTAGTCAAATAATCTTCCTTCCCCGTCATGTGCCTAGAGCATCCACTGTCCCAATATCCATAATCATTTACCTGCTTTTGAATGCCCTGCACATAAAGAAAACAAATTAGTTTTCTTTGGGAACCCAAGCCTGAGCAGACTTGGATTCATTTGGTTGTTCAACAAGAACAGACTTAGTCCTTATAACAACCCCTTGTTCATCCCTTTGAGGCTTGAAAACCTAGTTTACCCCAATTGGTTTAGTTATGACCTTTGAAATATAATGAAATCTGTTACAGGTCATGGAGATCCCATCAGAATTAGGGTTTTGGTCTTGTTTTAGTCTTGTTTAGGTCTCCAAGTCAAACTGGATGAAGCTTTAGACCCCTTTCCCTTAGGCTATAAGTACCTATTATTACTTGGTCTAATGATAGGAGTGAAAACACCCATCCTTTTTACCACTTAATTGCAGTAATAACCGAGCCAAAACGTGTATTTTATGTCATTTATGTCGGAATTATGCGTGGTTTGTGTTTTTGTTGTGGTTTAGGACGAAAAGGTGAAAAGTGGAGAAAACACGGCATTCACGGGCTTTTATCGAAGATAAAGACGAAAGATGAAGTCGAAAGATCAAAAGTGGAAAAAGAACGGAAGTCCAAGACCAATTCTGAAGATTTATCGAAGAAAAAGTCAAAAGACGGAAGTTTACTAAAAAACCGAAGAACTCGAGTCTTATTTATGAAGAAAATACAAGACGAGTTTGAAGAAATCCCAAGACAAAGTCCAAGTATTAAGAAGACTAACAAAAGATTAAAGAGATCAAGGACCTAAGTGTGCAATTAGGAGAAAGAAGAAAGAGGGAGGAAGCTTCCTAAGCTCCTCCCTAATCTCCCTATAAATAGCAACCAACCTCATTTGTTTAGAGTTGTTGGTGGCTTGACAAACCACTCTTCCACCATTATCATTTATTGTTATTTCATTGCTTTCACTTTAATTAAATGTTATGCACTCTTAATTATTTAATTTTCAAGTAAGTTTTCATTTTTTTTGATCTTTAATCTTTAATCTTTAATTTTCTTGTCCCAATTTCTCATCTTCTCTTCTTGATTCGAATTTACTTTTGGTGCGATTTACATATGATCCGTGTTGTTCATTTATGTGTTCGTGCATAAAAAGTTTATATTTTTATGGTTTGATCTAAAAAGTTGATTAATTTCGAGTTGAATAAGTTGATCAAAGTGCTTATTTGATTCGGTTAATTTTTGGTTCGGTTTAGTTTGGCGTTAAGCTTGTCAAAATAGCTTCTTTCATTAGCTTATAACCGAATTCCATAAATCTAGGAAAGGGTTTAAACCCCTTTCCGATTGATCCTTATTCCGACGGTACCATCCTCATATTCCGATTGCACAATCGGAATAGGGTTTTAGTTTTTTTTCCGATTGCATTGATTGTGCAACACATTCCGATTGAAGTTACTACTTAGCATTCCGATCTGATCTTTTCAGTTATTCCGATTGTAGGTGTTGGTCATATTCCGACCAGTAGCATTTCATTATATTCCGATCCAACATGTTTCTACTAATTCCGATTGGTTGTCGTGTGTATATTCCGATCGGGACCTTCTTGTATACTCCGATCGGGACCTTCTTGTACATTCCGATCGGATCCTTATGGATTTCGATCGGGTGTATTCCGATGGAAGGTTTTGTTCTACGGTTTTGCTTATGTTTAAATGTCAATTTCTCTCGTTTTATTTTTAGTCTATTTTAATTTCGTTCCGCATTTTTATTTTATTGTCAATTTACTTTTCGTCAAAGCTTTAATTTTACGTTATTTAATTTCTCGTCGCTTACTTTTAACGTTTTAAATATTGCACCGTTTTACGTTTCACTTAATTATAGTTTTAATTTCCCGTCCTTTATTTTTAAGTCTTGCACATTTATTTTTCTAAAACCAAAAACATTGATTTCACCAAGAACAACTAATCTCACACAATTAACCGGAAATCAATTCGAGAAGATACCGAGAAAACGAACTTTTTCAACTAGTAAAATTTCCGTAATTAAATGGCGCCGCTGCCGGCTCTTTTCGTGAGGATTAAAAGTTTTTTGTGAGAGAAGCGTTGGCTTTTGGGATCCGTTCACTTGTGAACGTTATTTTTCGTGTCCAAAATTTTCAAAAATCCAAAAACATTTAAAAAATCATATAAAGCATTTCTTTTTCAAAGTTTTGCACCAAAAATATTCTTCTTGCTCATCTATCTTTCTTTATGGATTCTTATGTCCATTGCGTCGGTTGTGGGAGACGATTGTACGGGAACGACTCTTGTCAATGGTGTACATGTGAGCGGTGCGGAAACGATATCAAAGATACACAATCAATACCAGGATTTTGTCCTTTGTGTCCCTCACTTAATTCGTCCTTTCTGAACCCACCTACTCTTTCCCCGTGCATCTATTGTGGAAGCGATTCTACTTGGCATGTTTCGTGCCCGGTTCAATACTCGTATGATTACGGGCAAGAACCGGGGTATAAGTATGACAATGATAATAGCTATACACAAGACGCACCCAGTCTTTCTCCTCACCCGTTCTGCAACAACTGTGGGGGTCCTCATGATACCGATTATTCTCAACCAATGAATTGTTATGAGACAAATCCGTGTCCTCAGTTTTCTTCACCAATGGATTATTATGAACCAAACCCGGTTTATAATTTTTCTCAACCAATGAACTACTATGAGCCACAACCATGCTATAATTCAGGTTTTCAACATTTTGAACCCCCACCACACATCATCGATCATCAACCCTCCTTCGAACAATTGCGCTCCCATGAACAATGGGACACTCTTGTTAAACTAAGTCAACAACTTCAAGAAGCTTGCAACAAGATCATCGAGAAATGTCAAGAGAATCATCGACAGGAGCAAATATCCAATATCGAGACTTATACTTCTCCTCCGGTGTATCCATACTATTATGATGATGACGAGGATGATGTCTATGATCTCAACCCATCTTCTGAGATTACTACTCCTATTATTGATAACACTAATGCGTCTAAGGATAGTGATTCGTTGAGTGAGATTAGTGATTTTGGTCTTGAAGGATTCTTTGATGAGGTTTGTGATCTTACGACTTTTGCTGAACTTAAGGATGAGGTTGTTTTTAATGATGAATTCCAATTCGAGCCTGAGATTGCGGAAATTATCGAACGAGAGCTAGCTCTGTTACCTCCGCTTCCTCCTACAAGCGAGGTCGATTTTTCCAACATCGATGCCGAACTTGATGAGTTGGAGCGTCTTATTTTTCATAATAATGACGAACCAACTCACTTGACCAATCATCCTATTCTCGAGGAGTTACCTAATCAACACTCCTCCACTGAGAATTACGTTTACCACATTCGTGCGGATTTGACTTATCAACAATCCCCACAAATGAATGATGGTTTCATACTTGATCGTGATCTTTTCGAGCGAGTTTCTGAAATCCTCAATGATGGGAACGACAAACCTTGGTTTGACGCACCTATCTATGATGATGAAATCGAAGAGATTAACGTTCATGAGGATGAGTGCTTTGACCCGGGAGGTGCCATTGATTATTTTCTGCTTGATGACCTTACGGCTTTGCCGCTTGCTGCTGAGCATCCATTGTCTTTAGGGGATGACAATGTGATTCCTTTACCCACCACACCTCCCGTGGATCATTACCTCACATACTTCTCGTATGATGAGCGGACCTTTCCCCCATTTAAGACTTATTCCCCCGCCTCTCCTTTATTGATGTCAACCGGGAACGAGGACAAGGTCTTTGATCCCGGTATTACATTCGAGGCTTCCCCATGGACTATTTAATTCGGGGACAAGTCAGGCTCGTGACTCGGTCAACAAAAACAAGCGCTTTTTGGGAGGCAACCCAATTATCTATCTTTACCTGTTTTCACCATAAGTGTAGGGGGGAGCCCCGTGGTGTTTCTTGCTTTCTTTCTTATCATGTGCAGGGATTAGAGCTTCAAAGACACACTCTTAATGACTTTTGACGAACCGTGATTCCGTGTTCCATTATCCCGGTTCTATCCTAAACTCTTTTCGATTCACTATTTTATATCTCTCAATATTACAATAGGAATCTCTTTAGTTGTCCCTTTCTTAGCACGATTTAAACAAAGTGCACAATGTCTTAAGTGTAGGGGAGTTTACTCCCACATGCTTAAACATTGAGTACAATGTTTATCTTAAGTGTAGGGGGGACTTCTATCAAAGTTAAGTGGTCTTTTCCTTGTATTTGTCCTCATTTTAACCGGAAAATTTGATTTTTCGACATTTTTCAAAATTTTTAATCTATTTTGGCCTAGTTGTATAGTTGTATTTACCTTTGTTATGATTCCTTTGCTAGAATAGTCTTTCAATAAAGTGGTTTTAGATTTTTTCTTAGTTGTGAACATTTTGACTCAACCCGAGTTTACTTGCCTAAGTCTACTCTAGCTAGTATCCTTAACGTGTTTAAGTCAAGTTTTGCTAGGCTTTTATATAGGGAGCTATAAAACGCGAAAGTCTTAACTCTCACGGGTTAAGAACAAGAACTTTTCGCAAGTTCCTATAATTGATCCTAGAGAGTCGTTTATCAAGGGAACTTTAAAACGCGATTTCTAAACTTGAAAAAGTCTAAGAATTTGCAAGATCCTATAGGCGACTCGAAAACCCAAAACTTTGATTTAATAGGCTAAGCATCCACGAGTCTCATTCCTTGAGATTTTAAACTGTGGAGAACGAGAGATGATAGAGTCAATTATAAGTTCGGTATTCTTTCGTGAATTTATGTGAGTTAATTATGAGCCTATTCTCCCTCCACTTGGTTAATAAATTATCTGCTAATAAGTAGGGTTGTACGATTTGAAAAGTTACTTAGCTTCTAGCCCCAGATCGTTTAAAAGTTGCTCGGTAATGACGATAGTTCATAGCCAAGGCATAACTTATGAAGCGGGGCACGAAGATTGGCGAGTCCGAAAAGGCCCTAACAAGGCATGAGGGCTACATTTTGTTGCTAAAGATCCAAAAGTGATGTGAAGAATCATTTATCAAAAATCAATATGAAGGATCGAGACACACGACGAAAAGCAAGAACTCCCCAAAAGTCATGGAGAAGTCTATCCGAAAAGACCCTAACAAGGTATGAGGATAAATAGATCCAAGTCCTAAAATGAGGCGGATCGTTGTATATCAAAGTCCAAAATAAAGATTGGAGAAAAATGAAGAAGTCGTGGTCCAAAGATGAAGAATCTCTCAAAAACTTCAAGTGAAGAAAATACTATTATGAAGAGAAGACCATAATTTCAAGAACGGCTCTCGAAGATTCGAAGTATGAAGTCGCTGCCAAATATCGGCCCGAGAAAGGTCTCAAATCGCGAACCAAGTTATGCCAAGATATGAACTTTCTGATATCCCGAGAAGCAGTTTTAAAAGATTTGGTCCTTTAGCTAACTATTGATTAAATCGTTCATCTTATCTTCAGACTAAATAACTATCGAAATAAGTCAAACAATGCATCCTCGTGATCATTCAAGACAAAAATAAAATATAAGAGATACACCTAGGAATAAGGGAGTCTAAGAGAATAATTAGCCCACATGAGTTCGTGTTAGTTTGCTAACTTATGATAACAATGATCTCGTTTCTAAGCTTGGTGTGGAGAAAGTGAAAACTTGAGGATGATGATCATTCACGACATTTCCAAAACCCAAGGTATGTTTTTAATTTCTTTACTTTGAATGTTTATAATTTTCTACCTCTTTAATAAAGGCCAACGTGGATTGATTATGATGAAAAGTGTAAACTTGCTTTGTAACTAATGCATTGCATGAGGACATTGCAATGGTTAAGTGTAGGGGATTTGATAGGAGTGAAAACACCCATCCTTTTTACCACTTAATTGCAGTAATAACCGAGCCAAAACGTGTATTTTATGTCATTTATGTCGGAATTATGCGTGGTTTGTGTTTTTGTTGTGGTTTAGGACGAAAAGGTGAAAAGTGGAGAAAACACGGCATTCACGGGCTTTTATCGAAGATAAAGACGAAAGATGAAGTCGAAAGATCAAAAGTGGAAAAAGAACGGAAGTCCAAGACCAATTCTGAAGATTTATCGAAGAAAAAGTCAAAAGACGGAAGTTTACTAAAAAACCGAAGAACTCGAGTCTTATTTATGAAGAAAATACAAGACGAGTTTGAAGAAATCCCAAGACAAAGTCCAAGTATTAAGAAGACTAACAAAAGATTAAAGAGATCAAGGACCTAAGTGTGCAATTAGGAGAAAGAAGAAAGAGGGAGGAAGCTTCCTAAGCTCCTCCCTAATCTCCCTATAAATAGCAACCAACCTCATTTGTTTAGAGTTGTTGGTGGCTTGACAAACCACTCTTCCACCATTATCATTTATTGTTATTTCATTGCTTTCACTTTAATTAAATGTTATGCACTCTTAATTATTTAATTTTCAAGTAAGTTTTCATTTTTTTTGATCTTTAATCTTTAATCTTTAATTTTCTTGTCCCAATTTCTCATCTTCTCTTCTTGATTCTAATTTACTTTTGGTGCGATTTACATATGATCCGTGTTGTTCATTTATGTGTTCGTGCTTAAAAAGTTTATATTTTTATGGTTTGATCTAAAAAGTTGATTAATTTCGAGTTGAATAAGTTGATCAAAGTGCTTATTTGATTCGGTTAATTTTTGGTTCGGTTTAGTTTGGCGTTAAGCTTGTCAAAATAGCTTCTTTCATTAGCTTATAACCGAATTCCATAAATCTAGGAAAGGGTTTAAACCCCTTTCCGATTGATCCTTATTCCGACGGTACCATCCTCATATTCCGATTGCACAATCGGAATAGGGTTTTAGTTTTTTTTCCGATTGCATTGATTGTGCAACACATTCCGATTGAAGTTACTACTTAGCATTCCGATATGATCTTTTCAGTTATTCCGATTGTAGGTGTTGGTCATATTCCGACCAGTAGCATTTCATTATATTCCGATCCAACATGTTTCTACTAATTCCGATTGGTTGTCGTGTGTATATTCCGATCGGGACCTTCTTGTATACTCCGATCGGGACCTTCTTGTACATTCCGATCGGATCCTTATGGATTCCGATCGGGTGTATTCCGATGGAAGGTTTTGTTCTACGGTTTTGCTTATGTTTAAATGTCAATTTCTCTCGTTTTATTTTTAGTCTATTTTAATTTCGTTCCGCATTTTTATTTTATTGTCAATTTACTTTTCGTCAAAGCTTTAATTTTACGTTATTTAATTTCTCGTCGCTTACTTTTAACGTTTTAAATATTGCACCGTTTTACGTTTCACTTAATTATAGTTTTAATTTCCCGTCCTTTATTTTTAAGTCTTGCACATTTATTTTTCTAAAACCAAAAACATTGATTTCACCAAGAACAACTAATCTCACACAATTAACCGGAAATCAATTCGAGAAGATACCGAGAAAACGAACTTTTTCAACTAGTAAAATTTCCGTTATTATCTAACAGCGTTGGAAACGTTCCTGTCAGCGTTATGTTTGTTCTTGTCAGCGCTGAATTTGTACTTGTCAGCGCCCAAATTAGGGTTTGCTACAGGAACCCATTGTCTGTTAGACCATGTATTGGTCTTTTGAAAGGGCCTTTGTCCATGTGTATTTGTCCCTTCAGTAAGGAATGGATCTGGTCTAGTAACTTGTGGACTTGGTTGGACATAAGGTCTGGGTTTGACCATGGTTGACCTATTGTCAGCGTTGACTTTTGAAGCACTAACACATTTATAGGCCAAATGAGAAAAACTTTCACATGTATAACAAGCTTTTCTAGACATAACTTTAGGTCTAGATTGAAAGAACCCTGTTCCATTAACACTAGCTTGACTTTGAGGTGACCTAGGTTCTCTATAAATTTCAGCGTATTTAACACTAGGTTTTCTATTAACAGATGAGCCAAGGTCAACAGGTTTTCCAGTAGTAGGGTTGGTCACAGTTATGGGTGTAGGCTCAAGTGGACTCTCACTAAGCATTCCACCCTTAACAAAGAGAAAAAGGTTGTCTGCTTTCCATTGCTTAATGTCAGTCAACTTTTGTTGATATTCCTCAACTAGGGTGAGTACTCTAGGTGGAGGAATAAATTCCTCTTCTTGGAGTTCTGGAATACCAGTCCAAGAGAGATCTTTTCTCTGAACACCATAAAGGTCAACTTGCTAGTGATGTATAGAAGCCTGCTTCTTACCTCACTCAACTTCTCATTGGGAAGAGCTTTAAACACAGCATACTCATGCAAAAGTTTCTTCTTCTTTTCTAGGGCAGTATCATCATTACCACCATAGTTGACTTGAAGAGTTGCCCAAAGTTCTTTGGCAGACTCAAAGCTCCTATACTTATGCTGATTATTTTGACCCAGGGAGAGTTGAGAATGTTTAAGGTCTTCATGTCATTCCTTCTCTTGGCTATATCATCGGTTGAGACAGCTCTTCTATCCTCAGGTCTTTCTTTACGTTCTTCAGCAGTAGAACCAGTACCAGACCATGCTAGAGTAGCAGCAGCAATCTTAGTTGCATTATCGAATTCGTTTCCATATTCAATAATCTCCCAGATAGTATGATAATGAAATTGAAGGTATTGTTCAATATTGAACTTCCATTGGTCAAAGTTGTCAGGGTCGAGCATGGGAATTTTTAGGTTGTGGGTTGATGAGGAAGAAGATTCTATACCCGACATCTTTTCTGGTTTTAGGGTTTTGGTGTTTTTAGGGTTTACAGTTCTTTAAGGGTGTTTTGGGGGTTTACTGTTCTTCTAGATCAAAGTAAGGTACAAGCTTGGGAGATTCCACTTCTTCAACAAATAGGTTATATTCGTTTTTCTTCATTCGTAAATTACAATTAGAGTCTACACGGTTCGTGATTCATTTACATGCACCACTCATTGGAAGTGTTTATTAGTTGTTTATCTTTAGAAGACCCCTATTGGATGAGACGAAAAGGGGAAGAAAATTCAAAGATCAAGGTATACAACTTATTTTTATGTGGTGATATGTTTTACAAGAAATCTTACTTTAAGGGGAAGCTTGTTTCATTCGTGAAAGATCAAGATTTGAAGAATCTTTTTGTCATCATCAAATAGGGGAAGATTGTTGGGAATTAATTTGATGAGAAAAAAGAATAATGAAACAAGGACTTATAGGCAAAAAGGAAGATTTACAAGAATATGGAGCCCTTTCATACAACAAGGAGGACTTATTAGCAAAATATAGAGGGACTTCTAGGTAATTAGATTTCTTGTAAGAAGGGGTATGTGTAGTGTATAAACACATACACCCTACGTGAATATTCATCCCATTATTCACAATGTAGTCTTAAAGCGTGTGTCGTGTGTTCTAGACGTGTGTGATCTTGTAAACACGTCTAGGTTAGTTAGTACTGTGGAAACCTAAGTTTCCTCGGATCTTTAAGCAACTAGGCATAATCATTGTTCATATGATATAAATCATGGCGGAATAGAATAATAATCATGAAACAAGGTGTTTAGGCACAAGACACAAAGAATTACTTCAACGATTGTTCATTATATTAATAATAAACAACCACTAGACGTGTATACATTTAATCCCACGTCTAGTGCAACACACGATATAGGTTTACATTGTGATTGAAAAGATATGAATTAAACCTATGACCCTTATTCCTTTTATAACGAAAGGATTAGGGTTTACAAGAGATAAGAATGAATAAACATGTATATCTTCTATTTAGATAACTATATACTGAATATATTATAAATAATATACTCAATATATTCCCGAATTAGAAGATTCTATCAGCCCGTAGACGTCCATCAGCGCTTGACAATTGTCAGCGTCTAAAATACATGTGTCAGCGTCTAGCTTTCACATGTCAGTGTGTCTTGAACAAACGTCTTGATGTTTCTTCATTTTGAGTTTCTGCCACATCAACTTTTAGACCCAACAATCTTCCCCTAGTTGATGTCGGCAAAACTCTTTGTGTATCTCTTGTAAGTGGTACATCATCTTCAAATTTCTTCCCCTCAAATCTAGCATGCATATCTTCCCCTTTTTATCACATCAAATAGGGAAGGAAACAATGTATGCAATATAAGATTCTCCAAATGTAGGCTCTGTATATAATGATTTTGAATAAAAATAAGTATAATATTCTTGATGTAGAAGTAGAATAACCCAAACCTATGTTACATGTCTTGTACTATTCACGTGACGTCAAACTTATACCAATTGAGAATAAGTAGACCTCGATCCCATTGTCAAAATCCTCATCCTTTGTGAGACACTGAGCACGATAATGTAACTCCTTCAAGTGATAGCGATTGTCTTTTTGCTAGATTTGACAAGTCTTTGTCACCAACCATATAAGCTAAAACAAGTTATCTTTAAAATCGGTGAATGGCACATCACGACTTAAAAATATGATAGAACACATGCTCGTTAAAATATACATCAAGCATCAAATTTACCATAAGAATTCTTCCCCTTAAGCAAGCACCTCTTCATGACGTGTCTTAATGAAACAATATCTTCATATGTAAAAGAATCGAATAACTCTTTCACAAGGCTACCCCGATTACATAAGAAACATTACTCCAATAAATTACTTCACGAATTGTTGCTAACTCACGTTAAAATCATTGATCCCTTTAAAAATATCTGAGCCATTAATATCATAATGATATTCTGAATAAAATAGAGATTCCATGTACCTTCGTGTGTAAATATTCTCCTCGTTTTGTGTGCAAAAACCTAACCAATTTTCCAAACAGCAGTAATTCCTTTGTCGTCCAATAACATTCATTGTCCAATATCTTTCCCATATGTATTGTCCAATACCGGACAAAACTTGTCAGCGCTTTTGACAAAGTATCTCGGACATCACATGTCAACGCTTTCTGTCAGCGCCTGACTTATTACTGTCAACATCAAGAGTATACACTGACATCATCAGTAGATAATAATCGTGGAAGAACCATAAGAAGCAGCAAACGTATATCTTTTCCTCCAAATCATGACTTTATACGTTTCCTTATATGTCCACACATTGAAAAATGTGCTTTATATATAACTGATTATAGCTCCTACAAAGTAGGATCATGATTATAAAGTCACACAGAGAATAATCAAGAATCTTACCCATGTTTAGATACCCTAAAAAGTAGTAGAGATATATTCAAGAGATTAGTCACACGTCTTTCTCTCCTAAAAATAAGCGAACACATTCATATGTCTGCTTTCTTGAATTTAGAACATATCTCATAACTGTAGATCCTGAATCTTTCTCACGTGAACATACAGCTTGTTGCTTCCTCTTTTTGCTTTCCCTCGCATGAATATGCAGGCTTTCCACAAATAAAAAAAAACTTTTCATCACATGCCATCACGCATGCTTTAAACGAAACATCAACCATCAGTTTTACTCCAAAAACAAATCTACAATCTTCTTTGCTGCTCCAATGTTACGATCTTCACTTTGTCACATGCATGAATGAAAACAAACAGCCTATGAAACAATACTTGCTGCACTCATATAAATCTAGGGTTCGAGAAAACCCTAAAAAAAATTTGATTTGAGCCTTCATGATTTATCAATCACATTAGGGTTCATTGTTAGTTTAAAAATCAACTCACCGAATCTAATGCGACTATAACCCGCAGCCATGAACAACGAATCGAGGGTTTGTAGATAAAACCCTAAAAACAAACTTTCAATCTTCTGTGATCTTCGACGGCCTATAACTTTTGATTGAGGACTTATCTGGACAATCCCTCCGGTGAACATCTAGATATATGTGTGTAGAAAACAGACACAAAATTTCGTGTCGATTAAACAGTTCAATAAAAAGTTATAGCCTTCTGAATACTGTTGCGCACACAAAAACGCCCAGAAAAACCCTAAACGGATTTTTCTTTCTTCTCACCATTACGAACACCTTGTGGGTCCTAGCATCACGAGCCACGAGGCTCTGATACCACTTGTTGATCCCAAACTTAGAACGATTAGATTTGTGTTAACGAGAATGAATCAAGTTTAACACTTAGAGAAACTTTGTTATTGTATGAACAATTCAAATGTTATGCGGAATTAACACTTAAACTAAAGAACAAGCAAAAGCAATAAACCAAACTTTCACTTTTGATTGATTATCAAACTTGAGTACAATGAAAGTCGAATACTGAATAATGTATGTAAACTATACACTATACGACCTCCTATTATAACATAAGGAGTCGTGTACAATGGATAACCTATCAACTAAATATAGAAAATACAATATTTGAGTATATGTTTTCTTCAAATAACAAACGTGTTAACTAAGTTTTTCTATCAGTGCTTGGACTTCTTCTTATCAGCGCTTAGATATCTCTTGTCAATGCTTGATTTGTCAACGCTTGATTTCTTCCTATCAGCGTCCAATTAACTCTTGTCAGCGTCAAAATGTCTTGGCTAATTTTATTCCCAACAACCCTTATATTAAGTTATCAAGGTGAAGTGAGGTCTTTGGCTTGGGAAAACTCAAGTGTGGGGACTGAGCTCTTTTGGATGATATGTTTTACTCCTTGTTTTATATATTGTTTAATCTGCTACTTGTGCTAATCCCTTTGTTCTTTGTTATTCACATCACAAGCAAGTAGCTTTTGGTGTTGATTTACTAAGGCTAAAGGATTGTTTGCTTGTCTTTGTCTCAAAGCAGCCATCATCACCAAGTGTCCAACCATTGACTACAGTAGTCTTGCTTGACACACAAGTTCTACCAAGACACCCCTAGCTTGACCTAGTTGTTGGTCAAGCTTAGGGGAGCATTGCTGCCTCCCATAGGAAGTCAATGGGAAGAGGTATTGATTCCTTTCATCTCTTTTTGAATATTCTTGAAAAATGCATGTTACGTGATTTGCCATGTGGTTTGTTGATGAATGCTCTTAGGTGTTTTTTTGGTTCACTAAGTTGTTATAAGTGTGTTTCAAACTGATTATTATGTTTTGACAATTTGAATCACCAAAAGTCTTTGACAAATCTGATTTATGTTTTTAAAAGGGTGTTTGGGATTGCATGTTTTGAAAGCTTTGGTAGAAACCAAGTAGGTTTTAAAGGTCATTTTGAGTTTGAATCTGATATTGGTGTGGTTTAGTGCTGAAATCTGCATATCTTGTGTTTTAAGACCTAAAACTGAATCATGAACTAAATCAAGTTAGTGATAGGTTTTTAGGGACTGAAACTTTGTCACTAGTTAGATATCATGTTCACCTAGGATTGTATGCTCTTAGTTTGGATATTTGCTTGCTAGTTTGTTGGAATTCATAGTTCAAAGTTCACATTTGTGTCAACTGCATCAGAAAAGTTCATCAGACCTAGCTTATTCCATATCTGGGCAATATTTGATTAAACTGTATCATTTGAGTGGATTAATTTTTGTTTTCTTGCTTCTTCTTGACTCCCTACAACTTACTGGGTTGTAGGGGTGCCATTATTGTCCAAGAATACCCATTAAAACAGGCTCAAAACAAGGTTTTGATTTCAAGCATTGGGAACTCCTTTCCCATTGCTGCTTGCCACTGACACTTATAATTTTGTTCAGCTTATCAATAAGCTATTTTAGCTTATCCAAACGTGCAACAACTTTCTTTTTGTGATAGGTCTTGCTTATTTCACCTAATTAGCTAATCTAGAAGTTTTCAGCTTTTGACTTTAGGGTTTGACTAGAAAAAGAATTGACTTTTCTTTTTCAAAAGTGCTTATTATTCATTTTAGCTTATTGAGTATGCTTATTGAAAATCTTTTTGATTATTTAGCTTAATTAAGTCATTTCAAACATTTTAAAACTTGAATCGGCTCTTGAATCAGCCTAGAACTCGAAAACGACTATTTTGTCGTTTTGTGTAGAGAGCTTTTGCTTATTTCAGGCTTATTTATTGAGCTTATTAAAAAATTCTTTTTACAAACAGCTTTATAAGCACAAGAGAAGGATGTGTGTGAAATTTCAGATTATGGCATTAGCTTATAGCTTAATGGGCCAAAAAGCCCATTAAGAATAAGCTGAATGTTTGATAAGCTGTGATAAGCTCACTTTCAGCTTTTGGGCCTTTACAGTTTTTTGTTTTAAATCCAATTTTAAGCTAGACTATAACTTTTGGGCTTATTTGGTTGACTTTTGTCTTATTGGGCCAAAAAGCCCATTTAACTTGGACTGTTTTCATTTTTGGCCCATTTGGAGGACCAATAGGGGTATTTAGGTCATTTCACTTTCATTTTTGGTTTTATTAAGTTAAAATAAATTAGTTTGCAAGTTTTTAGAATTTTTTTAAATTTTGAATTTTTAATATTATTTTAATAGTTATTTTAGTTTTTAATCATTTTAAATAGTTTTGATTAGTTTTAAATTTTGCAAAAATACTTTTTAGTTTAATTAAGTTATTTTGGAGGTTTACAAATTGAAAAATATTTATTTGGGCTTTTTATTAATTTAGTTGATTTTTAGGGCTTTAATTAGCATTAAAAAATTAATTATTAATTAAATAAAAGGTTTGAAAAAGTTTTGATTATATGTAAACTCTAATTGGATTTTTAGGAAGTTATTGTGATTTTCTAGGAATTTTTAGAGTAATTTTTAAATTTCGTCACGTTTTTACGCATTCGTCGTAGTTTAATTGTAACCGTAACCGTCATCATTTTCTTTTCCCCTTTCTTTTCCTAATATTAATCTCAAATACCATCAAGTTTAACACACACATTAAGCCTCCTCGAGAACGAACTCACAAAAGGGTCATAAGCACTTGGTTTTCCTAAATCATTTGTTTAATACTTACCGCTTTTACCTTGTTTTCCTAAACTAGTGTGATTATACTACATATCATTTTGGTGCCGCTGTCGGGGAGGCGTGTTGTGTTAAGTTTGAACAAATTTTGTTTTTGATATTATCCATAATTAGTATTTGTGTGATTAGCACTCTAATCATACGTATTATTGGTTTTCGTTGTTTTTTGTGAATATTATAACTATAGTGTATACGTATCACAATAAATCCATAATACTCCAAAAGCGTAAAAACGCAACCTTAATTTGGATTTCATCACTCAGTTATTGTATTAGAATCTAAAGCAAAAGAAAAAGGCAAAATAGATAATTACTTTCGAGATGCTTGATTTTAATTAACACAAACTATAAGGTGGGTATAAGGCGGTTGTATTTCACGGCCTAAGGGGAAAAGGATCTTAAGTGCTTAGCGCCGCCTCGTTTCCCCCGCTTGCTTGTGCGTGTTAAGAGAAATAGGGCTAATTGACGGTTTGCCGACCAAAGTATTATCTACGTATCATATATATTTGCTTGGTTTCAAAGATTAAACCCTCTTAAATGTTTTGGTGTTACACCAACATTCTTAAGTCATCGAAGGCGTTCACTCAACGTGATCATTTTCATTCCTTGAGGCTCCTTTAATCGAGAAATCGATTCGAGGGGAGATTTGTAGATTTGTGTCTACGTACTTCACGAGAAAAATCCAAAAAAAGTAAAAACAATCAAAAGCATAAAAAAATTGGAAAAGGTAAAAACACCAAAAAGAATCTTCTTTCCTCATCCACACGTTGTACGTGACGTTTATGAAAACTCGTGACAAAGAAAATGTGCAGGTAAACGTTGAAACCGAAAGGAAGGAACACCAACCCCCTCTAGTGAAGAATATCCTATTGATGAACCCATCGTAAAACAAGAAGCTTCCATGGCTAATCGTACTATGATGGAGTTGCTTCAAGCACCCACCGAGGGTTATGGAGAAGCGATTATGATTCCCGCTATCCTTGCAAAGAATTTTGAGGTTAAGATGGGTTTATTGTCTGATGTAACCTTTTTACACACCTTTAGGAAAAGGAGGCAAAATAGTGGAAAGTATTAAGTGTCGGTTTAGGAAAACCAAGCACTAATGACCAATCGTGAAAGTTCGTTTCCCAAGGAGGCTAGTGTGTTGTGTAGAGAAATGATTAACTCTGTGATTATATGATTATGAGAAAGAAAATAGAAATGGGATCAGAAGAGATTGACAGTTACGATGACGGATTACACTAAGACGAAAAGGTCATACACGTAAAACCGTAAAAAGCACCAAATTTAAAAATTTACTCTAAAAATTCCTAAAAAATTGCAATAAATCCTAAATAATGTATTAAGAGTTTACAAAAAATCAAAAATCACCCAAACCTTTTATTTGATTAAATAATGATTTTTAATGGTAATTAAAGCCCTAAAAATCAATTTACTTAACAAAAAGCCAAAAATGAGATTTATCACTTTGTAAACCTCTAAAAATACCCTAACTTATTTTAAAACTATTTTTGAAAATTTTAAAATTAATTAAATCTATTTAAAAAAATTAAAAACTATTAAAACATAAAATAATTCTAGAAAATAATTGAAAGACCCTAAAAATATTTGGAAAGTTTTAAAATTCCTATTTAAGTGTCTAGAGTCTATGAAAAATATAAAAACTTAGAAAATCAGACTTTTAATTTTTAATTATAAAATAATATTAAAATATTAATAAAAATAAAGAAATCCTAAAAAATTCCTCAAAGTTGCAAACTAGCTAATTTTAACCTAAATAACACAGAAATGAAGTTGAAATTACCTAAATACCCTTATTGGGCCTAGAAAATGGGCCAAAGTCCAAACAGTCCCTTAATGGGCTTAGAATTGGCCTAGGAATAAGGGAGTCTAAGTAAATAATTGGCATATCGAAATAAGTGAACAATACATCCTCTTGATCATTCAAGACAATAATAAAATATAAGAGATACACCTAGGAATAAGGGAGTCTAAGTAATTAATTGGCCCACATGAGTTCATGTTAGTTTGCTAACTGGTAATAACAATGATCTCGTTTTTAAGCTTGGTATGGGGAACGTGAAACTAGAGGATGATAATCATTCATGACATTCCAAAACCCTAAGGTAAGTCTTTGATTTCTTTACTTGTTTTGTTATTTTCTATCTCTTTAATAAAGGCCAACAAGGATTGATTGTGATGATAAGTGTAATCTTGCTTTGTAATTAATACATTGCATGAGGACATTGCAATGGTCAAGTGTAGGGGATTTGATAGGTGTGAAAACACCCATCCTTTAACCACTTAATTATAATGAAAACAAGACCATAATGTGTATTTTATGTCGTAAATGTCGGAATTATGCGTGGTTTGTGTTTTTGTTGTGATTTTAGTATCAAAATGTAAAAAGGGAAGAAAACACGGGCTTTCACGGGCTTTTATCGAAGAAAAGGACAAAAGACGAAGTCAAGAAATCAACAGTGCAAAAAGAACGGAAGTCCAAGGCCTATTCTAAAGATTTATCGAAGAAAAAGTCTAAAGACGGAAGTTTAATAAAGCCGAATAACTCAAGTCTAATTTATGAAGAAATCACAAGACGAGTTTAAAGTAATCCCAAGACAAAAGTCGAAAAAGTCGAAGAATTAAGAAGACTGAGGACTAAACGAGAAATAAAGAAAGAAGAAAGAGAGGAGGAAGCTTCCACCCTCTCCTCCTCCTATAAATAGGACCATTAGTCATAATTTCATTTTTGTTAGCTAATTTTGACAACATTAGTCTCTCCATTTTTAATTACTTGCACTTTTATTTCATTGCCATTTAATTACCTTGTCTTGCACTTTAATTATCAAGTAAGTTTACTTTTTATGTTTATTGAATCTTTACTTTTATTGTTAATCTCCTATCTACCTTTCTTGTTTTGATCTAATCTTCATGTTTATGTTTATGTTATGTTCTTGAGTTTTTATTAATTTGATCAAGTGGTTTTTGATTATTTTGGGTATTATTGTTAGTTTTTATTGATTAGGATTGTTAGTTTATGATTGTTAGATGTTTATTGATTAGTTTGGTTTAATCTTTTGGTTGATTTTGGTTAGATTGGATTGGATTCGTCTTGTTTTTATTCACCCTGTTCTTCGCGAAGTTTGTTTTTCCCAGATTCCGAACCAGCTAAACATTCCGAATGAAGGGTTTAGTCTAGGTTATTCCGGATCAGCAATTTATTCCGAACCAGTTATTTTTTATATTATTCAGAATGAGCTTGTTATTCTAGATAAGTCCATTATTCCGGATAAGTCCATTATTCCGGATAAGTCCATTATTCCGGATGAAGAAGTATTCCGAGTGAACCTGTTATTCCGAATCAGTGTTTATTCCAGGCGAAGCTTTTATTTCGAATCAGCCCCATGATTCCGGATAAGATCAATATTCCGAATAAAGTATTATTCCGGACGAATCTGTTATTCCGGATGAAGCATTATTCTGGATGAGCCTTTATTCCGAACCAACGTTTTATTCCAGACGAACCCTTTATTCCGAATAAGTAATTATTCCGGACGAAGGATTATTCCGCATAAAGCTAATATTCCGAACGAAGTGTTTTATTCCGGATCAGTGTTTATTCCGGATCAATAGTTTATTCCGGATGAAGCAATATTCCGGATGAGTGATTATTCCGCATCAGCTTATTATTCCGAATGAACCTGTTATTCCGCATGAGGTAATTATTCCGAGTAAAGAAGAATTATTCCGGGTGAAGGTGACATTCCGAACGAGTAGTTATTCCGAACGAATGTTTATTCCGAATGAGTATTTTTTAGGTATATTAAGTTTATGTTTTTAAGTTTGAAGTTTGAAGTTTTATTTTTCCCGCCTTTTTTCTTAGTCGCACTTTTAGTTTATTTGCCTTAGATTTATTTTAAGCTTGCCTTTAGAATAAGTTTTAGTTTGCCTTATTTACTTTTAAGTTTGCCTTTTAATTTCTCGTCACGTTTTAATTTCTCGTCGTTTATTTTCAGTTAGTTTAGCTTTAATTTCCTTCCCTTTACTTTAAAGTTTTTTCACCTTCCTTTTACTACAACGACAAATCTTTGTTTCACCAAAAGACGACTGAGTCGCACGTTTACCAATAATCAATTCGATTAGACATACGACAAAGAACTTTTTCACTGAGTAAAATCTTGTTATCAGGCTCGTAAACACTTTGGTGAGGATCTTCCAAACAAGAAAGATAATCAGCCGCTAGATTCTCGGCTCCTTTTTTGTCAACAATTTTGTGATCAAATTCTTGAAGGAGGAGAATCCAACGAAGTAATCTTGGCTTAGCATCTTGTTTAGCCATAAGATACTTGATAGCCGAATGATCCGTATACACTATGCATTTCGTCAAGACGAGATAAGGTCGAAATTTCTCAAATGCATACACCACGGAAAGGAACTCCTTATCCGTTGTAGTGTATTTAAGTTGAGCCTCGGTCATCGTCTTGCTAGAATAATGAATAGGCAAGAAGTGCTTTTCATGACGTTACCCCAATACGGCCCCAATGGCGTAGTCACTAGCATCACACATGACCTCAAAGGGGAGGTTCCAATTGGGAGCAACAAGAATGGGAGCTTCGGTAAGTTTCCTCTTAAGGTTTCAAAGGCTCGTACACAATCTTCGTCAAAGACAAAACGTGCCTCTTTTTCAAGAAGATGTGTAATAGGTCGAGAGATCTTTGAAAAATCCTTGATGGAGCGACGATAAAAGCCCGCGTGGCCTAGGAAACTCCTAACTCCCTTAACGGTTTTGGGATGAGGTAATTTGGCGATGAAGTCTACCTTAGCTTGATCTACCTCAATCCCCGCTTTCGAGACCTTGTGCCTTAATACAATTCCACTTTTAACCATAAAATGACATTTTTCCCAATTGAGCACAAGGTTGGTTTCCTCACAACGCTTCAACATTCTCTCAAGATTCGACAAACACGAAGTGAACGAATTACCAAACACGGAAAATTCATCCATGAAAACTTCCATCGTCTTCTCGATCATATCATGAAAAATAGCCATCATGCACCTTTGAAAGGTTCCCGGTGCATTTCAAAGTCTGAATGGCATTCTACGATAGGAAAACGTTCGATATGGACACGTAAACGTAGTTTTTTCTTGATCACGAGGATCGACAGGGATTTGGAAGTAACCGGAAAAGCCATCTAAAAAGCAATAGAAATTGTTTCCCGCAAGACGCTCCAACATTTGGTCCATGAAGGGCAAGGGAAAATGGTCTTTTCGAGTGGCTTCATTCAACTTACGATAGTCAATGCACACTCTCCATCCGGTAACGAGTCTAGTGGGAATCAACTCGTTGGCATCATTTGGCACAACGGTCATTCCTCCCTTCTTAGGGACACAATGAATAGGACTCACCCAAGGGCTATCGGAAATAGGGTAAATCATTCCCACGTCAAGGAGTTTTAGGACTTCCTTTTTGATGACGTCGTGAATTTTGGGTTTCACCCTCCTTTGACATTGGATTGCGGGCTTGTAATCCTCCTCCATTAAGATTTTGTGGGTACAAAATTTGGGATCGATCCCCTTAACGTCCGATAACTTCCACGCAATTGCCCCTTTGTGATCCTTTAGAACATCGACAAGTGCGGTTTTTTCATCATCCGAAAGTTCTTTTGCAATAATAACCGACAACTTGTCTCCCTCCTCCAAATAGACATATTCGAGATGAGGAGGTAAATCTTTTAACTCGAGGATAGGTGGTTCCTCAATTGAAGATTTTGGCTCGATACTCATAACCTCCTCGGGTGGAGGAAATGGGAAATCGTTAAGGAAATCCTTGATAATCGAGAAGTCCTCATCGTTGTCGAGGTCTTCGTTACAAGTACGTGGAACATCGAATTATTCCAACGTAAAACCGCCACCTTCAAATGGAGTGAAGGTTGGTGTCGAATTATCAAGAATGGGATCAAGCATAGTGGGATTGCCACTATTTTCATCATCACCAAAACCTAGAACTTCTTGTGAAAACTCCTCGCAAACCACGTCAATCATATCAACGAGGTTTATGGTTGCAACGAAATAAACATGAGAAATTTGAGAGTTTTGAGTTGCGTTTATAACAAGTTCCTCGTCGTTGAAACGTAAGGTGATCTTTCTAGCATGAACATCGATCAAAGCCATAGACGTATCTAAAAACGAACGACCGAAAATGAGAGGAACTTGAGGATCCGTGGGAATATTGACAACGATAAAGTCTACCGGATAATAGAACTTTCCCACTTTCACAAAAATGTCTTCCGCCAATCCACATGCGGGAATCGTGGAATGGTCGGCCAACTCGATAGACATTAGTGAAGGAGTACGATTAGGAAGATTGAGCGACTTTGTAAAACCCGTATTTAAAAATCAGAATATTTAAATACGCGGTTTAATATTAATAAACTGTATAAGTATTAATTATTAGACAGAAATATAAACGCAGAAATTAAATACGCTATCCCAGTTTATTTAAATATTACAGATAATATTTATTCAGATAATAAGTATTTAGTCTCAGAAAATATTACGGCAGAATTATTATTTTACAGAAACAATTAAACATTATCAGAAATCGCGCAATATCAGTTTTAATTAAAATCGTGACGTGATTAATTATTTAGAAAATAATTCTTACTAGTTAATAATTAAATACAAGCTATTCAGTATCGCTTAAGTTGCAGTATTATTTTTCATTCAGGAAATTAAAAATACATGACGAATTTAAAACACGAACTCGCAAGTTATACGTTTTATCGAAACGAAAATTAAAGCATTTTTGGTATTAGTTTCCTTTGGGCCGGGTTAGTATTAAAAAGAAAAGAGAATAAAAAGAAATTGGGCTAAGCCCATTTGATTACAAAATAAGACGGGGGGGGGTTCCCCTTTTGTTCACTCTACGACACAAAAAAAAACAAAAAGGGATTAGGGTTGTTGTCTGTGGCTGCCGACACAAGAGAAAAAAAAAAGAGGAAGATGACCGCCGGCTGAAAACAAGAAACAAGAAAGACCCGTTTTGATCCTCTTTTCGAATTCTGGTGTGAGTTTCGATTGCTAATCACGACAGTTGGTAAATCCTTATCTTTTTTTGTTATTTCTTTTCTTTGGTTAATCACGAACATTCTTTCCATCAAACCAAGAAATTAGTAATTTAGAAGAGTAATCAAAAAACGGATTTAAAGGGGTGTCGTGTGGTTGTGATTCAGGGAAACCGAGAGAATAAACTTTCGGTGGTGTCTTTTGTTGTGGCTCGTCGAGGACAGCAACCCCACGGGGTGTGTTTGTTTAGCTTATGGTGCGGGTTTGACTTTTTGGATCCGCAGCCCTAAAAACCCCATCCGGGCTGTTTAATTCAGAAAACGGGGGTGTTTGGGATTGTTCACAGCAGGGGGCGTTTGGGTCTGCCAATAATGAAAGCAGTGGGAACCACTGCATAAGCAGTGGGAACCACTGCATAAGCAGTGGGAACCACGGCACGGACAGTGGGAAATGTTAACAGAAAGTGGGAACTCGACCAGCAGGGGGAACTGATAATGAAAGCAGTGGGAACAATATGATAGCAGTGGGAACAGTATAATAACAGGGGGAAATAAACAAAAACAGTGGGAAGCATGGGAGTAATTAAACTAATGAATCATTTTTAAAATGAGTTTTATTAATCAATCAATTATAT
The DNA here is from genome assembly GCA_025667525.1 of Glebionis coronaria. Taxonomy (NCBI): domain Eukaryota; kingdom Viridiplantae; phylum Streptophyta; class Magnoliopsida; order Asterales; family Asteraceae; genus Glebionis; species Glebionis coronaria. The sequence goes on from CM046876.1 coordinate 245,623,877, forward strand.
TGTATGTTTTATTTAATTTAATTGAATTTATTCTCGCTTGATCGTTTATCTTATTAAAAACATATGATTTGTTAATGAGTTAATTTTAAAGATATTAAATTTGTAAATATTTCTAAATCAGGAAACTTTCTATGTATGACAGGTTACTATTTTTAGTAAGATCGTAAACATTAGAAATACATATCATACGGTAATCAGAATTATAAGAATACACTTATCAGAAATAATACAGAACATTCAGATTTATCAGATTATATAGTATTATAATACCAAGACAGTTTTGAATCAAACTGAGAACAATTAAGATCAATAAAATAAATGGATATCAGTCAACTTATTTTTGCGTCCATTATTTATGTAGTATCCGTGAAGTCAGATTCAATCCGTCAGCTTTCAGTCTTATTTCAGTACTGGACACGAGGTACGGATTTCCCGTCCTTTCAGTAAGGACTTCCTTTCCTATGCATGATTAGGATTTCCCGTCTGCAGCCAAATGTTTTCCCCAGTATATGTTTAAACTTATCAGTAATCATGTTTATAATAAAATAAATTGCCTGAGCATTATATACAAGCATGATTAGTCTATGTACTAGTTACGGAGGTACCGTAACCACGACACTAGAGGCACCGGTGTCGTGACTCACATGCAGGAGAGTGATATCCTGCATCGTCCCACTCAGCTCAGCTTGGCCATTTTATCAGTATTATTAGTGGGGCGTATGGATGCATTCTAGGCTACAGCTTACAGTTTAGCAGGTGAATGTGGTGTGCGCTCTACATCCTTCACATTGGAGCTGATCCCTCCACCCAGCACAGTTATTTAGAGGTCACCCCTTTACAGCATGACGAGGACACCCCTCTATGTATTCATGCAGCAGTTGTTACAGTACATGACCTATATAAGCTCTTGGCAATTAAAATACAGTAAATGTATGTTTTCAGATTTAACAGATATCAGTTCAGCTTTATTTAGTTATAAATCAGACCTTACAGATTATACACAGATTTTTCCGCTGCAACTTTACTTATCAGTCTTACAGCTCCATTATTTCATCATCTGTTCGTTTCAGTAATTCCTTATCATGCTTCATATCCGTTCACTGAGCGTTATGCTCAACCGTATTTCTTTTAATGTTCTAACGGCAGGTACACCAGGACGCTTTTAGGATTCTAAGAGTATGTGCATTTGGATGGAAGCTATCCAGACTTCTTATGTTATGCATCTCTTACATTATTCTACTTTTTGGACATTGTTTAGTCCTTTCATTCAGTATTTTATTTTTTCATGTTTTGGGCTTATGTTTGGATTGCCGATGTTTGATTCCGGTATTTCCGTTATGGTCAGTTAATGTTTTAGGACATTTACCTTATGCTTTGATGACACGCCATAAATACACGTAACGGTCCACTTATCCAAGTGGGGTGTTACAATTTTGGTATCAGAGCGCAAGGTTCGACCTGTAGGCTCTAAAACTTGACCTGTGACTAGTGGGTAGTCACCAGGAACTTCCCAGATATTGGCGTTGTTATCTTTCATGTTTCTCATGGGTTATTCAGTCAGTTTTCCTCATTTATCCGTCAGTTTTCTTAAAGTTTTGACTAAGTAAAAGGTTGGTACATAACTAGCCATATTTGGTCGCATGTGCTTTTAGCGAATTTTCGTTTTGGTGAGCTGACCATAGGCGATTACCCTTACTCATGACAGATTCATGTTTTCAGTCAAATATCACTTGGTGAACCAGCCATAAACGTTCACCATTTCTCAAGTCGAATTTCATGCTTTTCAGTCAAATGATGTTTTGTGAACCGATCCACAGTTGTTCACCCTTGTCATATCAGGACATTTCATAAATTTTGACAAGTAGGGATTGAACTACAGCCATCCATATTTAGTTCGAGATTATAAAATTTTATACATGACAGTTCTCAGAAAATTTGGACCAGAATGGATCGAACCAGAATAGCCCATACTTAGTCTCATGTTTTCTTCCTTGGATTCTGAGGATTGAACCATAGCCGTCCACATCAGTTAATATTACACCTCAGATGATTTAACTTTTTGTGTTCCTTGTAACAGTCAAATTTCAACCCTCACGTTGGTGTTGTCTTCATGATGATTCAGTTTCATGTCTCCTTACGAGGATTATGTTTTCAACAAGGTAATGATGTCTTCATGTTAAGATACACAAGAACTTCAGTAAAACCCGTTTTCATGATAAACCATGGTTACCCTTCATTAATCATGCTTCATGCTGACCACTGTTGGGACTTTGATTATATCATACTTTTCAGCCTCGATACAACCAACAGTAAGTCGATGTGAGAATTGTCAGCCTATCATGTTACTCATTTCAGGTTTGTTTATCACCGTTTAAATCAATTTATTCCTTTGATCATGTCAGACAAGCGACACAAGTATTGATCATCCCATAAAATGTCCACCAGCTCCATGTACAGTATTCCATATGTACCCATGTACAGTGTCCCAGTTATACATCATGTACACTATTCCATGAGTACTCTACGTATAGTGTCCCAAATTTGCTCCATGTGGAGTATTCATTTTGTACTTCATGTACAATAGCCAGGTGTACTCCAGGTACCCAACTCCATGGATATTGCTAACCGATCCTCAATCAGCTCAGGCGTTTCCACTTGTTGATATTCTACCAAGTGTTGATGCTGCTCGTGAGTTGAAGATTTTGCTAGATGCTGATGCCGCTAACACTTTGAAGACCTCACAAATGCGGATGATGCTGAACTTTGGAGATTTCTCAAGATGTTGATGCCGTTTATACTATGAAGACTGCGGAACGAGGACGAAAACTATAAATTTGAAATTTCTGACAAGAATAAATTTCAACCATTAGACACTACTATTCCATTCCATACTTTTACCTTCTCAGCTAGATGTCACACTTCACTCAACTAACCACCCTATTTCAGCAGAATAGTTACACGAATCACGGTCATGATAATGACCGTCATAAATTGACAGACAAGCAGTAGTGACAACCATCGTATTTATAATTAATCAGTCAGTAACCATCGGAACTCCGGAACGGACGTGACCAGAAATACAAGAGGTCAGTAGTCTAACCGGTCCGCCAACCCAACAGTTACCAAAATTTTCAAATTCATCCACTAAAACACAAGTCAAGACATCAGTCAAGACATAAGTCTCGGGTATCTTTTCGGAAGACCTTTCAGGACCCCAGTTACGATATACGCACACGAATCTTTCTCAAAATACGAGTCAGATCCCATAACTCCAGTATGTTTCTAAACCAGGCCCTCAGAAATTCAGGGTACCCTTCAGAAAGGGGTATACCCGTTCTATTGTGCCACACATGAATCAGATCATTGGAATTTTAGCCACCACCACTAGAGTATGATTCAGGTTACACACGCAGTATTCACTCTGTGGGGTTACAGACGAACACATTCAGTGAAAAATCGCCATGTTTACTTCACATGTTCCTATGCCAGTTTTATTTTGAAACAGGTAGTTACCTGTCTCTCAGCCGGAAAAGACTCCACAATACCACCCATGTTTATTAAGGTGATTCCTTTCAGTTAATGACGAGATCCGTCTTACTAACCCCGAACCTGTTCATCATATTTCTGCCCAAAAAATCAGTACAAATTATTCTGCCTTACATGCGCGTGACTTATCAGTCCATAGCTACGAAGACTTTTAGCTACCAGTTATAAATTCACTTCTGAAATTCCTTAAATTCATGATCACCAGATTATTCCAGTGTTCCAGATATAATTTCAGAAAGTTTTCAAGAAATTCCTTCTTAACCACGAGACAGAAATTTAACATGGAGCTTGTCTCAGGAACGGAACCGGTCTTCAAACTCTGTATTGCAAGGCTTAAGCTAAGTTAAAAGGGTTGCATCATTTGCTGCAAGAATTACTGGAATGAGGCTTTATTCGCCCTGGCGTACCACCGGGAAGTGTGTCGTTTTTGTCTATCAGGAAGACGACCGGTATCATGAGATCATGTATCGACCACTTAAATTTTTACAAGATCACCATTCTTAATCAATGCTCATTACATAAATAGCAGGTTTACCTGACCTGCTACGATATCTTAAATATTTCCCAGAACAAATGGCGACCATGCCACCAGAAGTGGTGAGAGAAGAACATGATGTTTTCCAGACTGCTGTTGCACCTATTATAGCCTCTCTAAAGATTTTGATTTTATACTTCTGAACTCCCTAATGCTCCAGCTATATCATGGAATGTATGAATAAATTTTCCTATGATTCTCAGACAAAATCGTCAGCGTATTCATTGATCACATTTTGGTATGCTAAATTCTAGAGAAGAATACGAGAATCATCTTCTCACAGTTGTACAGAATCTTCGATAAGAGAAAATTTTATATACAGCTTTCCAGATATGAATTCCAATTGAAGAAAGTGGCATTTCTGAGCCATTCTACCTTAGCTGAAAGAAATTTCAAACAATGCTGCGAAGGTGAAGGCCATCACCTGATGGTCCCGACTGACGCCTGTGAACGAAGTACAATTTTCTAGAACTCAATTGACTACTACCACAGAAATTGCCGACAGTTCTAAAAAAAAATGTTTTATGACTATTCAACCAGATTTCCACCAGAATGTTCCATAATCCCAGACAAAAACTTTAATAGAATCCACATCACACATTAATACAGCTATATTCATATCTAGATGCCTGACCTACTGCAGGTTCAAGATAGAACACTGTCATGTTAGTGAGTTACTACAACCCTTAGGAATTTCTGAACAGAAATGAGACGAAAGTCCACGAAATTGTTATCAGCTACGACATGCTCAGAGAAAGTATGATACTATCTAAGTTATCGTCAACCATGTAATCAGCCTGCGTGTTTCTTTCATCCGAAAGGATCACGCAGTAGCAGATCTGCAGAAAACTTTGAAATTCAGCAGTAAATCGTACGAATTCAAGGCACTCCATTGACCATCATATCAGACAGAATTCATGTTCACGATCAAGTGTATGTTTACGTCCACTTTAAGTTCATGTTTTTTTTCACTTTCACGTTTATGTCTCATTCGCAGTATGATGTTGTTTCAGTCATCTTTTATGCTATCTCATAATTTAAACTCACGTTTGTGTTCATAACATTGGTCACGTTCAAGTTCGTGTGCCATTTCACGATACACGTTTCTCAGTTTATTACCGAATACGGTTACAGAAAGCTTGAGAGACTAGACTCAAGTTTAGCACAACTATTCATAACCAGGCAGACGTTTCACATCTCAGGCCGTATCGTTTGGCATTCATTCCTCAGTCAGCATACGTTCATGATATGTTCTAGTATCATGTTCACAGTATGATTCACTTATCATATTCTAATTCTATGCCAGCGCTCCTCATGTAATTATGAACCACGTTCACAATTGCTCACTTAGCATGTTCACAATTGTTCACGTAGTTCGTCCCTATATATATTCTCAGCAGCTTGCTCAGTGATATAAATGTGATCTCTTCAGGATAACTGTACATACCGTTTCATGTATACTACATGCTATAGCTTATTCATTCAGGTTCAGAAAATCCATCTTATGTATGGAACCCAAAAATATTCAGCATCATCAGGACAGGGTCATCAGGACCAAGATTTTTTTTATTATTATGTTTAGACCTTTGAAGGAATCTTTTCGAGCGGGAGGCCACTCGAAACAGAGGAGTCCATCCGGACCTCTCATTCCCTTTCATTCAATAAATCCAGTTATGTTCTTTCATTCATGTCACGTTCCTTATTCTCTTCAGTCATGTCACGTTACATGATCATTTTAGTCATGTCAGATTTAAACCTATCACCAGCATTATGTCTTAATTAGAAGACAATTCATCCTTCAGCTTAATTGTCTTTTCAGTCTACGTGTTCTTTCAGTTCTTATAATTTCATCAGCTTATTACCTTTAATTCGAGGACGAATTTCTCCTTTTTAGAGGGGAAGAATTGTAAAACCCAGTATAGTCGTGTCTTTTATTCGGGGACGAATTATTGTTTTTAGAGGGGAAGAATTGTAAAACCCGTATTTAAAAATCAGAATATTTAAATACGCGGTTTAATATTAATAAACTGTATAAGTATTAATTATTAGACAGAAATATAAACGCATAAATTAAATACGCTATCCCAGTTTATTTAAATATTACAGATAATATTTATTCAGATAATAAGTATTTAGTCTCAGAAAATATTATGGCAGAATTATTATTTTACAGAAACAATTAAACATTATCAGAAATCGCGCAGTATCAGTTTTAATTAAAATCGTGACGTGATTAATTATTTAGAAAATAATTCTTACTAGTTAATAATTAAATACAAGCTATTCAGTATCGCGTAAGTTGCAGTATTATTTTTCATTCAGGAAATTAAAAATACATGATGAATTTAAAACACGAACTCGCAAGTTATACGTTTTATTGAAACGAAAATTAAAGCATTTTTGGTATTAGTTTCCTTTGGGCCGGGTTAGTATTAAAAAGAAAAGAGAATAAAAAGAAATTGGGCTAAGCCCATTTGATTACAAAATAAGACGGGGGGGTTCCCCTTTTGTTCACTATACGACACAAAAAAAAACAAAAAGGGATTAGGGTTGTTGTCTGTGGCTGCCGACACAAGAGAAAAAAAAAGAGGAAGATGACCGCCGGCTGAAAAAAAGAAACAAGAAAGACCCGTTTTGATCCTCTTTTTGAATTCTGGTGTGAGTTTCGATTGCTAATCACGACAGTTGGTAAATCCTTTTCTTTTTTTTTTGTTATTTCTTTTCTTTGGTTAATCACGAACATTCTTTCCATCAAACCAAGAAATTAGTAATTTAGAAGAGTAATCAATAAACGGATTTAAAGGGGTGTCGTGTGGTTGTGATTCAGGGAAACCGAGAGAATAAACTCTCAGTGGTATCTTTTGTTGTGGCTCGTCGAGGACAGCAACCCCACGGGGTGTGTTTGTTTAGCTTGTGGTGCGGGTTTGACTTTTTGGATCCGCAGCCCTAAAAACCCCATCCGGGCTGTTTAATTCGAAAAAAGGGGGTGTTTGGGAGTAAATTCAGAAAACAGGGGTGTTTAGGATTGTTCACAGCAGGGGGCGTTTGGGTCTGCCAATAATGAAAGCAGTGGGAACCACTGCATAAGCAGTGGGAACCACTGCATAAGCAGTGGGAACCACTGCACGGACAGTGGGAAATGTTAACAGACAGTGGGAACTCGACCAGCAGGGGGAACTGATAATGAAAGCAGTGGGAACAATATGATAGCAGTGGGAACAGTATAATAACAGGGGGAAATAAACAAAAACAGTGGGAAGCATGGGAGTAATTAAACTAATTAATCATTTTTAAAATGAGTTTTATTAATCAATCAATTATATTGTATGTTTTATTTAATTTAATTTAATTTATTCTCGCTTGATCGTTTATCTTATTAAAAACATATGATTTGTTAATGAGTTAATTTTAAAGATATTAAATTTGTAAATATTTCTAAATCAGGAAACTTTCTATGTATGACAGGTTACTATTTTTAGTAAGATCGTAAACATTAGAAATACATATCATACGGTAATCAGAATTATAAGAATACATTTATCAGAAATAATACAGAACATTCAGATTTATCAGATTATATAGTATTATAATACCAATACAGTTTTGAATCAAACTGAGAACAATTAAGATCAATAAAATAAATGGATATCAGTCAACTTATTTTCGCGTCCATTATTTATGTAGTATCCGTGAAGTCAGATTCGATCCGTCAGCTTTCAGTCTTATTTCAGTACTGGACACGAGGTACGGATTTCCCGTCCTTTCAGTAAGGACTTCCTTTCCTATGCATGATTAGGATTCCCCGTCTGTAGCCAAATGTTTTCCCCAGTATATGTTTAAACTTATCAGTAATCATGTTTATAATAAAATAAATTGCCTGAGCATTATATACAAGCATGATTAGTCTATGTACTAGTTACGGAGGTACCGTAACCACGACACTAGAGGCACCGGTGTCGTGACTCACATGAAGGAGAGTGATATCCTGCATCGTCCCACTCAGCTCAGCTTGGCCATTTTATCAGTATTATTAGTGGGGCGTATGGATGCATCCTAGGCTACAGCTTACAGTTTAGCAGGTGAATGTGGTGTGTGCTCTACATCCTTCACATTGGAGCTGATCCCTCCACCCAGCACAGTTATTTAGAGGTCACCCCTCTACAGCATGACGAGGACACCCCTCTATGTATTCATGCAGCAGTTGTTACAGTACATGACCTATATAAGCTCTTGGCAATTAAAATACAGTAAATGCATGTTTTCAGATTTAACAGATATCAGTTCAGCTTTATTTAGTTATAAATCAGACCTTACAGATTATACACAGATTTTTCCGCTGCAACTTTACTTATCAGTCTTACAGCTCCAGTATTTCATCATCTGTTCGTTTCAGTAATTCCTTATCATGCTTCATATCTGTTCACTGAGCGTTATGCTCAGCCGTAGTTCTTTTCATGTTCTAACGGCAGGTACACCAGGACGCTTTTAGGATTCTAAGAGTATGTGCATTTGGATGGAAGCTATCCAGACTTCTTATGTTATGCATCTCTTACATTATTCTACTTTTTGGACATTGTTTAGTCCTTTCATTCAGTATTTTATTTTTTCATGTTTTGGGCTTATGTTTGGATTGCCGATGTTTGATTCCGGTATTTCCGTTATGGTCAGTTAATGTTTTAGGACATTTACCTTATGCTTTGATGACACGCCATAAATACACGTAACGGTCCACTTATCCAAGTGGGGTGTTACAGACTTGAAGAATGCAAGTGGCATCAAGTTAATGCTAGCACCAAGATTGGCCAAGGCAAAGCATTCTTCCATATCTTGGATTGCACAAGGGATCAAAAATTTACCGGGATCACCGACTTTTTGAGGTATGCGATTAAGATAAACCGATGAACAACTAGACAACTGATGCAATTTCTCCTTGTTGTTCAACATACTCTTAAGGTTAGCGGAAAATCGAGGCATCATGACCAAAGCATCGGCGAAACTCACATTAAAGTGCAAATCACGAAACATTTTCATAAAAATCTCAAATTGGTAATTGTCGCGCTCTTGACGTTTCTCCTTTCTAAGTCTCGATGGATAGGGCAAAGGTGGTGTGGGTTGAGGCATAGGCATAGCCTTTGGAATCTCGGGTTCCAAGGTTGGTAATGGGTCAACCGTAGGTGTGGCATGAGCGGTACTTCGTGGGATTGGAACATGCTCCTTTTGGACCACCACCTCGGGTTCTTCCTCAATTGCATCCTCCGTAAGAGCAATTGGTTGAGGAGTCGGTTCCTTAAGTGTCTTACCACTACGTGTGGTAATCACTTTCATCTCACCCTTAGGGTTTGATACGGTGTTGCTAGGAAGACTACTCGAAGACGGTTTGCACATAATTGCCTCAAAAATAGATGAAATTTTATCCTTAAACATGGATTGACTCTTCTCGGCTTTAATCATCTCTTGCTTAATTTCATGTTGCCCTTGTTCCATTTTTTGTTGGTTTTGTTGTAACCTTGTTACATTTCCTTCCATTTTGTTGGTATGGATTTTAAGCTTATTTGCTAACTCATTTTTTAATTCTTTCTTCAAGTCGTTCTTAAACTCGGATCTTATGCTAATGATTTCTCTTTGAATGTTGTCAAACCTAGCATCGTTCCCATTAGCGTATTCAACAAATTCATTTGGAAGATCTTTCAACGTTTGCAAACTTTTGTTGTTGTTTTGAAAATCATTTTGATTTTTATTTGAAACTTGATTATTAGCCCCTTGATTTCCATAGTTTCCCTTGTTGTAATTATTTTTGAAACCAACTTGATTGTTGCGATAGTTGTTGTTAGCATTTTGATTTGAACCAAAACCCGGTAGAGTCAATTGATTAGAGCGGGTAACTTGACCGTTTTGGTTGTAAGTTCCCGTGGCCGCGTAGGCACTCGAAGTGTTACCACCGTTGGTAATTCACTCGGAGAAATCATGACCTCCACCACAATACATGCATGAAACCTCAACCGCTTTAGCCGTAGCGGGAGCACATGGTTCTCCTACTTTGAACTCAATCAAAAGACTTTTAAGCTTATCAAAGGTTTTGTTATCCAAGTTCGCCTCAATTTGGCATGCATCGATGGTAGTAGACAAAGAAGGTGAAGCCGAAGACGAAGCCTTACGAACACTAGACGTGCTACGAGGACTATACACCTTAGATCTATTCTCAATTATCACCAAAGCTTCCTCAACCGTTTTACACAAAAAAATTACCACCCGCGGCGGCATTAAGATAATCCCTTTCATGATCATTAAGTCCATTGTAAAACGTATCAATTTGATGCAAGTCGGAAAAACCATGATGAGGACACTCATGTAACATTTCCTTAAACCTATTCCAAGCCGTTGAAAAACTTTCATTAAACTCTTGTGAAAATTTTGAAATCTCGTTTTTCAAATGCGTAGTCTTAGAGGGCGGAAAAAACAGGTTCACAAACTTAGACACGAGATCCTTCCACGTCAATATAGAATTGGGTGGCTCTTTCTCTAACCAAATTTTAGCGGGCCCCGCTAAGGAATACGGAAAAAGCATCATCTTAATCGAGTCATTAGCAACATCCTTAAACTTGCAAGTGGCGGTAAGACGATTGAATTGGCGGATATGGTTGTGTGCATTGTCCTTCTAATCACCACGGAATTTGTTGTTTTGAATCATCGACAACAAACTCGTTTTCACTTCAAAATTCTCCGCAAGGATAGCGGGAATCACAATAGCCTCTCCATAACCCTCGGTGGGTGCTTGAAGTAACTCCATCATAGTACGATTCGCCATGGTTGGTTCTTTCTCTACAATGGGTTCAACAATGGGAGATTCTTCACTAGAAGATGTTTGGTTTCCTTCCTTTTAACGACGTTTACGTGCACGTCTTGCTTTGGAGCGAGTTTGCATAAACGTCACGTACAACGAGGGGATGAGCAAAGAAGATTCTTTTTGGTGTTTTGTATTTTTCCAATTTTTTGTGGTTTTTGATTGTTTTACTTTTTTTTGATTTTTGTGATTGTATTAAGTAGAACAAAATCTACAAATCTCCTCCTTAATCAAATCTCTTGATTAAAGAAGCCTCAAGGAATGAAAATGATCATGTGAAGTGAACGCCTTCGATGACTTTAGAACGTTGGTGGAACACCAAAACGTTCAAGAGGGTTTAATCAATGAAACCAAGAAAATATATATGATACTTAGTAATACTTTGGGCGGTAAAACCCTCGATTAGCTCTCAAAATAAAATACTCACAATCAAGCGGGGAAACGAGGCGGCGTGAAGCACTTAAGAGCCTTTTTCCTTAGGATATATTTTATAATATCCGCCTTATACCCACCTTATAGTTTGTATTTTTCAAAATTGAACTTCACGAAAGTATTTATCTATTTTTGCCTTTTTCTTTGGTTTGAGATTCGAATACAATGATTGGTTAATGACCTCCCAAGTCAAGGTTGTGATTTCTCACTTTTGGAGTACTTGTGAATTTATTGTTCTACGTATACAATATGGTAATAGTATTCACACAAAAAAACGAAAAACCGATAATACGTATTAGTAGAGTGCTACTAATACAAATAGATATTATGGCTATATATAAAAACAACAATTGCCAAATCAAAACACAACACGCCTCCCCAGCAGCGGCGCCAAAATTGATGTAACCTTTTTACACACCTTTAGGAAAAGGAGGCAAAATAGTGGAAAGTATTAAGTGTCGGTTTAGGAAAACCAAGCACTAATGACCAATGGTGAAAGTTTGTTTCCCAAGGAGGCTAGTGTGTTGTGTAGAGAAATGGTTAACTATGTGATTATATGATTATGAGAAAGAAAATAGAAATGGGATAAGAAGAGATTGATGGTTACGATGACGGATTACACTAACACGAAAAGGTCATACACGTAAAACCGTAAAAAGCACAAAATTTAAAACTTTACTCTAAAAATTCCCAAAAAATTGCAATAAATCCTAAAAAATGTATTAAGAGTTTACAAAAAATCAAAAATCACCCAAACCTTTTATTTAATTAAATAATGATTTTTTAATGGTAATTAAATCCCTAAAAACCAATTTAATTAACAAAAAGCCCAAAATTAGATTTATCACTTTGTAAACCTCTAAAATACCCTAACTTAATTTAAAACTATTTTTGAAAATTTTAAAAATAATTAAAACTATTTAAAATTAATTAAAAACTATTAAAACTTAAAATAATTCAAGAAAATAACTGAAAGACCCTAAAAATATTTGGAAAGTTGTAAAATTCCTAATTAAGTGTCTAGAGTCTAGGAAAAATATAAAAACTTAGAAAATCAGACTTTTAATTTTTAATAATAAAATAATATTAAAATATTAATAAAAATCCTAAAATCCTAAAATATTCTAAAAAGTTGCAAACTAGCTAATTTTAACCTAAATAACACGGAAATGAAGTTGAAATTACCTAAATACCCTTATTGGGCCTAGAAAATGGGCTAAAGTCCAAACAGTCCCTTAATGGGCTTAGAATTGGCCCAATAAGAAAAAGTGGCTCAAATTAGCCCAAAAACTACTACTTGACTCAAAATTTGATTCTGAACAACTTTTTACAAAGGCCCAAAAGCTGAAAATGTGAAATAAGCAAGCTTATACCAAACAGCTTATTCTTAATGGGCCTTTTGGCCCATTAAGCTATAAGCTAATGCCATAAGCTCAAATTAGACACACAATCTTCTTTTGAGCTAACTAAGACTTCTTTAAAAAAAATTCGAAATAAGCCAAAGGAATAAGCCTGAAAATGCAAAAAGCAATCTACAGAAAATGACAAAATAGTCGTTTTTGAGTTCTACGCTATCCCAAGAGCTGATTCAAATTGCAAAAGCTTGTAAATGACTTAACTAAGCTTAATCAACAAAACATTTTCAAATAAGTTGACTCAATAAGCTGGAAAAAGCAAATAAGCACTTATGAAAAAGTCAAATAAGTTGGTTTTCTATCAAAAAGTCAAAGTCAAAGTCTAATAAGCTCCAGTTCAATCAAATGGGTCAAATAATGAAGATCTATCACAAAAAATAAGTTGTTGCAGGTTTGGATAAGCCAAAATGGCTTATTGATAAGCTGACTGACAATTTGTACTAGCAGGGGCTAGTTCTGAGTGTTGAGTAGTGGAAACTTTTTCCACTGCTTGACTTGTTGACTTTTTTGTCTTTAGTGACTTTTTTGGAGATTCAGGTTACACAAAGGCACCCGATTGATCAGTGGATCAAGAGGAGTCAAACACAACAAACAAATCACAATCACAATCACCCAATTTATACAGTTAATTCAATCAATCACCAGATCTAATACAGACATGAACACTTAAGCAGCTATGAACTTATAAGCTGTTATAGCAATATTTAGCCAACCAAATTGCACCAAAAGCATACACAAGCTATTATAAACTCAAATGAACAAGTTTAAACAGTTTTCATGCAATGGCTCAAAGCCTAAATCAAGATTCAAGCAAATGAAGGTTACTGATGAACACTAACACAAACAATTTTCACTTTTTCTGATGCACTTGACCAACAAGCCAGATTCAATCACTCATATCTATCACATATGTTATATAAATGATGTTTTAACAACTTTTAACCCTAAGCATGCATAAATTCTATATTTTACCAAAATCTTAGGTCAAAAACAGTTAAAATCACTTAGATATAGCACAATGTATGATTCAAGGTTTCAAACCCAAAAACTTGCAACAAATAGCTCTCAAACAAGTGTATGACAGATAATAAGCACAAACACAAACTTCTAACAACACAATACCAAGTTATGATTTCAAACAGGTAATCCCAAACACCCTTTTAACTTTTCAAAACCAACATTTTCAAATAAAAAGTGAGTTTAAGATCACCCAAGCCCAAATTAACACAATAACAGATAAGATAAGGAGATTCAAGCAAGTTTAAGCCACAAAATTCACAAGAACACAAGCAACACTCAAATATCACAAATATCCAATATTTTATCAGATTTTGAGATTAAGGGTGTGTACCTCATGGATGTACATCCACACCCACGAACATTGAGCCTATGTACTAGCAAGAACAAGTACAAGCTTCCACAACAAAGCCTGCTAAGATTCAACAAGGTTAGAAGCAAAATAGTAAAATCCGAAAAGTGAAAAGCCTTGATTAATGCAACTCTTGTCCTCCACACTTGATTATCCCCAAGTTATAAGCTTCACCACACCTTGATAACACAATATCAGGATGCTATGATCAGCCTTATAGCCCAAGAATTCCAAGATAGACCAAGAACTTAGCAAAATATCAATCTTGAAGGAAAATGTGCAAACTTTTGCACACTCCTTTAAAACAGGTTTTGAGATTCAAGATTATCAAACTAAGAACAAAAAGAAGCAGATATAAAGGATGGCACTTGAGCTTTCTTCAACATTTCAAACACATTTCATTAATACTAAAATGGATTTACAGAAAAGTGAACCAAGGAAAATTCAAGAGCAAGCTAAAATGTAATGAACTAAGGCCTTTATATAGGCATACAATGAACTAGTTAAGCTGAAAAAAACGTGAAACCCTAACTATGGAAGTCCCCAAATTGCCCTTTGAAGTTTGAACTTTTTGGAGAATCATGTGACTGATTTTGGAGTCTTGTGGTAGCTGGCATGTGAAAACTTGATCAAATGGTGTGAAATAAGCTTAGGATGTAAGCTGAATCCTTGGACGTTGGATGACTGTCCAAAATTTAGCAGTTAGCTCAAAGGTGTAGCAGGGGAATCTCATGTGGGGTTCCTTGGTGATGTAGCATGTGTTTTTGGTGTTGGGTTATGATTAAGGGATGCTTAATCATCATTCTGGAGGTTATTGGGTGTTAATTGCAAACGGATTAAGAAAGCCCAAATCATGTTCTTGAGGTGAATAGTTGGTGTTTAATTCGTTTTCATGTTTAAACCAGGTGTTTTGCGCCAAATTTAAACTAATCAAAGATTAGTTAAATAATCTGGTGAGTGGGAAATGAGGTGGCAAGGCTGAGGGCTCCCATAGGTGGATTTTTTGTAGTGGGGCATGATGTGATCGTGATAGTACAGTGATAATTACATACGTTATAGGGTAAATTAGAAAATTACCTTTAGGAAAAAGTAATAGTCTAAAATTACCAAAGACGGATTCAATTAAACACGTGATGAACCAAGTTCGTTATACACGAAGTCTTATGAATTTGAGACGTTTTGCTTTGATTTGGACAATTGATTCGAATTGGTTTTCGGTTTTTAAACTAAAAATTAAATCTACCAATTTTAAACTTAATTTTATCCTAAAGTGCATGAATCGTAAACCCCAATTTATTTTAATCTAATAACAATTACATAAAAATTAAAACTATTAAAATTTTAAACTATCAAATTAAAACTTAATTATTTAAGTACTTTTACACTATTTAGAAATCTATTTAAACTTTTTAAACTAATTAAATCTATTAAAAATTACTTAAACCAAATCTATTTTTAAAACTATTATTTTTTTATTTAAATCTAAAATAATAAAAATCTAATTATTTAAAAACTAGTTAAACTTTTAAAATTAATAAAAACATTTTTTTTATTTTTTTATTTTTTATATTATATTTTATTTTGCTTATTATCTAAAAAAATAACTTTATAAAAGAAGTTTAATTAGATGATTACAAATGAAGATAAAAGTAAATAAGAGTTATTAATGAAAATCAGCCAGCTATAACACTAGTTACTATATTAATTAAACAAATGACAGTAAAATCAAAAGAGCTTGCAGCTCAGATGGAAAACACGTTTGGTGTTCATCCGTGAGGTCACGGGTTCGATCCACATGGGTGGATAATTTGATAATCTATTCTTTTGGGTTACAAAAATTATTCAAGACAAAGTGATTTCACTTTGTCCAATCATACGTATAGTAATAACTAAGAACCAGTTTCCCAATCAATTTGTATGGACTGCTAACATAAAACAGATCAATTAAACAAAAAAAAACATATCAACAAACAAAAGGAATTATCAGAAAATCAAATGACAAGCATCAGCAATATCTTATCAGACAGCAAAATCAAAATAACTGGTTCTTATAACAGATCAGCAGTCCATTATGAACATATTCAAAATCTATCATAAAATAACAGTAACTCTAACATTCAAATACTGTAATAATCAATGACATCTGGTATTAACGAAAGCACATAAAGTACAGCGAGCAGACTATATGACCAAAAAACTCGAAAACTTGGCAGACTTGATACCAATACCTAATAGATTTACAAACCATGTTCAGCATTCTTCTAACAGTGATAGTAGTAATATAACAACGAAAACAAAGCAATAGCAAATTAAGGCCGAGACAGTTAACTAAATCCCTAAAATAATTCAATTCAACTTAGCATGCTTTCAACATCAGTGATCTTCCATGAACATCCTCACAACCTCTTATATCTCAGATTATCTAACATAATGCAGCAACTAAGAAAACAGATGACACAAGTTCACATTCCAACAAGTTCAGTATTTAGCTATAATATCTAAATAAGCCTATCAATCAATTCATCACACCATAGCAGCTTAATCATTAAAATCAAAACAAATAAGATTCATTCGTTATTCTAAACAAATTTATAAACATAAACGTTAAAAAGAAAAAAAAGTAGAACCTTTTGGAGATTCCTTTGAGACGAAGTGCAGCGCTGAGCTGACTTAAACACTTAAACTAAACCACCGTGTACCAAAAAAAACATCACCATCATCGAGCTAAGATTCGAACCAACATTCACGAATCAACAATATTATTTATATTTAACCAGTGGGGTTGAATAACTCTCCCTTATCTCTTTTGATTATTCAAAATTAAGCTATTAATAAAGCTCAACGAATAATCACTTAATAACATCAATTTATAATGTAAGAAATTTGTATAAAGTTTAAACAGTTATAAAGAACACGAGATAAAAATGATACTGAAACCAAATTTTATTAATCTTTAATTGAACATTACCATAACTTGAAAAGAAAATTACAATTTTCTACACTAAAATTGACATTATAAACTTACAAAAAAGAATAGGATGAATATAACAATGAGAAAGGGGGGTTTTTATAGTTGAACCCGAGGCTTGGGATGAGGAGTTTGTTGAGCAGATTAACTCATCTTGACCGTCAATTTGGCATCTTCATACTCTCTTTCATCACTTTCTTGATCCAAAGGCTGAGAAATACCCACCCTTCACTCGGATTGCTAACGTGGCAGGTTATTGTACTTCTTGTGCTAGTTTGGTGCATATGTGGCAATCGATGATTGGTGGATGGTTGGTGATGTGCTGTCACACCCAATCAGGGATGAGAAAAAGCATCTTCTTGGCTCCGAAAACATGGGGAATTAATTCCCACTCGTGTGCAACACACGTGTTTAGCAAAACCCCCAATTTATTTTGGTGATTTAATGGATTAGGGTTTTGGTGAATAGTGGTTAGGGTAAAAATGTGATAACAACATTTTTACTAGTTGAAAGAGAGTTCGTTTTCTCGGTATCTTCTCGAATTGATCTCCAGTTAATTGTGTGAGATTAGTTGTTCTTGGTGAAACAAATATTTTTGGTTTTATAAAATAAATGAGCAAGACTTAATAATAAATGACAAGAAATTAAAACAAGTTAAAATGTAAACGGTGCGATATTTAAAACTTTTTAAAATTAAATGACGAGAAATAAAAGGACGTAAAATTAAAACTTAACAAAAAGTAAATGATGCAAATAAAAACTTAAACTAAAAGAAAAGTGAATAAATATTCAAATAAATAAAAAGGCGGAAAAAATCAAACTTGAAATTAAAAGAAGGAAACTTAAAAAAAACAGAAAGAACCTTGATTCGGAAGTTTCAAACTTCCGGATGAATAGGCTTCATTCGGAACTTCTGACTTCCGGATGAAGCTTGCTTCATTCGGAAGTTTTGGACTTCCGGATGAAGGTTGTTTCATTCGGAAGTTTTGGACTTCCGGATGAAGGTTGCTTTATTCGGAAGTTTTGGACTTCCGGATGAAGGCTCCTTCATTCGGAACTTTAATACTTCCGGATGAAGCTTGCTTCATTCGGAACTTCAAACTTCCGGATGAAGGTTGTTCACTCGGAACTTCAGACTTCCGGATGAAGCTTCTTGGGAATGATGGAATACAGTAACTACCAAACCCGAAGAACAGGGGATAAACAGTAAACGCGATTTATCCTTAAATCAACCAAAATCAAACGAACGATTAAACCAAAACAACCAATAAGCATCAACTAACAATAGTCAATCAAAACAAATCATCAAAACTAACAAACATAACCAAATTAATCAAAACCCACTTGATCAAAAGCATAAAAATTCAAGAATATGAACAATCAAGATAAAGAACAAATCAAACAAGAAAGGAAGAAGATGAAGAATTAAAAGCTTAAATAAAAAGTATGGATTCAATAACAAAAGCTTAAACACAAATTAATCTAGAGAGAGAAAGTATATCTCTAGAGAGAGAAACTACCTACTCCTAATCTATCCTAAAAACTAACCCCCCCTCTCACATGTTGTGAGGGTGGTATTTATAGGAGAGGGGAGTGGTTGGTGGCTTCCTTTTTTCTTTCTTTTTTTCTTGGTCCTTAGTCTTTCAGTCTTTTAGTCTTCTTAAATTCTTCGACTTTTCAGACTTCGTCTCGGGATTTCTTTGAACTCGTCTTGTAATTTCTTCATAATTTAGACTTGAGTTCTTCGGCTTTTAGTAAACTTCCGTCTTTTGACTTTTTCTTCGATAAATCTTCAGAATTGGTCTTGGACTTCCGTTCTTTTTCCACTCTTGATCTTTCGACTTCTTCTTTCGTCTTTTTCTTCAATAAAAGCCCGTGAAAGCCGTGTTTTCTACACTTTTCACCTTCTCGACCCTGAAACACAATAAAAACACAAACCACGCATAATTCCGCCATTTACGACATAAAATATACGTTTAGGTCCCGTTTTAATGTAATTAAGTGGTAGAAAAGATGGGTGTTTTCACACCTATCAAAATGTTACTGGT
This sequence comes from Glebionis coronaria, assembly GCA_025667525.1. Taxonomy (NCBI): domain Eukaryota; kingdom Viridiplantae; phylum Streptophyta; class Magnoliopsida; order Asterales; family Asteraceae; genus Glebionis; species Glebionis coronaria. Next base: position 245,643,031 of record CM046876.1, read on the forward strand.
TTTATTTGTGGAGTGGGGAAGAAAGGTAATAGGTTTTTTTTTACTTTGGTTTTATCGAAAAGTGGAGTGTGGATAAACGTAAATAAAGGTGAGTGGGTGGGGGAATTATTTGACTGAAAAGTTAAAATAACTTTTCATTTACCAAAAACGTGTAAATGTGTTAAGACTTTATAATCGTTCTCCATGTGTAACCCTAATTGGGTTTGAGAGGCCCAAATAACGTCCCACACCTTGATTAATATGAATTGAAAATGGGCTTGTAGCCCATTCGTTATTTAATCCGTCCCATAGAGAGTAAAATGGGCTTTTGGTTGGGATTTTGATCCAAAGATAATGAATACTTGCTTCTTTATTGGGCTTTGGGCCCATTTATCATAAGTGGGACCCACAAGCCTTTCAAACTCCATAAATGATTAAGTCCGCTAAAATCAAGCTCGAAGTTGGCTTTGTTGATCTTTTTCTTTAAACTCGTGTCGGTTTCGCCGGTTTTCGTCAACTTGGTACCTACACACATGAAAACAAGAACATACAAATACAAGGCAAATTTGATACATTTATTGCATTTATTTATTGTTTTAAGATACAATTGATATGAGTAAAATCACTCATATCAAACTCCCCCTTGCTAAGCAATTGTCGTGTCCTCACGCAATGATAAAATAAAACACTAACTACACCTTTATTCAACTTTTGATATTTTATTTTGCAAACGACATAATGTATTGCTTTCATTATTGAAAAATAACTTTAAGGATCATAAAACTCAAATAGATTCATCGTCCTCGACTTTTTCACTTTTCCATGCCAAGTGTAAAAACAAGATCATTGTCAATCATAAGCCCCAAAATTAAACCAACTCATACAAGTAATTTGTGTTAAAATCAATCTCCTATTAATCCTAATTGTATCTCTAGATTTTATTTGTCATTCACCCAAAGGCTCATTTGACTTTATTTGATATTATTAGTCCAAAAATGAAGGCAAGAACGGTGTAAACTCAACACTCAAAACCTAACCTCGACTTCAAAAACCGTTGTCACTAAAGAAAGCCCACATCAAGGATAACTTAACACGATTTAGGGATAAATCCCCGGACCTGAAATTTGGCTAATAGGACTACTTAAAAGCAAAAATAAAACCTCCAAAGTCAATTATGACCTTATTAATGGAGTTAGCAACAACTACATCATACCACCTTGCGGCTCTTTAAGATGCAATTGTGCTCCTTCTTTAAAATCCACACCCGAAGGCTCCTTGGACAAAAATAAGGGAATTGACATCACCATCCCACCTTATGGCTCATAATGATGAAGCAATTTTTATTCAACACGTCCCCTCGCCATACACCCTAAGGCTCTAATGACAAGGTTAGCGCTACATGACTCCCACCCGAAGGCTCCTAGAGAACATGTTTTTATTTATTCTTCTTTATTAATATGATATTTATAGTAAGCCAAATTTCCGCAATCCCATGATCAAAAGTCCATGACGCTGGCACCCTTAATGTGTTCTCACTTTAATTACAAGGGAAGAAAAAGAAGGAGTTACGAGTTAAGATATCAAGCATAAACCGCTAAAAACTTCATTTATTAAGCAATTATTATTCAAGTGTGGAAAGTAAATACGAGGAGATTAAATCAAACACAAAAATACTTGCACAAAGAACAGTTAATTTTAGAAACTTATGATTGAACTCTATCATCTCTTGTTCTCCATATTATAAAATTCCAAAAATTTGAAATCAATGGATACTTAGCCTATTAAATCCAAGTTTTGGGTTTTCAAGTCATCTATAGGATCCTGCATCTTCTTATACTTTTTCAGGTTTTAGAATTTGCATTTTAAAGTTCCCTTGATAAACGACTTTCTAGGATCAATTATAGGAGCTTGCGAAAAGTTCTTGTTCTTAACCCGTATGAATTAAGACTTTCGCATTTTAAAGCTCCCTATATAAAAGCATAGAAAAACTTAATTCAAATACGTTAAGGAAAAGCTAAAGTAAAAACCGAGTCGAGTCAAAAACTATTTTTATTTTCACCAACAGAAAGCCTACATTTGTGTCAAAAGCACTTATTTGCTTTATTAAAACTTAAAAATAACACTAAAAATTTAAAATTTTTATGAAAAATGAGAAATAGATTACGTTTAGACACGACAAAAGAAATTGCAAGCGATTATATTGATTGACTCCCCCATGCTAAAACCAAACATTGTCCTTAATGTTTCTTAGCTCAAGAGTAACACCCCCTTGCTAAAACACGAAGAGTCTAATGCAAAATCCTAACGTGGAAAGAGCACGTAAATCTATTAGCCGTTTATTAATTATGCCTCAAGATAAAACGTTAGTCGATAAAAATCAAAGGATAAAGAGTGTGCCCATTTTTGGCAATCAAAGATAGGAAGATCAAGTGGACCGGAAAAAACCGAACACGAGAGTCTTCAAATATTAGGGTCATACCTAAGATTCACAACACAACAAAACACGAGCACGAGCTTGAAAGATCAAGCCTTATTAGTTGTTAGAAAATAGAAAGAAGATAGAATGTATGGGACTCCCCCACAAGGCACCTCGTTTTTGTTAACCGAGTCATGAGCTCGACTTGATCCCCGCATTCATTGGTCCTTAGGGAAAGTGGTGAAAACCGGCATAATGGAATAGAATCCATGATAAAGCACGATGCCGGGGTTAAAGATCTCATCCTCATTGTCGGATGACAAACGAAAGGATAAAACTCCAACATGAATCTCCAAAAAGAGATGGTAGTCACAAATCACGATATGGATAAAGCATGCTCCCCGAGATAAACTCGCACCAAGATGATCGGAAAATCATTCAATTATTGCATCGGTGAAATGCCGAGATTTCCCTAGATCAACGATTACGGGGTTGAATACCTTGTCCACGTGTGAGAAAGGAATAGACAACAAGGTGTCGTCCCCCCATGCTAATCCAAAATCATATGAAGCACATGGTAATGGTGGTATAAAAGTCTCAACACTAGTGGTTTCAACTTGCATGACTTTGTTGACCTTATCACTCTTAGGAATGTGAATAAAGGGGTCATGGCACTCAAAATGAGTCGCATTAAAAACCCGCACATTAAGATCAACGCGAGTGGGAGGGAGATTGGGAATAAAGAAAGTTTCTCCATCCGGGCCGACATATTCATCATCACAAAAGGTGTGAGATGAAGGAGGTAGGATGTTCTCAAAATCCTCTTTAAACAATGGATTATTGTTCATTGAAGCTTCAAAGAGAGGATTCGAGTAAGTCACAAAAGTGTCGTCATTCTTGTCATCACAAGATATATCCGACAAAGTATCAAGTATGTCACACTCGGATATAAGATCATCATTCTCATTAGAAGGAAATTCATCGGTGAATTCCTCGAGAATGGTAGGTAAAACACGAGAATCATGATCGATCTCGAGATCGGAAACGTCTTCACTTCCCCGTGGAAGTGTATCAATGATAGCAAAAAGTTCATCGACGAACTCATCCAACGAATAGTCACTAACCTCACTCGGTGTGAAGTTAGGAATCAAAGGCTCTTCAACAGAAGATTGTGCCTTAGGAACATCAATTTGATCCTTAGAAGAGAGTGAAAATGAGTCCATTTTCAAAGATTGTTCAATTAAAGCAATATCACTCTCGGGATCAAAATTCTCGCTATTAAGCTCACTAGCATCAAATGGTGCACTTAGGTATTCATCAATTTGTTTTTCAATCTTAGAACTATCATCCTCGTGTGGAGTGAGTGGAGATGAGGTAAGATTACAACATGATTCAACAAAGTTAGGTTTATCAAGTTCAACACTTTCGAATTTCTTAGGAACCAATCTTGGAATTTTTTCCGGTTTGAAAATCATATGTTTATTACCATGAAACAATTTAAGCTCCCCTACTTTCATATCAACTAAAACATCGGCCGTGCACGAAAATGGTAGTCCTAAAATGATAGGCACACGAGGATTTGGCTCATAATCATTGATTGCAAAATCGGCTAGGTAAACGAACTCCCCCACTTTAACAATGACATTTTCCGTTATACCAACCGGACGAGTGGTGGTACCATTAGCAAGCTCAATGATCATTCGAGTGGGTATAAGTCGCAAATAGTCAAGAGTTTTCCAAATGGCTAAGGGCATTACGTTAATACTAGCTCCTAGATCGGCTAGAGCTTTGTATTCCCCAAGCTCATAAAAAACACAAGGTATCAAGAATTGACCCGGATCATTATATTTCTTAGGAAATAAATCAAGGAAATCCGAGGTACTAATCACATTTAAAGTAGCCTTGGTGACATTACGAAAGGTTTCTTTATGTGGCACATAAAGCTCAAGCTTTCTTTCTAAATTATCATAAGCGGTGATAGACTTAAGCTCTCCCCTTGGGTTTGGAATGATGTTACTAGGTAAGCAACCCGAAGACGAGGATGGTTTGGACATGAAAGATTCAAACATCGAAAGCAATTTGTTTTGATTTTGTTCTAAACTTTGTTGCAAACGATTTTGACTTTGCTCTATTTGTTGCTCAAAACGGTTTTTGTTTTGCTCTAATCTTTGTTCCATTCTTTGTTGATTAAGCTCAATCTTGTTATTTTGCCCCTTTAGCGTATTTTGAAACTCATTTTTCAAAGTTGCCATTTGTCCTTGAATGTTGTTTTGAAAAGCTTTCAAATTTGCCTTGTTCGTCTTAATGTAGATTGACAAATCATTTTGATTATTGTGAAAACCTTGATTGTTTTGATTAGCATTAAACCCATTTCCTTGATTAAAATTCCGTTGGTTACCACGGTTAAAATTATTCCCATTATTTCCATTGTTGTACCTATTTTGAACCGGTGGAAAACCCGATGGAGCAACATGATTTTGACGAGGAACTTGATCGTTGGAGCCATAAGTTCCCGTCGCGGAAAAAGCACTAGCTTGATCAAACCCCGTGGTTAAACAAACATAATTAGGATGTGCTCCACCACATGATACACAAACATTCTCAACCATATTAATCGATCCATGAGGATTCTTCCTAAGCTCATTCAAAATCGTGTTAATCTTAGAGTCCAATCTAGCAATCTCGGGATTAAATGAATTCACATTGGAAACACCCGATGTGTTTCGTGAATATTGTGCTCTAGATTTATTCTCAATTATACACCACGCGTCTCTTGGAGTTTTTCTTAAAAGATAACCACCCGCGGCGGCATTTAACGAATCTTGATCAATCATATTAAGCCCATTATAGAAAGTATTAATTTGATGCAATTCCGAGAAACCGTGGTGTGGACATTGTCTCAACAAATCTTTAAATCTTTCCCAAGCAACCCCAAACGATACATGCACTTTTTGTTCAAATCTAGTGATCTCATTCTTAAAGTGTGTTGTCTTAGATGGTGGAAAGAAATAATTCATGAACTTAGACACTAAATCATCCCATGTTAAGATCAAACCCGGTGGTTCTTTCTCATACCAAATCTTAGCATTACCCTCGAGAGAGTACGGAAAAAGCATGAGCTTAATCGCGTCATTCGACACATCTCTAAACTTGAGAGTCGAGGTAATTTGAAGAAAATTCCGAATGTGAGAGTGCGGGTTATCGGTCTCCTTGCCACGAAATTGGTCGGCACGAATGAGCGATAAAAGACCCGTCTTAATCTCATAATGATCCGTCAAAATAGCCGGCACAACGATTGCTTCCACATACCCTTCGGTGGGTGCACGGAGCAATTCCTCCATTGTTCGGTTATCGGCCATCTCTAAAACAATAGGTGTAAGTTCGGGTTCCAAAATTCGTTGTTGACGATTTCTATTTCTACGAGGAATATTTTCAAGCCTATTAAAATCAATAACAAGTCTAGAATAACGTAATTGCATACAATGACGAGAATTTAGAGGATTGAAGAAAAGAAATTAGACAAGAAGAAGATTATTTTTGGTATTTTATTTGGTATTGCTCAATCAAAAATGATCGATAAAAACAAGGAATAAGGATAACTACTATGGAAGTAAATTACCCTCGGTCGACTTTGAAACGATATGTGAAAACCTAAGCGTCTCGAGGTTCAATAAGTAAACTACAAAAATAAGATATAATATTACTTGAGTTGGCAAACCAATAATAGGTCGTCCCTCTCAATATACGCACAAGCAAGCGGGGAAACGAGGTGGCACAAAGCACTTAAAAACCTTTTTCCTTAGACGGTCTTTTATAGCACGTCGCCTTATACCCACCTTATAGTTTGTATAAATCGAGTTCAAACTTCTTATTAGTATTTATCTATTTTGCCTTCAAATTTTGTTTTGGATTCGAATACAATAGCTAGGTGATGAAATCCCAACTAAGGCCTTATTTGAAAAGTATGTAAATTTATTGTTCTACGTAATACAATATATTAATCACAAAAAACGAGAAAAACGATACATACTATAATAATAGAAAAATAACAAAACTTTCCGAGGACGGAAAGAGTCTTCAAATCAACGATCAACAAATCTCCACGAAAACGAATCGTATACAAGATCCCCGGCAGCGGCGCCAAAATTTTTGATGTAATCGTGATAGTATAGTGATAATTAGATACGTTATAGGGTAAATTAGAAAATTACCTTCAGGAAAAACTAATATTCTAAAATTACCAAAGACGGATCCAATTAAACATGTGATGAACCAACTTCGTTGTACACGAAGATCTTATGAATTTGAGACGTTTTGCTTTGATTTGGACAATTGATTCGAATTGGTATTCGGTTTTTAAACTAAAAATTAAATCTACCAATTTTAAACTTAATTTTATCCTAATGTGCATGAATCGTAAACCCCACTTTATTTTAATCTAAAAACAATTACTTAAAAATTAAAACTATTAAAATTTTAAACTATCAAATTAAAACTTAATTATTTAAGTAAATTACTTTTACACTATTTAGAAATCTATTTAAACTTTTTAAACTAATTAAATCTATTAAAAATTACTTAAACCAAATCTATTTTTAAAACTATTATTTTTTTTATTTAAATCTAAAATAATAAAAATCTAATTATTTAAAAACTAATTAAACTTTTAAAATTAATAAAAACATTTTTTTTATTTTTTTTATTTTTTTTATATTATATTTTATTTTGCTTATTATCTAAAAAATAACTTTATAAAAGAAGTTTAATTAGATGATTACAAATGAAGATAAAAGTAAATAAGAGTTATTAATGAAAATCAGCCAGCTATAACACTAGTTACTATATTAATTAAACAACTGACAGTAAAATCAAAAGAGCTTGCAGCTCAGATGGAAAACACGTTTGGTGTTCATCCGTGAGGTCACGGGTTCGATCCACAGGGGTGGATTATTTGATAATCTTTTTTTTTTTGGTTACAAAAATTATTCAAGACAAAGTGATTTCACTTTGTCCAATCATACGTATAGTAATAACTAAGAACCAGTTTCCCAATCAATTTGTATGGACTGCTAACATAAAACAGATCAATTAAACAAAAAAACATATCAGCAAACAAAAGGAATTATCAGAAAATCAAATGACAAGCATCAGCAATATCTTATCAAACAGCAAAATCAAAATAACTGGTTCTTATAAAAGATCAGCAGTCCATTTTGAACAGATTCAAAATCTATCAGATAATAACAATAACTCTAACATTCAAATACTACAATAATCAATGACATCTGGTATTAATGAAAGCACATAAAGTACAACGAGCAGATTATATGACCAAACAACTCGAAAACTTGGCACACTTAATACCAATACCTAACAGATTTACAAACCATGTTCAGCATTCTTCTAACAATGATAGTAGTAATATAACAACGAAAACAAAGCAATAGCAAATTAAGGCCGAGACAGTTAACTAAATCGCTAAAATAATTCAATTCAACTTAGCACGCTTTCAAGATCAGTGATCTTCCATGAACATCCTCAGAACCTCTTATATCTCAGATTATCTAACATAATGCAGCAACTAAGAAAACAGATGACACAAGTTCATAATCCAACAAGTTCAGTATTTAGCTATAAAATCTAAATAAGCCTTCCAATCAATTCATCACACCATAGCAGCTTAATCATTAAAATCAAAACAAATAAGATTCATTCGTTATTCTAAACAGATTTATAAACATAAACGTTAAAAAGAAAAAGAAGTAGAACCTTTTGGAGATTCCTTTGAGACGAAGTGCAGTGCTGAGCTGACTTGTACACTTAAACTAAACCACCGTGCACCAAAAAAAACATCACCATCATCGAGCTAAGATTCGAACCAACATTCACGAATCAACAATATTATTTATATTCAACCAGTGGGGTTGAATAACTATCCCTTATCTCTTTCGATTATTCAAAATTAAGCTATTAATAAAGCTCAATGAATAATCACGTAATAACATCAATTTATAATGCAAGAAATTTATATAAAGTTTAAACAGTTATAAAGAACACGAGATAAAAATGATACTGAAACCAAATTTTATTAATCTTTAATTGAACATTACAATAACTTGAAAAGAAAATTACAATTTTGTACACTAAAATTGACATTATAGACTTACAAAAAAGAAAAGGATGAATATAACAATGAGAAAGGGGGGTTTTTATAGTTGAACCCGAGGCTTGGGATGAGGAGTTTGTTGAGCAGTTTAACTCATCTTGACCGTCAATTTGGCATCTTCATACTCTCTTTCATCACTTTCTTGATCCAAAGGCTGAGAAATACCCACCGTTCACTCGGATTGCCAACGTAGCAGGTTATTGTGCTTCTTGTGCTAGTTTGATGCATATGTGGTAATAGATGATTGGTGGATGGTTGGTGATGTGCTGTCACACCCAATCAGGGATGAGAAAAAGCATCTTCTTGGCTCCGAAAACATGGGGAATTAATTCCCACTCGTGTGCAACACACGTGTTTACCAAAACCCCCAATTTATTTTGGTGATTTAATAGATTAGTGTTTTGGTGAATAGTGGTTAGGGTAAAAATGTTACTGGTTTTATTTGTGGAGTGGGGAAGAAAGGTAATAGGTTTTTTTGTTACTTTGGTTTTATCGAAAAGTGGAGTGTGGATAAACGTAAATAAAGGTGAGTGGGTGGGGGAATTATTTGACTGAAAATTTAAAATAACTTTTCATTTACCAAAAACGTGTAAATGTGTTAAGACTTTATAATCGTTCTCCATGTGTAACCCTAATTGGGTTTGAAAGGCCCAAATAACGTCCCACACCTTGATTAATATGAATAGAAAATGGGCTTGTAGCCCATTTGTTATTTAATCCGTCCCATAGAGAGTAAAATGGGCTTTTGGTTGGGCTTTTGATCTAAAGATAATGAATACTTGCTTCTTTATTGGGCTTTTGGGCCCATTTATCATAAGTGGGACCCACAAGCCTTTCAAACTTCATAAATCATTAAGTCCGCTAAAATCAAGCTCGAAATTGGCTTTGTTGATCTTTTTCTTTAAACTCGTGTCTGTTTCGCCAGTTTTCGTGAACTTGGTACCTACACACATGAAAACAAGAAACATACAAATACAAAGCATATTTGATACATTTATTGCATTTATTTATTGTTTTAAGATACAATTGATATGAGTAAAATCACTCATATCAGGGCACGTGTCAATCTTCCATAGGTTAAGGTAAGTATCTTGTCTGCCATGATTCACCCCCTATCTTTCATAAACTTGTCACTTTGTAAATAATAGTGTAAAATCCGGATTCCTTTGTTGTTGAAGTTTCACTTTTCACACTTTTGCCCCAAATACTTTTCCAAAGTATTTTCAGGGGTATTTCTTTCCATTTTGTGATTCTTGAAGGACTATTTTGGCATTTTCTTGATTAATAATGGTCTTGACTTGTATGATTGACCTTTTGGAGGACTGAAATTGCCAAGTCATGATTAATGAGGGACCATTTTTGCCAAATCTTTAAAATTAAGGGTCCTTTTGGTAATTTTGATATTTTCAAAGGACCAAACTTGTAATTCTTGTATCTTGGAGTCCTTCTTGGTATGATTGACTTTGAGGAGGATATATATTGACATTTTGGTTTTGTTGAGGGACTAAAATTGCCAATTCTTCAAAGTGGAGGGCTCTTTTTGCAATATTGACAAACTTTAGGGACCAATCTTGTAATTATGAAGATACAAGGGTATAAAGTGTCAATTCTTCCATATTGGAGGACCCTTCTTCATGAATCTTCAAATCTTCAAGGGTTTTCTTAGGAAAATCTTCATTAGGGCTTGGTTCATTGTGCGGCTTCGTTTCCCGTGTTCGTTTTTGCATGATTCTTGTGATCTTTTGTCATTTTTACAATATCCGTACCTAAAATACACAAGCAACAAACACAAGCATATATTTGGGTATTTTCATGATATTTAATGCATTTTAAGCCCTTTTTGGACGATGAGACTATGTATAAAAGAAGTCTCATCATTGTCCATGATCCAAAACAACAAGTTTCGTGGTGACGAAAAGGACAACCCTCATAACCACATTCGCCATTTCAATCGTCTTACGTCGACTTGCAAGTTTAAGGACGTCTCGAATGACATGATTAAGATGATGCTTTTTCCGTATTCCTTAGCGGGGCCCGATAAAATTTGGTTAGAGAAAGAGCCACCCAATTCTATATTGACGTGGAAGGATCTCGTTTCAAAGTTCGTGAACCAAATTTTCCCGCCCTCTAAGACTACGCATTTGAAAAACGAGATTTCAAAGTTTTCACAAGAATATAATGAGAGTTTTTCAACGGCTTGGAATAGGTTTAAGGAAATGTTGCATGAATGTCCTCATCACGGTTTTTCCGACATACATCAAATCGACACATTTTACAATGGATTGAACGATCATGAACGAGATTATCTTAATGCCGCCGCAGGTGATAATTTTTTGTGTAAAACGGTCGAGGAAGCATTATTGCTCATCGAAAATAGGTCCAAGGTTTATAGCCCTCATAGCCCACCGAGTGTTAACAAGGCTTCGTCTTCGCCTTCATTGTCACATACCATCGATGCTTGCCAAATAGAGGCTAATTTGGAAAACAAGATTTTTGATAAGCTTAAGGGACTATTGATAGAATTTAAAGTTGGTGAATAACCCACTCTCGTTACGACTAAAGTGGTTGAGGTTTCTTATGTTTATTGTGGTGGAGGTCATGATTTCTCCGAGTGCATTACCGCTGGTGGTAACACTTCGAGTGCCTACGCGGCCACGGGAACTTATAACCAAAACGGTCAAGTTACCCGCACTAATCAATCGACTCCACCGGATTTTCCAGCAAATCAAAATGCTAACAATTATCACAACAATCAAGGTGGTTACCAAGGAAATAAAAGGAACAATTACAAGGGTAACAATTACAACAATGGGAATCAAGGGAATAGTTGTCAATTGCAAAATCATAACCAAAATCGTGATTTCCAAAATATCAATAAAGGGCTTTCAAATGCATTTTCAAAAGACATTCCAAATGAGATTTTGAACTAATTTAAGGCTAATGACGATAGGTACACAAATATGGCAAATGATGTGATAAACCTAAAGACTAAGTTTGAAACTCATAGTAACAAGATGGAAGGAAATGTGGTTAGGATCCAACAAAACCAACAAAAAATGGAAAAAGGTCAATATAAGATTGAACAAACTTTGCTTAGGTAGGAGCAAAATCAAAAGGCCGAAAAAGAGCAAGATAGGCAAGAACGTCAAAAATCGGAAAATAAACTTTTAGATTCTATCATGATGAGTAGAGCCTCTACTTCGGGTGGTCTTCCTAGTAACACCGTGTCAAACCCGAAGGGAGAGATGAAAGTGATTACCACACGTAGTGGTAAGACCTTTAAGGAGCCGACTCCTCAACCAATTACTCCTACGTATGAGGAAATTGAGGAAGAACCCGAGGTGGTGGTCGAAAAGGAGCACATTGAAATCCCACGAAGTACCGCTCAAACCGCAACTACTGTCGACCCTTTACCAAGTTTGGAACCCGAGATTCCAAAGGCTATGCCTATGCCCCAGCCAACACCACCCTTACCTTATCCATCAAGACGTCACAAGGAAAAATTGCAAGAGCGTGACAAATACCAATTTGAGCTTTTTATTAAGATGTTTCGTGATTTGCATTTTAACATAAGTTTTGCCGACGCTTTAATCATGATGCCTCAATTTGCCGCCAACTTTAAGAGTATGTTGAAAGATAAGGAGAAATTGCAAAAATTGTCTAGTTGTTCATCGGTTTATCTTAACCGCATACCTCAAAAAGTCGGTGACCACGGTAAATTTTTAATTCCGTGTGGTATTCAAGATATGGAAGAATACTATGCCTTGGCTGATCTTGGTGCTAGTATCAATTTGATGCCTCCTGAAATATTTAAGTCGCTCAATCTTCATAATCTTACTCCTACAAAGATGTCAATCGAGATGGCCTATCATTCTACAATTCCTGTAACACCCCATTTTGATAATGGAATGTCACGCGTAATTATGGCGTGTCATCAAAGCATACAAGGATAAATGTCTAAAACATTACATGACCATAGGGATAACCAGAATCAAACATCGGTTCCCAAACATAAGCCCAAAACATAATAAAGCACAAGAAGTGAATGAAAGACTAAACAAGCATAAGTATATGAAGGCAAAAAGGAAAAGAAGTCTCTAGCAGCTTCCATCCTATGCACGTCCTCCAAATGCTCGAGTATTCCCTCAGGTACCTGCCGTTTTGGGACATGGAAAGGAAAGTAACGGCTGAGCAAAACGCTCAGTGCACGGATATGGACATAGTATGAATGACTAAGCATAATAAAGACTTAATAGCAACGGAAATGTACAAGTCCTGGAAAACCTGGAACATGTTCATAAAACTGGTTTTATAGTTTGAAAAGCCTTATGTTTATCTTATGAAAACTGTTTAACAGATTTTACCATTAGCCAATATAGGTCATGAAAATCCACCGTGCATGAATACTTGGAGGGGTGACCTCATCATGCAAATTAGAGGGGCTGCCTCTAATTTAATATACTGGTTCTGGGTAGGAGGGATCAGCTCTTTGTGAAGGATGCAAGGCACACACCACATTCACCATGAAATCCTGACTAAAAACATGTAACTAGGATGCACCCATACGCCCCACATGATAAATATAATAAATGGCCAAAAGCTGAAGTGACGCCACGAGTAATCACTCCGCCGTGGTGAAGTCATAACATTAGTGCCTCTAATGTTATGGTACCTCCATAACTAGGTGAAACTGGTCATGCATGTATATGGCTATAGGTATTCTAATTTAAACATAAGCAATTCAAACACATACTTATACTACGGGAAAATATTTGGCTGCATATGGGGAAATCCTAATAAGGAAAGAATGTCCATACTGAAAGAACGGGAATCCGTACCTTATGTCCAGTGAACGAAGAAGAAGAACTGAGAGGAATCCTACTTCCGTATCACTAATGCTACATGAATACATACGTGAATAAGTATCTGCTTATTAAATACGTAGCTGGTTTTATGTCATGTCTTAGCTTATTTTATATGTTCTTACCATGTTTTACTGTTTAAAGCCTTAAACTGTGTTTATCTTATAATCTGTTTAATCTGATTAAGTATTTCTGGTATTTCATGTATTATCATACTTACTGTGTAATAATAAGTAACTTTCCAAAAAAATAGCAGGTTTCCTAAAATAGAAAGTTTCCTAAAAGAGAAAGTTTCCAAAAATAGAAAGTTACCAAAAATAGAAAGTTTCCAAAAATAGAAAGTTTCCAAAAATAGAAAGTTTTCAAAAATAGAAAGTTTCCAAAAATAGAAAGTTTCCAAAAATAGAATATTTCCAAAAATAGAATTATTGCTTAAAATAGATAAGTTTCTAAAAATAGAAAGTTTCCATAAATAGATTAGCTGCCTTATTTAAATAAGTTTCCATAAATAGATTAGCTGCCTTATTTAAATAAGTTTCTATAAATAGATTAGCTGCCTGAAATAAATAAGTTCCTAAAAATAGAATTTTTCCATAAATAGATTAGCTGCCTTATTTAAATAAGTTTCTAAAAATAGAAGTTTCCATAATTAGAAATAAGCTGGTTAAATAAGCTAAGTATATAAGTCTAAGTGTTTTCATGATTATTTTCTAAGTCATATGATATAATGTATAGTTTATTAATTATTTCATGTAATTAAAATAAACTATAGGTTAAAATATTTAATTAAAGTATAACATGTTTTTAATTAAATAAAGTTAAATACTTAGGTTAAAACATGTATTATTATTTATTAATAATATAACCTAAGTCATGTTAATTAATTAATTATAACCATGGTTTTTAAATAATTAATTAATTATAAGTCTAAAATATAAAATACTTAGGTTAATAATTTCATGATTTTAATAATTAAAATAACCTAAGTCATGTTATTAAATTAATCATGTCATGTTATTAATTTAATTTTAACATAAGATTATAAAAATAAAAATCTAAACATACACCATGAACCGGATCTTGACTAAGAACCATGAACCGAACATGAAATCGACACCATACCCCGAACCAAATCGGGGTTACCCTTGTCTTGATGCTGCCGTGGGACCCACACCAACCAACCGGGACCATATGGTCTCGGTGGTGGTCGACTAGCCAAACCGAGACCCTCTCGGGTCGGGTTAGGCGCGGCCAAGAACAAACACCCCTTAAACATCCCTTTTTGATTTATACCAAAACAAATTTCATGTTAGATCTATGATTTAATTAGGTTTTTAATAAAAACATATCATGTTCATAATTATTAAAAAGATTAAATCAAAAGAAAGGGTTTAAACGAATTACCGAATGCGTGGATCTAAGGAACGATGAACAAACACGAACACTAGCAATAAATCCAAGATCAAAGATAAACAAACACCCCTTTGGTGTGTTTTTAGGGTGGCGGCCAAAAGAGAAAAAGAAGGAGGAGGAGAAGTTTAGGTTTCTGTAAAATTCTCTGTAAAAAAAATATGAGTAGTGTTTTTCCCCTTAACCCCCTTTAGTGAAAATTGAAATGGGCTTGGCCCATTTCTTCCTTGTAGCCGCGGGTAGGGGCCCCACATGGGGTACCCGTACCGTTTTCCGTGTCTCGATGTTTAGTTACTCGTTCGTGATTATTTGTGTTCGTGTTTTGTGTGTTCTCGTTAAATAATTACCGTGACCTAATATATTTATTTACGGCCGTATTAAATATATATACGTAATTAATAGTAGTTCGTGATTTAATTACGTTCATGATTTCATGATCGCATGTTCGTGATTAATTTTTGTCAAATAATTATTACGTGCTCGTGCGTAGTAAATACTTATCGTGTTCTAACACGTACGTAATACGTAAAATCCTAACACGTAATCGTAATCATGATATAATAGGAAAGTTTTAATCTAGTACGTACGATCTTAAGGGTACTATTCATGATAAAAGCATGCGGGTTTTACAACTCTTTCCCCCTAAAAAGAATAATTCGGCCCCGAATTATAGATAACCTAACTGGAAGAGAAACATACCCGAATCAAACTGAGAGGGTATGTAAGATAAATGAACGTGCGGGTTTCCTGGCAGAAGGAACGCGGAACGTGACATGTCTTGAAAGGACATGGAACGTGACGTGACTGAAAGGACATATCTAGTTGATAAGAGAAAAACGGATAAAAGTCCGGATGAACTTGTCCGTTTCCAAGTGGCCTCCCTCTTGGAATGGTTCCTTCAGAAGATCTTGACACAAATGATAAATCTTGGTCCTCCTGACCTTGACTTGGAATACGAAGAAATTCTTGGTTATCAACGGAAGGTAGATCCCCTAAATTCGATCGAGGAAAATAAGAGTAACGTGCTAGGGTAACTGAAACGTTACGATGCAAGACAATCTGACTTAACTGATAATTAGAAACAATGCGCGAGACATAACGAAACGTAGTACGTGAAAAATTTTGAATGTGATACGTGAAAAATTTTGAACGTGCTACGTGGAGATATGGCGATTGTAGTATGAGTAAGCATATTGTGATCCATGATACGTGTAACATATCTTGATCATGATATGAGGAACGTGAAATGAACATGACATGTGAAACATATCATGATCATAGAATACAATGGCGGTAACGCCAAACGCTACAAGGTGAGATGTGGAATATGACGTGAAACGTCTATCTGATGATGGAGAGTTATACTATCTGATGATGATGGAGAGTTATACGATCATGAACGTGAATAGTGTCATGAACGCGAGCGCGAAAGCAAGTCGTAGAATCAGAATGAAGACGTGAAGTAATTTAGGAGTACAATTGCGAATCTTTGTCTGACCCGATAGCTGAGGGATTACCAAGTGGTCGGATGAGCCTTGGCTGGAACATGTCCGATCAATCTGTTGGTTCTACAATCCTTGCGGATGTAAGGATTCTGCAGACTTGATCAAACTGTTTGCAATAACCCAGATAGCATCATGCTTCTTCTGAGTTTGCGTTAATCTGGTAACCAAAATCCGTGGAGATCTTGTCACATTTCAATTCACAATTTCAGATGATGAAAACATCCCAGTTTATTGGTCTCCTATCTTAGCTTGTTGGTATGTCTGGTACATAGATATGGATGTAGCTGTATCCTGCTTTGTAGAAACTTGATACATAGAAGGTTGCGAAACTCTGAGTCTTTGAATCTAGAATTTTCCTAGCGTAGGATTTCCTAGAACACCTAACGTAGTGTAGGGTTCTCTCCTTTACGCATAAGCATGGTCATGGTAAGATTTACCGTAGAAACCAATGGGATTCAGCGTGTCACTGTAATCAAACAGAATTGATATTGGAAAAAAAATTTCTAGGGTAGAATTTCTCTTGTCAATAATTTGCAACATAGTGCAGATATGGTCTTCCTGTTCTTCTCTAGGCTTAAAGGTAATCAGGTTATCCTCAATGAAAACGCTGATGAACTTGTTTAGTAGTTCATGGAAACTCAATTTATTAAGTCCATAATGCTGTTGGAGAATTGATGAGACTAAATCAAAATCATAAATCTAGCATGACCGAGTCGTGCACGAATAGCAGTCACGGACATGTCCTGCTCTTTCACCCGTCACTATTGGCAGCATGATCATGAATCCGATCTTGGAAAAATGATTAACACTATAAGATCAATTGGACATGTTGTCGATACGTGGAGGAGAATAACGGTCATGAATGGTGATTTGTTTAAATCGACGGTAGTCGACACATAATCTCATGGTACCATCCTTCTCCTTGTAGGTTCTTCTGGAATGTAAAGGAAGATTTTGGAAAAAATCAACTGGCTATGCGTAAAAGACTTAAGTGGTCGTGTCTTACTGACAGATAGAAAATTTTAGCGACCATGGCTAACAACGCACATGCTTGTAAGCATAGATAATTCGTACAGATTTTCCCGATGGAAAATCAAGCTGAATGTATTCAGGAGCCTGAACATTACTGTGCATAATTATGAATCGTAGCATGGTGTGCTGTTCATAGTACATAATTAGGATAAAATTCATCTCGTGTTTGTCCGAGGAAATGCGTTAGCAGCTTGGATATCATAATTAAGATGAAGGAGAACCTTCATATACGTGGGAATACGAAAGGCGTCCTTCATGGTCATGAACCAATGATTTATAGTTACCAGAATGAAAGTGACATCGGCAACGTGACAGTTCTCACTGATGCGCCGGTAATGGTATTGAAATTCTTGTGGCCTGATTAATACATGGCACAACAAAATGGATATACCTTTGGAGGGTACCCTGAATTTCTTAGAAATGTTCCATAGTTGGACGTGAGTCATGTGTCTTGACTCGTGTCTTGGAACTATAAGCATGACATATGTCTTGACTGGTATCTTGACATGTGTCCTCAGAAAGTATACGTGAGACATGTGTCTTGACTGATGTCTTGACATGTGTCTCGAGACGTAAAATAATAGAACTACAATACTAGGTTATTATGCCAGACTTGGCGGATCGGTTGGACTACTGATCCTTTGTATGTCTGATCACGTCCGCGGCCAGAGCCTCGGTTGCGATTTCTAGGATAGTTTCTATCATAGTAGTGGTTACTATCGTCTTGTCTTTCAGTTCCATGACGGTCATTCTCATGACCGTGATTCATGTAACTATTCAGCTGAGTGGCCGGCTGGTACCGGTTTGCACTCATATGGCTGAAATGACAGCCGAATAACGTGTGACATGTAACTAAGAATTAGGGACAATGATTGATGGAAATTGTCTGATGGTGAAGCATCTTCTCGTCCAATTGCTTTGCTCCGACGCCTTTGTCTTCGTCTAGTAGGATCTCCAGGTTGTGAACAGCATCCGCATCTCGTAACGTCTCCGAACGTCAGCAGCATCAACCTTTAGTAACATCTCCAAGTTATGAGTGGCATTGATATTCGTTGTTTTCAATGGGGTTCAGATTATGTCTCTCGGAATCCTCTCGAATTGATCTTGGTTCTACGTGGAATGATTGTTCTTGGTTACTAACAAGGGGAGTGATTTTCTATTCTACTGAATGTTTAAATGCATAAAATGAAAACTTAAATCTAAAAACAATTATATTAATAACTTGAATTAAAATTAAAATTAAAATTAAAATTAAATTATAAGTATGAACTGAAGAAACAGTAACTAACCCTTAGAATTACTCAAAAGAAATTTGACTCGGAACCCCTTGATTCGGAACTTTGTTCGGAAGTTCACCCGGAAGATTGATCCGGAACTTTTGGTCTGGAAGTTTATTCGGAACTATCAACTGATTCGGAACTTTTGAAAGGAAAACTCATTCGGAACTTTTTAAGCTAAATTGATTCGGAACTTTAAAAACAACATTCATTCGGAACTTTTGAAAATAACATTCATCCGGAACTTTTGTTCATTCGGAAGATTTGGTTCATCCGGAACTTTTGTTCATTCGGAACTTCAAAACTCATGCGGAACTATAAATTCATCCGGAACTTTCAGTTCATTTGGGAGATTTGTTCATCCGGAACTTTCAGCTCATTTGGAACTTTTTGTGTTCATTCGGAACTTTTGTGTTCATTCGGAACTTTTGTGTTCATCCGGAAGTTTTGTTCATCCGGAACCTGGGAACACTCAAGAACATAAACTTCACCCGAAGAACAGGGAAAACGATTTTAATCAAAAATCAAGCTAAATAAGTAAAAAGGTTTTACCAAATTAACCACAAATCATCTAATGACCATAAGCAACAAATCCCAACAGTAAAAACACAAATTCAACAACTTTTTAAAATCAAAACTCAACCAAACAAGAACTTAAGAACTTGAAATAAAAGATGATGATGAACAAGATGAAATGGAAAGATTAAACAAGAACTTGTATTGATGATTAATGTTGAACAAAATAAAACAAAGATTAAAATTACAAGATTTGAAAAACAAATATCAAAATCACCAAACACCCTAGTGGTGTTGGTGATACCTACGAAACAGAAAAAGAGAAAAAGATGGGGAAAAGAAAACTAAAAAACTAAAAGGATGGAAAGTGTGAGGGGATCCCTTTATATAGGTGTCCCCTTTGGTTGGTGAGTGGGCTTTCTCCCGTTCCTCTTGTATTCTCGTCTTTTCAGAAAAGTTGACGTTTTCGATTCTGATTCGGGATTTGTCGTCGATTAAATTCAACTCGTCTTTTAATTTCTTCGTTTAATAGACTTGAGTTTCTTCGACTTACGTAAATCTTCCATCCTTGGTCCTTTTCTTCGATAAATCTTCGAATAGGCCCAGTGACTTCAAATCTTTTGCATCTCTTGGACAATGGACTTCATCTTGAGTCTTTTTCTTCGATAAATCCCGTGAAATCCCATGTTTTCTCCAATATCCATCCGATTGGCTCTGAAAACACAATAAACACAAAAACCACGCATAATTCCAAACAAATGATATTAAATACGTGTTTTGGTCTCGTTTTAGCCAGAATTAAGTGGTAAAAGGATGGGTGTTTACACACCTATCAAATCCCTTACACTTAACCATTGCCATGCCCTCATGCAATGCTTAGTGATAAAGCAATTTTACACTTTTCTCATAATCAATCAACCTTGGCCTTATTAAAATAAACAAAAATTAAAGAATTCAGAGAAATTAAACTTTAAAGTAAACAAAAGAATAGAAATAACTTGCAAAGAAACCAATGACTTACATTAGGGCTTTGGTGCTGCGAAGATTTATCACCCTCAAGTTTCACGTTCCCCAAACTAAGCTTAAAAACGAGATCATTGTTATTATAAGTTAGTAAATCAAACACTTACACACATGGCTTAATTAAATGCTTAAACTCCCTTATTCCTAGGTGTATCTCTTATATTTTATTTTTGTCTTAGAATGATCATGAAGATGCATTTTTGGACTTATTTCGATAGTTTATTTAGGCTGAAAGCAAAGTAGGACGGTTTGATCAATAGTTAGCTAAAGGACAAAATCTCTTAAAACTGCTTCTCGGGATATCAAAAAGTTCATATCTTGGCATAACTCGGTTCACGATTTGAGACCTTTCTCGGGCCGATATTTGGCATGTACTTCATACTTCATATCTTGAGAGACGTGCTTGAGATAATGGTCTTCTCATCGTTCATAGAGTTTCTTCACTTGGAGACTTTTGAGAGGTACTCCAACTTTGTTGACCACGACTTCATGATTATTTCTTCAATCTCTATTTGGGATTTTGAGATACAACGATCCGCCTCCTTTTCGGACTTGGATCTATTTATCCTCATACCTTGTTAGGGTCTTTTCGGATAGACTTCTCCATGATCTTTATGGGAGTTGATTGCTTTTCGTCGTGAGTCTTGATCCTTCATATTGACTTTGGGAATAATGCTTTTCACATCACTTTGGATCTTTAGCAATAAAATGGAATCCTCATGCCTTGTTAGGGCCTTTTCGGACTCGCCAATCTTCGCGCCCCGCTTCATAAGTTATGCCTTGGCTATGAACTCTTATCATTACCGAGAAACTTTTAAACGATCTTGGGCTAGAAGCTAAGTAACCTTTCAAATCGTACGACCTTACTTATTGCAGATAAATTATTAGCAAGTGATGGGAGAATAGGCAAATAATTACACCAAGTGAGCTTGTGCAAGAATACCGACTTATAATTGACTCTATCATTTCTCGTCCTCCACAATTTAAAATCTCAAGTAATGAGACTCGTGGACACTTAGCCTAATAAACCAATTAAGGTCTACATGGTTAAGGATACTAGCTAGAATAAACTTAGATAAGTCTATTCGGGTTGAGTCAAAATAAACGCAACGGGCCTAATATGTCAAAGACTTCTAAACTAGCTACACCACTTTATTAATATTTTTGACTTTATTGCGGGATATATACAAAGTAACGATAAAAATTTGAAAATTACGACTAAATGGCCAAAGTTAATAAAAAATTTGAAAAATGTTGAAAAATATGATTTTCCGGTTAATTGAAGGCATTTTCATGGAAAAGTCCACTTAAAACTTCGATAGAAGTCCCCCCTACACTTAAGATAAACATTGTCCTCAATGTTTAAGCATGTGGGAAAAATTTCCCCTACACTTATGACATTGTGCACATTGGTTAACTCAAGTTAAGGAAGAGACGACTAAAGTGATCAATTTCAAATGTGAGTATGAAGAAAATTGAATCACGATAGTTGAGAGATAGAACCGGATTTCGGATAACACGGGAACACGGTTCTTCAAAGATTCCAAGAGTGCACTAATCCCTGTAATCACATCACCACACAAAAACAAAGAACCTATAGAGGTCCCCCCTACACTTAGGGGGTAAAAACAAAAAAGGATAGATACTCGGGTTGCCTCCCGAGGAGCGCTTGTTTTTGATAACCGAGTCACGAGCCTGACTCGACCCAATTTAGTTCATGGGAAACGTGGTGAGGGATGGAATCACCTCCTGAGAGGTGTCCTCACCAAAGTACAACTTCACTCGTTGGCCATTCACCTTAAAATTAGGTCCATTAGGTTGAGCGAGCTCGAGAGTACCATATGGAAAAATTTGGGCAATGGTGAATGGGCTGGACCAACGAGATTTCAGCTTGCCCGAAAAGATTTTCAACCGAGAGTTAAAAAGTAAGACTTTGTCTCCAACATGGAACTCTCGGTTCTTAATCTTAGAATCGTGAATGAGCTTAGTCCTTTCCTTATAGATCAATGAATTTTCATAAGCCTCATTACGGAGTTCATTGAGCTCATTGAGTTGGATCTTGCGTAGGTCACCGGCTTTGTTGATATCAAAATTAGCCCACTTCAAGGCCCAGTAAGCCTTGTGCTCCAACTCAATGGGGAGGTGGCATGCTTTCCCGTATACGAGACGATATGGCGTACAACCAATTGGAGTCTTGTAAGCAGTACGGAAAGCCCACAAAGCATCATCAAGTTTATCAGCCCATGAGGCACGATGCTCTCCCACGGTCCTTTCAAGAATTCGCTTTAATCCTCGGTTGGATATTTCAGGCTGGCCATTAGTTTGTGGGTGGTAGGCTGTGGAAAGACGATGATTTACACCGTACTTAGCCATGACTCTTACGAATTGGTCATTGCAGAAATGAGTCCCACGATCACTAATAATGGCACGAGGCACACCGAATCTAGCGAATAGAGCTTTCAAAAAGTTACAAACCACCCTTGCGTCATTAGTGGGTAAAGCTTTGGCTTCAACCCACTTTGAAACGTAGTCAACGGCTACAAGGATGTATTTGTTTCCTTTAGAAGAAGGGAATGGCCCCATAAAGTCGATACCCCAAACATCAAAGATTTCACACTCTTGAATGAAATGCTGAGGCATCTCGTCTTTATGTGTGATCGTGCCTTGTTTTTGGCAAACATCACATCGTTTAACCATATTGTGAGCGTCACGATATATGGAGGGCCAATAAAATCCCGAATCAAACACTTTTTTGGCGGTGTAGTTGGGACCAAAGTAACCACCGGTGGGTCCTTTGTGGCAAGCATCAAGGATTTTCAAAGCTGCCGATCCATCAACACATCGGCGAATAATCAAGTCGGCACATTGTTTGAATAGGTAAGGGTCGTCCCAAAAGTAAGTCTTAATGTCGGTGAAGAACTTTTTCTTTTGTTGGGACGTCAACCCTTCCTTGAGAATTCCACCCGCCAAGTAGTTTGCAAAGTCCGCAAACAACGGGGTTTCATCAGAATTCGAATTTATAGACATTAAGGTCTCCAAGGGAAAAGAATCATTGATTTCTTTGTTCGGATGATCCCCCTGGTAAGGATCCTCAAGTCTGCTGAGATGATCCGCGGCTAGGTTTTCAGCTCCTTTTTTATCGCGAATTTCGATTTTAAATTCTTGGAGTAGCAAAACCCAGCGAAGAAGTCTTGGTTTGGAATCTTGCTTTGTCAACAAGTACTTCAATGCGGAATGATCGGTGTAAACGCTTGTGGTGTAAAGGACAAGATAGGGGCGAAATTTTTCAAAGGCATAGACAACAGCTAAAAGCTCTTTTTCGGTTGTCGTATAATGCATTTGTGCCCCGGTCATTGTCTAGCTAGCGTAATGGATTGGTTGGAAGTGTTTGTTCACTCTTTGTCCCAGAACCGCTCCAATAGCAAAATCACTAGCATCGCACATCAACTCAAAGGGAAGCACCCAATTAGGGGTAACCAAGACGGGTGCCTTAGTTAGCTTATCCTTAAGCGAGTTGAAGGCTTCAAGACACTCTTTGGAAAAGATAAAAGGAGTGTCTTTTTCCAAGAGGTGGGTCATCGGGCGAGCGATTTGAGAAAAATCTTTGATGAATCGACGGTAGAAGCCCGCATGACCCAGAAAACTTCTCACACCCTTCACGGTTGAAGGTGAAGGCAACTTAGCGATAACATCGACTTTAGCACGGTCTACTTCAAGACCGGCTTTGGAAATCTTGTGTCCCAGCACGATGCCTTCTTTTACCATAAAATGGCATTTTTCCCAATTCAGAACAAGGCGAGTGGCTTTGCACCGCTTCAGCATACGTTCCAAATTGGCAAGGCAAGAAGAGAAGGAATCCCCGAAGACCGAGAAATCATCCATGAAGACTTCCATGGTTTGTTCAACCATGTCATGGAAGATAGCTAACATGCACCTTTGGAAAGTCCCGGGGGAATTACATAAGCCAAAAGGCATTCTTTTGTAAGCAAATGTGCCATAGGGACAAGTGAATGTTGTCTTCTCTTGATCTTGGGGATCGATGGGTATTTGAAAATAACCCGAGAAACCATCAAGAAAGCAGTAATATTCATTACCCGCTAAACGTTCAAGCATTTGGTCCATAAAAGGTAGAGGGAAATGATCCTTTCTCGTGGCATCATTGAGTTTGCGGTAGTCTATACAAACTCTCCACCCAGTAACGAGACGAGTGGAAATCAACTCGTTGTGTTCATTGGGAACAACGGTTATTCCGCCCTTCTTGGGCACACAATGGATTGGACTAACCCATGGTGAATCCGAAATAGGGTAAATCATACCCGCATCAAGAAGTTTGATAACCTCTGTTTTGATGACTTCATGGATTTTTGGATTCACCCTTCGTTGGCTTTGAATTGTGGGCTTAAAGTCGTCCTCCATGAGAATTTTGTGTGTGCAGAAGTGAGGATCAATTCCGCGAATATCAGCAATTTTTCAAGCAATCGCCTTTTTGTGATCTTTAAGCACGGCGATGAGGCGAGATTTTTCTTCTTCCTTCAAGTCCTTCGCGATAATGACGGGCGACTTCTTCTCTTCTTCAAGAAACACGTACTCGAGATGGGGCGACAACTCCTTAAGCTCTAAATCCGGAGGATTTTCGACGGGAGGCGTATTCAAAGTCGGAGTATCGATAGCAATAACCGTGGGAAATGGAGGAGAAGGATTGTCTTCGTTGAGAAGGTTGTCAAAGAAATGCATGTCTTCATCCCCATCGGTGGGAGAATCATCAGTAGCTAAATTCACATCTCCCATGGTGTCTTCAAGATTGTTCCAAAACAAATCACTTTCTCCAAATAGAGACAGTGATGAATCAATAGAAGAAACGGTTTCAACATTAGGAAGAGAGGTAGGAATACTCTTACAAGCATCTTTGAAGTGTTCTTCACAAGCCTCATCCAAAACGTCAATACAATTAACACTCTCGTAAGAATAAGGTTGTTTAGACAACTTTCCCATGTTGAAGACGATTTTATCGTCACCCACTCTCATGATAAGCTCACCGGCTTCAACATCGATGAGAGTGCGACCGGTCCTCAGAAATGGACGACCCACGATCAAGGGAACACGAGGGTCCATCTCGTAGTCGACGACGACGAAATCGGCAGGAAAAGTGAATTTGTCGACTCCTACAAAGACGTCGTCAGCTATCCTTACTGGATAAGCAACCGTACGGTTAGCTAATTCCAAAGTCATTTTGGTGGGGACAAGCTCAGGGAGAGATAATTGCTTCCAAACGCTTAGAGGCATAAGATTAATGCTGGCACCTAGATCGGCTAGGGCCATGCAATTCTCTACTCCCGGGAAATTGCAAGGGATTAAGAAACGACCAGGATCACCAAGCTTGGTTGGCAATTTCCTTAAGAGCACTGCAGAGCAATTCTCATTAAGTTGGGTGTTGGCAATATCGAGAAGCTTTTCCTTGTCACTCAGAAGATCTTTAAACATTTTCGCGTACTTAGGCATGTGAGCGAGAGCCTCAGCGAAGGAGATATTGAAATTCAGTTGTTTAAACATTTTAAGAAAGTTTGAAACCTGAATATCGTCCTTGCTTTTGAGCTTCTCTTTCCTCAACCTAGATAGATAAGGTATATTGGAAGAAGAGGAAGGCTTTGGGAGAATAGGATCACTCACATCCTTGGGTGGAGGCGGGGTAGAAGGAAGAGGCGGAGAAATTGGGGAAGGAGAAGGATGAGGAATAGGAGCAGGTGACTCGTTCTCCTTAGTCACAATCACCGGTGGAGGTATAGGAAGCTCGGGTTCCTTGGTACCTTTACCACTGCGAGTGGTGATTGCTTTCATCTCCCCTCTTGGATTCGCAACGGTGTTACTCGGAAGAGTACCCGAAGAAGAGGGTTGATTACCTTGGAAGAAACTAGCCATCATGTTCTTCAAGTCATTTGTTTGACTATCCAACGTATTTCTCATGTCGGCTCTCAGATCGTTTCCTTGCTTGACCGGGTCTGCTTTCAGGTTGAGCACTTCTCTCTGAAGATTTCCCACTATCACATCGTTAGTCCTCATATAAGTTTCCACTTCTTGGTGAAGAGCGGTAGGTTGGTTGGGAGGAGCATTGTATGCGGGTGGTTGATAAGCAGGTTGCTGGTATACTTGGTTGTTTCGTTGAGGTGGTTGTTGTTGCTTGTGAGGAGGAATGCATGGTGTACGAGGTTGTTGTTGTTGTTGAGGAGGGCGGTTGAGGTTTTGTTGTTGGTTTGGGTTGTTTGGAGGAAAACCGGGTGGTGAGAGGTAGTTGTTGGAGCGGTAGCTAAGCAAATTACGGTCACCTAGAGGTCTAGCTTGATAAGCAGGTTGAGGATAGGTGCCATATGCTGCATTCACATTTTCAGAAGGGTAGTCTTGGGTGGCGGTACAAGTGGTGTAAGAGTGAGGACCCCCGCATATCTCGCATGGTTGGCTAACAGCATTGACTTGAGCGTTTTTAGCGTTGCTGCTGTTGGTGTTGTTAACGGTGTGGGTAACAAGCGATTCAAGAAGCACAGTGATTTTGTCCAATCGCTTGTCGCTGTCACTAGTGCTAGCACTAGTGACATTGGTCCGAACACTCTTGGTTTGCACACGAGACTTATTCTCAATGATATCCCAAGCAGCATTGGAAGTCTTAGATAAAAGATTACCCCCCGAGGCACTGTTTAGTGAATCTTGGTCACTCATGCTTAAACCATTGTAAAAAGTATTAATTTGATGTACTTTGGTAAAACCATGTTGTGGGCATTTTCTTAAAAGATCTTTAAAACTATCCCAAGATTCACTGAACGACTCATCGTACTTTTGTTAAAAATTTATGATTTCATTCCGCAAAGCGGTAGTACGAGAGGGTGGGAAAAAGTAATTGATAAACTTGGTCTCCAAATCCGTCCACGAGAGAATACTCTGTGGCGGTTCCTTAGCAAGCCAATGTCGGGCTTGTCCCTCTAAAGAAAAGGGAAAACGTTGTAACCGGATTACCTCTTGTGGAACACCATTGAATTTGACCGTGTTGGTGAGTTGTAAGAATCTCTTGATGTGGTCATGTGGGTCATCAATGGTACGCCCCAAGAACGGTTGAGCAAAGACCATCTGGATAAAGCCTGATTTTAGCTCAAAGTTGTTGGCTGCAATTGTTGGTATAACAATTGGATCAGTGTTGCCATCTACATGAGCTTGCAGTAGTTCAATCATCGGGCGATTATCCTGTAGAGGCTCATTGTTGTTGTTATTATTCATGTTGTTGAAAGGCGGGTTGTTGTTGTTATTATTATTGTTTGGAGGTGGTATGTTGTTGTTGTTTTGTACACCGGCCATGTCTAATTGATCGAGAGGCTCGGGCTCTTGATAAGACGTGGATCGAGTGTGCATACACCTGCAAAAGAACTAACAAGAGAAAAACAAAGCAAAAATATTTTTGGTTTTTTATGTTTTTTAATATTTAGGATTTTTGAAAATTTTATATTTTTTAGTGTTTTTGAAAATTTTTATGAAAAAGTAACTTTCACGGGGAACGGATCCCAAAATCCAAGTTCTCACAAAAAACTTTTGATCTTAACGAGAAGAGCCTGGCAAAGGCGCCATTTGATATTTGTTGTTTTCAATGGGGTTCAGATTATGTCTCTCGGAATCCTCTCGAATTGATCTTGGTTCTAAGTGGAATGATTGTTCTTGGTTACTATCAAGGGGAGTGATTTTCTATTCTACTGAATGTTTAAATGCATAAAATGAAAACTTAAATCTAAAAACAATTATATTAATAACTTGAATTAAAATTAAAATTAAAATTAAAATTAAATTATAAGTATGAACTGAAGAAAAAGTAACTAACCCTTAGAATTACTCAAAAGAAATTTCACTCGGAACCCCTTGATTCGGAACTTTGTTCGGAAGTTCACCCGGAAGATTGATCCGGAACTTTTGGTCCGAAAGTTTATTCGGAACTATCAACTGATTCGGAACTTTTGAAAGGAAAACTCATTTGGAACTTTTTAAGCTAAATTGATTCGGAAATTTAAAAACAACATTCATTCGGAACTTTTGAAAATAACATTCATCCGGAACTTTTGTTCATTCGGAAGATTTGGTTCATCCGGAACTTTTGTTCATTCGGAACTTCAAAACTCATGCGGAACTATAAATTCATCCGGAACTTTCAGTTCATTCGGAATATTTGTTCATCCGGAACTTTCAGCTCATTCGGAACTTTTTGTGTTCATTCGGAACTTTTGTGTTCATTCGGAACTTTTGTGTTCATCCGGAAGTTTTGTTCATCCGGAACCTAGGAACACTCAAGAACAGAAACTTCACCCGAAGAACAGGGAAAACGATTTTAATCAAAAATCAAGCTAAATAAGTAAAAAGGTTTTACCAAATTAACCATAAATCATCTAATGACCATAAGAAACAAATCCCAACAGTAAAAACACAAATTCAACAACTTTTTAAAATCAAAACTCAACCAAACAAAAACTTAAGAACTTGAAATAAAAGATGATGATGAACAAGATGAAATGGAAAGATTAAACAAGAACTTGTATTGATGATTAATGTTGAACAAAATAAAACAAAGATTAAAATTACAAGATTTGAAAAACAAAGATCAAAATCACCAAACACCCTAGTGGTGTTGGTGATACCTACGAAACAGAAAAAGAGAAAAAGATGGGGAAAAGAAAACTAAAAAGGTAAAACTGAATGGAAAGTGTGAGGGGATCCCTTTATATAGGTGTCCCCTTTGGTTGGTGAGTGGGCTTTCTCTCGTTCCTCTTGTATTCTCGTCTTTTCAGAAAAGTTGACGTTTTCGATTCTGATTCGGGATTTGTCGTTGATTAAATTCAACTCGTCTTTTAATTTCTTCGTTTAATAGACTTGAGTTTCTTCGACTTATGTAAATCTTCCATCCTAGGTCCTTTTCTTCGATAAATCTTCGAATAGGCCCAGTGACTTCAAATCTTTTGCATCTCTTGGACAATGGACTTCATCTTGAGTCTTTTTCTTCGATAAATCCCGTGCAATCCCATGTTTTCTCCAATATCCATCCGGTTGGCTCTGAAAACACAATAAACACAAAAACCACGCATAATTCCAAACAAATGATATTAAATACGTGTTTTGGTCTCGTTTTAGCCAGAATTAAGTGGTAAAAGGATGGGTGTTTACACACCTATCAGGCATCAGCAATCTTGTAGAATATTAGCAATAGAAAATACGCCTGAGGTGATTCAGAATCAACTAGCGAATACTCGTGAAGTATTGCAAGTGGAATATACATGGATTAAGGTACGTGTAATACACATGAAATACGATACGTGGAGTACACGTGGAATGCACATTAAATGATCGGTATGGGGTCGATCATTGATAGGTGTGAAAACACTTATCCTTTTACCACTTATTTCCAATAATAACAAGACCAAAACGTGTATTTTATGTCGTAAAAGTCGGAATTATGCGTGGTTTGTGTTTTTATTGTGTTTTAGGACCAAAAGATTAAAAAGGAAGAAAACACGGGCTTTCACGGGCTTTTATCGAAGAAAACGAGAAAAGACGAAGTCAAAAGATCAAGAGTGCAAAAAGAACGGAAGTCCAAGGCCTATTCTGAAGATTTATCGAAGAAAAAGTCTAAAGACGGAAGTTTAATGAAGTCGAAGAACTCAAGTCTAAATTAAAAAAGAAAATTATCAAGACAAGTTCAAATCCCGAGACGACGTCAAGAAAAGACTAAGAATTAAATCGAGTCGAGAAGACGTGAAGAAAGAAAGAAAGAAGAGGCAACACATGCACTCCTTCCATTTTTCCCTATAAATACCCTCCTAATACACATTAGGAGGGTAGTTAGTCTTTAATTTTTATTTTTCATTTTTTCACTTTTCTTTCTAGTTTTTAGAGAGAGAAAGTTCTCCACTTTCTCTCACTAAGTTATCATCTTTCTTTCTTTTAATCTTTCAAGATTAAACATTTGTGTATTGTTGATTTCATTAATCAAGTTCTAGTTAAGCTTTTAATCTTTCATCTCATTCTACCTTTCTTTGATTTTTAGATTAATTTTCGGTCGAATTTCATTTGATCCGTGTTGTTCTTAATGATTTCGTGCTTAAAAAGTTAATCTTTTTATGCTTACATAAGCTTTCATTCGATTAAGCTTTAAGATTTGTGTGCTTATTGGCTTATTCGCTTCTTTTAGCTTATTTACTTTTAAAAGTTTTCTTAAAAAAAAGTTCATCTTTTTATGATTTGATTTAAAAGTTTGCTTATTTTAAGTTTGGATAAGTTCTTATTTGTGCTTATTTAGTTCATTTTATTATAGATTCGTTCAAGTTTTGGGTATTAGCTTATTTAAAATAGCTTATTTCCTAGCTTTTTATCGAATCCCACATAAATCGGAAAGGGTCTAAACCCCTTTCCGATCGTAGCTTTCCGACCAGCACCCTCTTTCCGATCACCAAATCGGAAAAGGGTTTAGTATATTCCGATTTGGCAACCTCTGCATTCCGATCACCTTGGATCGGAATAAGGTTTTGTATTCCGATTGTGGTAATTTTGTGGTATTCCGATTGGGGAAACTTTAGCACATTCCGATTGGATTCGAGTTTAAGATATTCCGATTGTGGGTTTTGTTGACATTCCGATTAGAGTCCTTTGCTAAACATTCCGATTGGTTGTCTTCTTCTACATTCCGACGAGGGGATTAGTGATATTCCGATTTGAGTTGTTTCCAACATTCCGATCACTCAATTTTGTATTCCGATTAGTGTTAAATTTCTTATTTTTGCAAAGTTTTCGAGTGTTAGTTTTATTAAGTGTTCTAGTTTTCTTTCTAATCTTGTCTTTAAGTTTTCATGCATTTACTTTTTACTCGTTACTTTAGTTTAATCTTAAAAGCTTCTACTTTACTCAACGACATTTACATTATTTGTTATTAGTTTAAAATAGATAATCAACCAAACCATTTTCATTTCCACCAAGAACAATTGAGTCGTACTTTGAACCAATAGTCAATTCGAAAGGATTCGGAACAACGAACTTTCATACTCGGTTGCAAAATTCTTGTATTAAATGGCGCCGCTGCCGGCTCTTTTCGTTAAGATTAAAGGTTTTTAGTGAGAGACGCGTTGGATTTTGGGATCCGTTCTTCTTTGAACGTTATTTTCCTTGCTTTCAAATTTTCAAAAATCCTAAAAAATATAAATTCTTCAAAAATACAAAAAAATTGAAAAACCATAAAAACAAAAAAAAAATAAAAATATTTCCTTTCTATTTTTCTAATCCTTTTGTAGGTGTGCATGCGTACTCGTGCTCGTAAGAAGAGAGTAGCTCAAGCCGAAGTCATTACTCAACCAATCAACCAATGATCGAGCTTTTGCAATCACACGTAGAAGGCAACACCGATGCAATTGTTATCCCTAAGATTGGAGCCAACAACTTTGAACTCAAATCTGGCTTTATCCAAATGGTCTCTGCTCAACCCTTCTTGGGCCGCTCACTTGATGATCCTCATGACCACATTAAAAGGTTTCTTCAGCTTACCAATACGGTTAATTACAATGGGGTATCACAAGAAGTGATTCGCTTGCAACTTTTTCCTTTCTCCTTAGAGGGACAAGCCCGTAATTGGCTTGATAAGGAACCGCCAAAAAGTATCCTTACGTGGACGGATTTAGAGACCAAGTTTATCAACTACTTTTTCCCACCCTCACGTACTACCGCTTTGCGGAACGAAATTATTACCTTTGAACAAAAGTACGGTGAGTCTTTTAGTGAATCT
The DNA here is from genome assembly GCA_025667525.1 of Glebionis coronaria. Classification (NCBI taxonomy): domain Eukaryota; kingdom Viridiplantae; phylum Streptophyta; class Magnoliopsida; order Asterales; family Asteraceae; genus Glebionis; species Glebionis coronaria. The sequence continues at coordinate 245,675,005 of CM046876.1, forward strand.
TGGGACCGTTTTAAGGAACTTTTAAGAAAGTGTCCACAACATGGTTTAACAAAAGTACATCAAATCAATACTTTTTACAATGGTTTAAGCATGAATGACCAAGATTCACTAAACAGTGCATCGGGGGGGTAATATTTTGGTTAAGTCTTCAAATGCTGCTTGGGATATTATTGAGAACAAATCTAGAGTTCAAACCAAGAGTGTTAGAACTAATGTAGCAAGTGCTAGTACTAGTGATGCCGACAAAAGAATTGATAAGCTTACTTCGCTTGTGGAATCGCTTGCTTTACAAACCGCCAACAATGCCAAACAATTCAATGCCCAAGCTAATGTTTTGAGCCATTCATGTGATATATGCGGGGGATCTCACTCATACACCGATTGTCCTTCGACTCACGACAATCCGGAAAATGTGTATGCCGCTAACGGTACCTATGCTACAGGAAGCTATCAAGCACATCCTCAAGGTGACCGCAATTTGCTCAGCTATCTCTCAAACAACTATCTTCCACCACCCGGTTTTCCCCCACAAAACCCAAACAACCTCAATCGCAACAATCAAAACCAACCACGTGCTCCAACTCCAAATCAATATCAAAACCAAAGAAACCCATATCCACCTCAAAGAAACAACCAAGTTTACCAACAACCTGCTTATCAACCACCCGCCTACCATGCTCCTCCTCTCAACCAACCAACATCCTTACACCAAGACATTGAAACCTACATGAGGACTAATGATTTGATCGTGCAAAATCTTCAGTGGGAAATGGCCAACATGAAAGCAAATATGGTTAAGCAAGGAAATGATCTTCGGGCTGATATGCGAAACACTTTGGCAAGTCAAACGAATGACTTGAGGAATATGATGGCTAGTTTCTTCCCTAGTAATCAAGCCTCTGGATTGGGTTCTCTTCCGAGTAACACCGTTGCTAATCCAAGAGGGGAGATGAAAGCAATCACCACTCGTAGTGGAAAAGGTTTAAAGGAACTTGAGCTTCCTATACCTACACCGGTGATTGTGACAAAGGAAAACGAGTCTCCTTCTCTGAATCCTCCATCTTCGATTCCTCCAACTTCTACTTCTCCAATTCCACCACCTTCTACTTCTACCCCTCCACCACCCAAGGATGTGAGTGTGAATTCTATCCCAAAGCCTTCATCTCAACCCAATATACCTTATCCTTCGAGGTTGAGGAAAGAGAAATTGAAGAAAAAGGATGATATTCAAGTTTCGAACTTTATTAAAATGTTCAAACAACTGAATTTCAATATCTCCTTTGCTGAGGCTCTCGCTCACATGCCTAAATATGCGAAAATGTTTAAAGATCTTCTCAGTGATAAGGAGAAACTTCTTGATATTGCTTAGACCCAACTTAATGAGAACTGCTCCGCAGTGCTCTGAAGGAAATTTCCCACCAAACTTGGTGATCCGGGTCGCTTCTTGATTCCTTGCAACTTCCCGGGAGTAGAGAATTGCATGGCCCTAGCCGATCTAGGTGCCAGTATTAACTTAATGCCATTAAGTGTTTGGAAGCAATTATCTCTCCCCGAGTTAGTCCCCACACGAACGACTTTGGAATTAGCTAACCGTACGGTTGCTTATCCAGTGGGGATAGCCGAAGACGTCTTCGTTGGCATTGACAAATTCACCTTCCCGGCGGATTTTGTTGTCGTTGACTATGAGATGGACCCCCGTGTTCCATTAATCGTTGGACGTCCATTCTTGAGGACCGGTCGCACTCTCATTGATGTAGCCGCTGGCGAATTGATCATGAGAGTTGGTGACGATAAAATCGTCTTCAACATGGGTAAACTTTCTAGGCAGCCTTCGGAAAACGAGTGTGTTAATTTCATTGATGTTCTTGATGAGGCTTGTGAAGAACATTTCAAAGACGCTTGTAAAAGTGGTTCTTCTTCTCTACCCAATGTTGAGACTGTTGCCTCATTTGCTCCATCATTGACTCCTTTTGGAGAAAGTGACTTGGATGATTTTGAAGCTAGCTTGGGTCCTCTCGATCTTAAGTATGATGGTTCTCCCACCGATTGGGATGAAGAAATTCGTACCATTGAGAAACTTCTCAATGAGGACCAAACTTCTCCACCATCTCCTAAGGATATCTCTACCGATGATCCGAAGTTGACTACGCCTTCCATCGAAAATCCTCCGGATTTAGATCTTAAGGATCTTCCGTCTCATCTCGAGTACGTTTTCCTTGAAGACAACAAGACGTTACCGGTCATCATCGCTAAGGACTTGAAAGAAGAAGAAAAATCCCGACTTATCGCCGTGCTGAAGAATCACAAGAAAGCGATTGCTTGGAAGATCTCCGATATTCGTGGAATTGATCCTCACTTCTGCACACACAAAATTCTCATGGAGGACGACTTCAAACCCACTATTCAAAGCCAACGAAGGGTGAATCCTAAGATCCATGACGTAATCAAAAACGAGGTTATCAAACTTCTTGATGCGGGAATGATATATCCTATCTCGGATTCACCGTGGGTTCGTCCCGTCCATTGTGTGCCTAAGAAAGGCGGAATCACCATTGTTCCCAATGAAAACAACGAGTTGATTCCTACTCGTCTCGTTACAGGGTGGAGAGTTTGTATAGACTACCGCAAACTCAATGATGCTACGAGAAAGGATCATTTTCCTCTTCCTTTCATGGACCAAATGCTTGAACGTCTAGCGGGTAATGACTGTTACTGCTTTTTAGACGGTTTCTCTGGGTATTTTCAAATTCCCATCGATCCCAAAGACCAAGAGAAAACCACATTCACTTGTCCCTACGGAACATTTGCTTACAAACGTATGCCTTTCGGTTTATGCAATGCTCCTGGGACATTCCAAAGGTGTATGATGGCTATATTCCATGACATGGTTGAAGAAACTATGAAAGTCTTCATGGATGATTTCCCGGTTTATGGCGATTCTTTCTCCGCTTGCCTTGCCAATTTAGAACGTATGCTTAAGCGGTGTGAAGACACTTGCCTTTTTCTAAATTGGGAAAAATGCCATTTCATGGTAAAAGAGGGCATCATGCTAGGACACAAAATCTCCAAAGCCGGTCTTGAAGTCGACCGTGCTAAAGTCGATGTTATTGCTAAATTGCCTCCACCTTCAACCGTGAAGGGTGTGAGAAGTTTCCTCGGTCATGCGGTCTTCTATCGTCGATTCATCCAAGATTTTTCTAAAATCGCTCGCCCGATGTGTTGGAAATACGTTTTACGTATTAGAAAGGATCGGTCACTCCAACAATAGTCCATGTTATAGCTCGTAGTTTAGTTATTTACTTTTATCAAACAAAGCCCAAAACCGAGCCCATGGATTGTATGGGCCGACGGCCTATTGTAAACCCAAGCCCATCACATGGGCTTGGGTATATAAACCCTCTCCTTAGATGGAGAGGGGTGTGGTTTTTTTTTATTTTACACAAAGTTCTTTCTTAGTTTCTCTCTCTAAAGTGTGAAATCCACCATCTCTCTATCTCTTTCTCTCTCTAAAAACATAAGCATAGATTTACATATCTACAAATGGTATCAAGAGCTTGGGATGAGATAAAGGTTTGTTTTTGTGTTGAGTAGTGTATTCTTAACATTCGTAGAGTACAAGTTAGTTTTTGGCCGAAATCTTCAAAATTTTTTGGTTTGATCGTAGTGATAGGTAGTGTAACATAGGAATTTGTGCTTAAACGTGTTCTTGGTATCTTGGTTTTCATTAAAACTTCAGTTTTCTTGGATCAAAAGTGCAAAAAAAGGGTGTGTTCTACATTCCGAAATTTTAGCAGCAACATCCATCGGAAAGTACAACTGTACTTGGGCCTCCATCGCAATAACTTAACCATCGGAAAGGGTTAGGTTTCTACATTGCGATCGTTGGATTTTTATCACTTATTCCGATCTGAATCATTCCGATAGCTATTGCGATCTGAGATTCCGACGGGTATAAGGAAGGTTTGTTAAGTCGTTACTCTGCTCGAATTTTGACACCCACTTTGCGATCTGAATCATTCCGATAGGCTTTGCGATCTGAACATTCCGATAGGCTTTGCGATCTGAACATTCCGATAGGGCTTTGCGATCTGAACATTGCGACCACTCTGCATTGCGATCAAGGCATTCCGATACCATCATCATTCCGACAGTGTTACATTACGATCTGGTATTCCGATCTGGTATTACGATCTGACATTCCGATCTGGCATTCCGATAATCACAATTTTTTTCCATAAAAAATTTCGAACAAACTTGCAGTTTGTGGATGTAATTTTGACTTGGAATTTTTGGTTTATCGAGAACATATTTTAGGGGATTTTAACATTGTTTCTCGATTTTAACTCACAACAACACAAAAATACTTAACCTTATTTCATTGTTCGATCAACTTTGTAAATCTTAACTTATTGAAATGGAGTATACATCTCTTACGGATAAGTCCATCCTCTCGGGTACGGATAATTGTCCACCAATGTTGGTGAAGACTATGTATGAGGAATGGGCTTCCCGAATGGAACTTTATATGTTGAACAAGGAAAATGGACATCTAATTTGGGCATCGGTGCTCAATGGACCATTAGATTATGGTACTGTGACGGAAGGTACGACCACTCGTCCTCGCACAACGGGTGAGTTGACTAGAGATATGAAGATTCAAGATAAATGTGATAAGTATGCTACAAACATCATTCTCCAAGCCCTTCCTCCAGATGTCTACAAACTCGTCAGCAAACATAAAGTTGCCAAAGAGTTATGGGATAGAATTCGGGTTCTAATGCAAGGCACCTCGTTAACTAAACAAGAACGAGAGTGTAAGCTTTATGATACTTTTGATAAGTTTGCCTATGTGCCAGGGGAGACTCTCAATGACTACTATCTGAGATTTACCCTATTGTTGAATGAGCTAAATATCTATGGTATGGCAATTCCTACCTTTCAATTGAACACCAAGTATTTGAACACTCTTCCTCCAGAATGGAAAAAATACGTGACGGATGTTAAATTGGCTAAGGACTTGCATAACACCAATGTGGATCAACTTCAAGCTTTTCTTCAACAACACGAATGCCATGTGATCGAGGCTCGGTTGTCTACACCTCAAGATCATGATCCACTTGCAATGTATGCTTCTCAACAAAACATGGCTTATACTTATCAACAACCATCATACTTGCAGAAGCCACCACCACACATCTATCAGCAACCACAACAACCATCTTATCAACCACCAATGATGCCACAGCAAGAATATCAACAAAGTGTTCATCAACTATCTTTTCAACAGCAACCACCATATCAAACATCACCATCACAAGCCAACACTTCTCCATTGGGCTATACTCCTCAGCAAGGATATTTTCCAATTGAAGCACAACCAGCACAAGCTTTCTACACTAATGAACTTCCACCAATCCAAGCACCAGTCTTTACTCCAAATGATACGCCAGCTGATGTTCTAAACCATCTCACCGCCTACTTGTCAAAACTTGTTGCAACTAGAGGATTTCCACCAACAAACAATCAGCTCCGCACCTCATCAAATCCTCGACAACAAGCCACTGTTCAAGATGGTCAAGTGACGGTGCAACCTATTCAGGGAAGGCAAAATTCATATGGACCTCCTACAAGGACTGGGAACAATCAAGCTGTGAATGCTCAAGCTAGTGGAAATGGGAGTCCTATTGGTCCTAAGAAGGTTGTGACTTGCTACAATTGCCGAGGACAAGGTCATATGGCTAGGGAATGCACTCAGCCGAAAAGGAGAAGGGATGATGCATGGTTTCGTGAGAAGATGTATTTGGTTGATGCTCAGTCTAAGGGGAAGATTTTGGATTCAGAGGAGTTAGCATTTCTTGCAGACCCACGGGCAGCAGATACTGAAGGCATTGCAGTCGTTTCTACTTCTAATGCAGCTTATCAAGCAGATGACCTTGACGCATATGATTCTGATTGTGATGACATTCACTCTGCCCAAGCTGCTCTCGTTGCTAATCTCTCTCACTACGGTTCTGATGTCATCAGTGAGGTACCAACCACATCTAATAATATTGATGATAACCAAAATCAAGTTGGGCATGAAAATGACAACCTCGAACAGCATTCGGGAACTAGTAACTCAAATGATGTGGTACCCAATCCTACACACTTGAGTGAACCTCAACCAAATGCTACGACGGGTATGGAATCTTATGCTCAACATGATTTGGTCATGGTGCCTAAACATATTATTGATCAAATGCATATGGCCCTCAGACAATCCGTAGATACGAATTCCACCCTAACTGCTGAGCTTGCGTTGCATAAAGAAAAGGTCAAAACTTTTGAAATGGTCCCTCAAGAAGAGAAAATAACATGTTCTGAATTTGACCAATTTCGTTTTGAAAAGATTGAACACTTGAAAGAAATAGAATCATTAAAAGCTAATCTTTCCAATGAATTAAAAGAAAAAGAGTCGGTTGTCAATGATTTTCAGAAACTTAAAATAGATTTCGAAACTCTCGAGTCTAAAAAGGTTGAATCGGAAATTAATGCTACCAAACTTCTTAAATTCAAAGAACAACAGCTTTTAAAACAATACGCTTCCACAGAAAAGGTTCATCTTTTAACTAAATCATTTAAAGAAATCGAACTTAAGCGTCTTCAAGATTTACCACTTAATCCCGGTTATGCAAAACAAGCTCAGGAATATATTCCCGGCCTTTATGATATGACTATAATTGGCAAATCGAAAGAAGCACCTTTTGTTCGTAGTACTGAGGAGACACAATCACTTGGGGATGAAACTCATTCTAAAATGCTTTCAAAATTCCATACAATTGATTATGATCAACATAACAAAGATCAATTTTTGAAAAAGACACGCATTCGCTTACAAAAGGAATTAGCAGAATTAACAGTTCTTGTGCCCCAAAGTTTGTCTAATGAAAACCTTCCTAGTACGTCTCCTACACTCGTCAAAAAGGATTTAACGAAGTTAATTCCACCGGTAAGTAAGGCGTCCGTTAACTTAAATACGGTTCACCAACACTTGGCCGATTTTGACAAGGTCATTTTGGAACGTACGACGGCCACGGCCATAACGGAAGGTGAATGGAACTTTGAGCACACTAGAGCTGCGTTTCGAGATGAAATTGTTCCGTTTGTAAAGAATGTTAAAGCTTGTCTTCGTAATATTGATCAAGACTTTTTTTGGAAGTAGAAGAAGTTAGACGTGTTTTCAATGAAATGGAAGATGCTTATGAAAACAGTTTACTTGAAATAGAACGAGTTTCACGCCATAATGATCTGCTTCTGAATCAAGTGATGTCTCATGATATAGTTTCTGTCTGTGTGAATACAAGTGTTGATAATGATTCTATTGTGCAAAATGTTGAATCTGTGGATACTGTGGTAGATAGTACTTGTCACGAATCTGACGCTGAATTTTTAAAGTTTCAAGATTCATATTCATCGCTTTCAAAACGTTTTGATGAGATTCAAACACATTGTATTTCGCTTGAATGCAAGCAACAATTTATTCAAGAAATCTTTGAAACGTCATTCGAAGGTGTTAATATCGATGACGCAAATTTTGAAAAGAATTTTCGATTGAATTTACAAACAAAACAGCGTCAGCCAAGTGACAAAGTTGCTAACTCTTTGCCGATAGAAATAGAGAAATCTAAGGAGCTTAACTGTGTGAACGTACTTGAGGCCGCTGAGAATCTTAAACTGGATCTAGATAATCGAGTTTCCAAGATTTTGTCCAAAGTTGATAACTTAAAACAGAAAAATACACGACTCTTCGATTCAGTACAGCCCGCATGTGTTGATACCACTGCACAGAATCAATCATTGATTGAACAATTGAATCAAAAGTCGATGGAAATATCTGATTTGAGGGAACAAATTTGTGATAAGAACCTGGTCTTGGCTGAGTTAAAGGAAACACTTCGTACTCTAAAAGGTAAGAATGTTGTGGATAACGCAGCCACTATCTCAGCTTCGTCCTCTAGTGCAATTAAAAGGAACCTAATAGCCGTCACACCACTTAACAAGGGCCCTAGGACTAAACCATCTCAAACATTGGTCATTAAAGATAAGGCGGAATCAAAACCAGCTTCTAATATTCCCGTGTTGCCTTCTACAGGAGTAAGCACCACTACTAAGGCTCAAAGATCTAAGCTTAAAAGAAACAAGAAGAATGATAGGATCTTGCCCCCATCTAGTAGTCAAGTGAAGAAGAAAGTAGAAGCCCATCCTAGGAATGTTATTTCTGTTTTGAATAAAAAGAATCATGTAGCTAAACCTAAAGGCTCTGCGGTTGTGCAGCGTTCTAAGCCTACTGTGAATTCTAATTTAAAATGTTGGAATTGCAATGAATGTATGTTTTCTAGTCATCATGATTCTTGCCTTATTGACCATGTGAATGAGATGCAGGCCCAGAAAAATGGATTAGAATGGAAACCGACTGGGAAAGTGTTAACCCAAGTTGGTTGGATGTGGCGCCCCACTGGTAGGACTTTCACTATAGTAGGAAGTATGTGCCCTTTGACTAGGATCACTCCCACTACAGCAAAGAAAGCGTGCCCTTTAACTAGGAGTACCAAGGCTACCAAAACACAAGTGTGTCCTTTAACTAGGAACACTGACACTACTGTAGGAACCAAGTGCCCTTTAAATAGGTCTACTCCCACTGTAGTGCCCGCGAATAATCCAAAACCTAAGAAAGTTGGAACAGTAAAACCTGTTAGTGCTAAAACTCACATTAGAAAACGCAGGAAATCTAAGGGTCTCAAAATTGTTAGCAATTCTGATAATTCTATATCTGTATCTGCTAACACTCCGGAACCAATAGTTTCCAATGCATTGTCTACTGTTGTTATTGAAAACAGGTGGTCCAAATTGTTCTCTGGTATTTGGACTCTGGTTGCTCCAAGCATATGACCGTAGATCGCTCTCAGCTCAGAAATTTCGTCAGCAAGTTTCTTGGTACGGTTCGATTTGGGAATGATCATATTGCAAAGATAATGGGTTATGGTGAATATCATATTGGGAATGTTATAATTTCAAGAGTGTATTACGTGGAAGGTCTCGGTCACAACTTATTTTCTGTGGGACAATTTTGTGATGCAAACCTAGAAGTTGCGTTTCGAGAGCATACCTGCTTCATTCGTAATTTGGAAGGGGTTGATTTATTGAAAGGTACTCGAGGGAATAATTTGTATACTTTGTCTCTACAAGACATGATGGCCGCTTCTCCCGTATGTCTTCTCTCCAAAGCATCGAAGACTAAGTCATGGTTATGGCATCGACGGTTATCTCATCTTAACTTTGACGCTATTAATCATTTGGCGAAAAACGAACTTGCTCGTGGTCTTCCTAAACTATCATTTCACAAGGATCATTTGTGTTCCGCGTGTACAATGGGGAAAAGCACTAAGAAATCTTACAAACCCAAGACGGAAGACACCAACCAAGAGAAACTTTATCTGTTGCATATGGATCTTTGTGGACCAATGCGTGTTGAAAGTCTTAGTGGCAAAAAGTACATCCTCGTCATTGTCGATGATTACTCTCGGTTTACATGGGTGAAATTTCTTAAAGCAAAAAATGAGGCACCTAAATTCATCATCAGATTTCTCAAGATGATTCAAGTGCGTCTCAACACTACTGTCCGACGCATTCGTACAGATAATGGAACCGAATTTGTGAATCAAATTTTGCGTGATTATTATGAAGAAGTTGGTATATCTCATGAAACATCCGTTGCACGCACTCCACAACAAAACGGTGTCGCTGAAAGGCGAAATCGCACACTTATGGAAGCTGCTCGAACGATGTTAATTTACGCAAAGGCTCCATTGTTTTTATGGGCAGAAGCAGTATCTACAGCAGTGTACACCCAAAACCGGTCACTAATTCGTAAACGCCATGGTAAAACACCTTATGAGCTTCTCCATGGAAAAGTACCAGATTTATCATATCTTCATGTATTTGGTTCTCTTTGCTATCCAAATAATGATGGTGACAATTTGGGAAAACTTCAACCAAAGGCTGATATTGGTATTTTCATTGGTTACGCACCCGCAAATAAGGCATACCGAATCTACAACCGTAACTCTCGCAAGATCCTCGAAACTATGAATGTTGATTTTGATGAGCTGACAGCAATGGCTTCTGAGCAAAGCAGCTCTGAACCCGCACTTCATGAAATGGGACCCAGTAATATTAGTTTTGGTCTTGTCCCAAACAACCCTACTTCATCATTTATACCACCTACTAGGAATGAATGGGATACGTTGTTTCAACCGTTCTTTGATGAATTCTTTACTCCTCCAACTATTGTTGCTCCAGAACCTGAGGTAATAGCTCTGGTAACCGAAGTTGTCGCTCCAGCAACCGAAGCACAATCAGATACATCTGTACCAACAATTGGTCAAGATATACCATCCACAAGTAATTCTCAACCAACACATGTAACAACTACCCACGTCATGCCTATTGATGATGAAGAGGATGATGATGATCACGATTTGGAATTCGCTCAAATGCGTGAACTTTCATTCTTTGGTGTATCTATTCCCGACCCTAATCAAGCCGGGTCGTCCACCTCAGAGGAAGCTTCTTCTACAGTTTACTCCAATCCACGGATTCGTGAACATGACAGCAAGTGGACAAAGGATCATCCTATAGATTCTATTATTGGTGACCCTAATCGTCCGGTATCCACACGAAGTCAGTTACAAGAAAGTGCAATGTTTTGTCACTTTGATGCTTTTCTCACTGAAATTGAACCTAAGACATGGCAACAAGCTTTTACTCAATCATGTTGGATAGAAGCTATGCAAGAAGAACTTAATGAGTTTATACGTCTTGATGTTTGGGAACTTGTCCCATGCCCGGATCAGGTGCAGTTACTCACTTTGAAATGGGTTTACAAGGTGAAACTCGATGAGTTAGGCGGAATATTAAAAACCAAAGCTCGACTAGTAGCTCGTGGATACAAGCAATTATTGGGCGTCGACTTTATGGAATCCTTTGTACCTGTTGCCCGTTTGGAAGCTATTAGACTATTCCTCGCTTATGCAGCCCATATGAATATGATCGTCTATCAGATGGATGTGAAGACGGCATTTCTTAATGGTGAAATCAAGGAAGAAGTCTATGTTCAACAGCCGGATGGTTTTGTGAATCCTAATTATCCTAATCATGTGTACAAGCTTAAGAAGGCTCTCTATGGGTTGAAGCAAGATCCACGAGCATGGTATGATCTATTGTCACAATTCCTCATTACTCAAGGCTTCGCAAAAGGCAAGGTGGATCCCACGCTGTTCATTCAGAAACGAGGTAAAGATATGATTATGGTACAAATATATGTTGATGATATTATATTTGCAGCCTCGACCCAAACCTTATCGGATGAGTTTGGGACACTCATGTCTTCCAAGTTTAAGATGTCAATGATGGGCAAGGTATCATTCTTCTTAGGTCTTCAGATATCTCAGAGTCCCAGAGGCATCTTTATTAATCAATCCAAATATGCCCTTGAATCGCTTAAGAAATATAAGATGGAATCTTGCGACCCCGTGGACACTCCAATGGTGGAGAAATCTAAGCTTGATGCAGATCCACATGGAGTTTCCGTTGATCCGACACTTTATCGTGGAATGATCGGTACTCTTCTGTATATCACAGCCAGTCGACCTGATCTTCAGTTTGCTATATGTATGTGTGCCAGGTATCAAACTAGGCCTACTGAGTTACACTTAGCTACTGTTAAAAGGATCTTTCGATATCTTAAAGGAACCATTAATCGGGGACTTTGGTATTCGAAGGACTCTTCTATTGCACTAATGGCATATGCAGATGCGGATCACGCGGGTTGTCAAGATACAAGGCGTAGCACGAGTGGCACTTTGCAACTACTAGGAGATCGACTAATCAGTTGGGCATCGAAAAGGCAGAAAAGCGCTGCAATTTCAAGTACGGAAGCAGAATACATAGCTATGTCCGGTTGCTGTGCTCAAATTCTTTGGATGAGATCGCAATTAACCGACTATGGTCTAGGTTTCAACAAGATTCCGATGTACTGTGACAACAAGAGTGCAATTGCCTTATGCTGCAACAACGTTCAATTCTCCCGGTCGAAGCATATTGACATTCGCTACCATTTCATCAAGGAGCAAGTAGAAAATGGAGTAATAGAGCTTTACTTTGTCCGATCTGAGTATCAATTGGCGGATATTTTCACGAAGGCTTTAGATCACGCTCGAATTGAATTTTTGGTCGACAAGCTATGAATGAGAACTTTCTCGCCTGAGACTCTTAAGGAACTAGCAGATGAAGCGAAAGAATAGTGGTGGTAAAACTATTCTCCGTATCCTTGGTGATCATTTGTATATATTGTTTATATTTTGATCCACAAAAGAAAAATACAAAAATATAAAACCATATAAAAACCATAAAAATTGAAAAATCTAGAAAAATCCAAAAATATTTTTACTTTATTTTTTCTAAGGCATGTCTTTTGGTACGATAATATTTACGGCCTTAGAAATGTTGATTAATATCGACACGGCGCCATAAATAGAGTTCGTACAAAAGTTGTAAATATTTCATAAAACATGCCTAAATGGCTTGTAGTTATTTCAGACTGCAACCCGGTTTTCATATTAAAGTCAAGTATTTCTTATGAAAGCTTTGGCTCAACAACGGGAATTCATTTTCACGGGCAAGGTTTACTTTAAAACCTTGTAAGGGATCAAGTTTACTTTATAACTTGGTCTAACACAAATATATGTACGTTTCAGTGCATTTCTTTGTTAAAACAAGAGAAGTCTTGTTTTTATGAAGCCATCATCTCTACAACCATAGCTATCTACATTTGGTATCTACATACTCGACGATGCGACTACTCAAACGGCGACTACAGCTCTTTCGATAGAACACGGGTCAACAATTGAGGGGGAGCAATTGCCAAGCATTCAGAATCTTTGATGTCGAACGTGCCAAGTTCACAAGTTGGTGTCAAAACTACAATACCAATCGTACATGTGGTGTCAAGAGATGACTTCAGACATGACGAGGCGACCAACATATGCTGACAAGAACCATTTGATCTTATCATATGATGTTCTCATCTATCAGGTCCAACCTTGTCAATTCTTTTCTAATATGGTGAATATTTGATCATATTACAAATCGATATCATATCTCATACATTTGATATCATGTAGATGAAATGGACTTGCATTTTTCTTCCCAAAACCTTTGTTAAAACTTCATTAAATCAATTGATATTAAAAACATCGATTGGGTTAATATTTTTAATATGGGGGAGAAAATGTGATTTAATATGGGATATTATCACAAATGGTTTGACTTAATGTGCTGGCTCATCCCGACATGTGCGAAATGTTTTCGAATATCGTGGCATATGTTAAGGGGGAGCAAAATGGATTTTCATGGTGACATATACTTACCCAAAACCCATTTAATTCACGACGATGAAGATTGTGGTGACATAAGGATGGTAGGATAGGTTAAGTCCTATGATTCTTCCAGAACCGGTGGAATCTTCCCAAGGACATTCCATAGCTAGAAATAGTCGTCCTTAGGAAAGTTGGAGAAAGATTGTGAACGTAGCTGAATGCCGACCAAGTACTTAAGTTAGCACTGTAACAATCACAACAAGGTGCTAGTTATGACGTATTGGTAAGCATTGAAGGGGTTGAAGAATGAAAAAGAATTGTAAAGATAAAGGGTGTAAAGAAAGAAGCCCTCCTTACAACTTTAGGCAGAAACCGGGTCAATACATATGCTATTAAGATCATTTTTTAATGATTCTTGATATTGAAGACAAACATCATGGACCCAGTGATGCAATGCACAACCGATCCCAGCTAACTCAGATATCTCTCAAAAGGTATTTGTTTTAATCACACGGAGATAACGCATTATCTATTGATTTATTCACTCCGAATAAATTGGTATTGAAAAGGTGGCACTCCTCTCCAGCCTCCGATCACTAAAATCCAAAGTGCACAATCGAGTCTAGAGCCATTGAGATCATTAAATATCTCATTAGGACACACTTTCATAATTCCTTGCTTCTTCATACACTGTGAAAAGTAAGAAAGATCTTAAGAGTCCTACGCAAAATCTTCATGATCTTGCCTGAACATCCGAGTAATACGAAAGTATTTACAATGAAGATGGAAATCCTTCTTGAGCGAATACCAAAAAGCTCATGGTAGGTGACTTGTGCGATTCTTTATGAATCAAACTTGTGATAACTGGAAAGCAACGGCTGTTTAATTCTTAACTGAATTTAAACACGTTCCAGGCCTCTATGCAATATCTCAGTGATCTTGCCAGAACACTCAGAGTGATACCTTTGTGTTTACGGTGATGAGTGGAAATCCTTCTAGTGTTAACCTCAAACAGCACTTGGTAGGTAACTTGCAAGATTCTATACGAATCAAGCTCGTGACAACTGGAAAGCAACGATGGTGCGGTTCTTAATTGAATTTCACTTGTTCCAGGAACATGAATTGACGGCTTCAAATCATGCGGATATTATTATCCAAATGATTCACTCTTTATGTTCGCAGTCAGCTTTGGACGGTCGAATAAAGAGAACGGGTTTACCCGCGAAATCCTGTCAGGAAGTTACTTAATTGAAACTATCCGTCACGGGTACGATATCTAATATCGTCCAACGGCCTTCACCGACCGGAGGTAAAATGCTACCGATTTAGAATGAAATGTTCAAAGCCATTTCGTTCGTGTCTACTTATGTTACGGCATTTTAAGACGGTGGCGTTGCGGAATCCAAGAAGAAGTCGTCCCCGCATGCTTATACATTATGCACTTAATATCTCATCTAATTCAAGAAAGCCTAAAAGTTAAGTCTTCTGCTGTTTCAAACTCTGAAGCTTTCAAGAATTACGAAGGTATAAGTATGTGGGACGTGAGGTCACGAAGAGGCGAAGATCACAAGTGATGGATGCACGAGATCAAGGCAAGAGATTGATGCTCAAAGATTGATATCAAAGATCACATCAGCATGTTCACCAGAAAAAGAAAAAGAAAGACGAAGACTACGAGCTCAAGACAAGCATAGTATGCTAGGTTTATTTTATTATTGTAACTTGGGTAACGCCCTTGTTTGGAGTGACCTCCCTTAGGGGGAGATTGTTGGAAATACGTTTTACGTATTAGAAAGGATCGGTCACTCCAACAATAGTCCATGTTATAGCTCGTAGTTTAGTTATTTACTTTTATCAAACAAAGCCCAAAACCGAGCCCATGGATTGTATGGGCCGGCGGCCTATTGTAAACCCAAGCCCATCACATGGGCTTGGGTATATAAACCCTCTCCTTAGATGGAGAGGGGTGTGGTTTTTTTTATTTTACACAAAGTTCTTTCTTAGTTTCTCTCTCTAAAGTGTGAAATCCACCATCTCTCTATCTCTTTCTCTCTCTAAAAACATAAGCATAGATTTACATATCTACACGATGACCCACCTCTTGGAAAAAGATACTCCTTTCAACTTTTCCAAAGAGTGTCTTGAAGCCTTCAATCTTCTCAAGGATAAGCTAACTAAGGCACCGGTCTTGGTTACCCCTAATTGGGAGCTACCTTTCGAGTTGATGTGTGATGCTAGCGACTTTGCTATTGGAGCGGTTTTGGGCCAAAGAGTGAACAAACACTTCCAACCAATCCATTATGCTAGCAAGACAATGACGGGGGCTCAATTGCATTATACCACTACCGAAAAAGAGCTTTTAGCTGTAGTGTATGCTTTTGAAAAATTTCGCCCCTATCTTGTCCTTTCTACCACCATCGTGTATACCGATCATTCCGCGTTGAAGTACTTGATGACTAAGCAAGATTCTAAGCCAAGACTTCTTAGTTGGGTTTTGCTCCTTCAAGAATTCAACATTGAAATTCGTGACAAAAAGGGAGCTGAAAACCTAGCCGCGGATCATCTCTGTAGACTTGAGGATCCTTATCAAGGGGATCATCCGAACAAAGAGATCAATGACTCTTTTCCCCTTGAGGCCTTAATGTCTATCAACTCTAATCTCGATGACACCCCGTGGTTTGCGGACATTGCAAACTACTTAGCGGGTGGGATTCTCAAGGAAGGGCTCACGTCCCAACAAAAGAAAAAATTCTTTAAAGATATTGAACATTATTTTTGGGACGACCCTTACCTTTTCAAACAATGTGTGGGTCTGACTATTCGATGATGTTTTGATGGACCGGCAGCGGTACAAATCCTTGACGCTTGCCATAAAGGACCCACCGGTGGTCACTTTGGTCCCAACTACACCGCCAAGAAAGTATTCGACTCTGGTTTCTATTGGCCCACTATTTATCGTGACGCTCACGATATGGTTAAACATTGTGATGCTTGCCAAATACAAGGCAAGATCACACATAAAGATGAGATGCCTCAAAATTTCATACAAGAATGTGAAATCTTTGATGTATGGGGCATCGACTTTATGGGGCCATTTCCATCATCTAAAGGGAACAAGTACATCCTCGTAGCCGTTGACTACGTTTCTAAATGGGTTGAAGCCAAGGCTCTCCCTACGAACGATGCGAGGGTGGTTGTGAACTTTTTGAAGCAGCTCTTTTCTTGATTCGGCGTTCCTCGTGCTATTATCAGTGACCGCGGGACTCATTTTTGCAATGATCAATTTGCAAGAGTCATGGCTAAGTATGGTGTTAATCATCGTCTTTCCACCGCCTATCATCCCCAAACCAATGGTCAAGCCGAGATTTCCATCCGCGGATTAAAGAGAATTTTGGAGCGTACTGTGGGAGAGCATCGTGCCGCGTGGGCCGATAAGTTAGATGATGCTCTGTGGGCTTTCCGTACTGCTTATAAGACCCCGATCGGTTGTACACCTTATCGTCTTGTGTACGGGAAAGCGTGCCACCTCCCTATCGAGCTAGAACACAAGGCGTACTGGGCCTTGAAGTGGGCTAACTTCGACATCAACAAAGCCGGTGATCATCACAAGATTCAACTCAACGAGCTAAATGAACTGAGGAATGAAGCTTATGAGAACTCGCTTATCTACAAGGAGAAGACCAAGATCATTCATGATGCAAGAATTAAGAACCGAGAGTTCCACATTGGTGATCAAGTCTTACTTTTTAACTCTCGGTTGAAGATCTTTTCTAGCAAGTTGAAGAGCCGCTGGTCTGGTCCATTCACCGTCGCCAAAGTCTTTCCATATGGGACCATTGAGCTTTCTCAGCCAAATGGGCCCAATTTCAAGGTGAATGGCCAGCGTTTGAAGATGTACTTTGGTGAGGACATCTCGCATAAGATGATTCCATCCCTCAACACGTTTCCCATGACTAAATTTGGGTCGAGTCAGGCTCGTGACTCGGTTATAAAAAACAAGCGCTTCTCGCGAGGCAACCCGTGTTCTATCCTTTACTGCTATTATGATAAGTGTAGGGGGAGCCCCGTATGTGTTTGTTGTCTTGTTTCTTGTGCTGTGCAGGGATTCAAGCTTCAAAGAGCACCTTGATGACTTTTGACGAACCGTAATACCGTGTTCCCATCTTCCCGGTTCTATCCTAAACTCTTGTGATTCAATATTTCATATTTTATATGTTCACATTGAACTCACTTTAGGTGTCCTTTCCTTAGCAAGATTTAAACAAAGTGCACAATGTCATAAGTGTAGGGGAGTTCACTCCCACATGCTTAAACATTGAGGACAATGTTTATATCAAGTGTAGGGGGACTTCTATCGAAGTAAGTGGTCTTTTCCATGATTTTGCCCTCATTTTAACCGGAAAATTTGATTTTTCGACATTTTTCAAAATTTTTAATCTATTTTGGCCTAGTTGTATAGTTGTATTTTCCTTTGTTATGGTTATTTTCTTTCCTTGCTAGAATACATTTTCAATAAAGTGGTTTTAAATTTTTCTTAGTCATGAACATTTTGACTCAACCCGAGTTTATTTATCTAAGTTTACTCTAGCTAGTATCCTTAACGTGTTTAAGTCAAGTTTTGCTAGGCTTTTATATAGGGAGCTATAAAACGCGAAAGTCTTAACTCTCACGGGTTAAGAACAAGAACTTTTCGCAAGTTCCTATAATTGATTCTAGAGATTCGTTTATCAAGGGAACATTAAAATGCGATTTCTAAACTTGAAAAAGTCCAAGAATTTGCAAGATCCTATAGATAACTCGAAAACCCAAAACTTTGATTTAATAGGCTAAGCATCCACGAGTCTCATTCCTTGAGATTTTAAACTGTGGAGAACGAGAGATGATAGAGTCAATTATAAGTTTGGTATTCTTTCGTGAATTTATGTGAGTTAATTATAAGCCTATTCTCCCTTCGCTTGTTAATAAATTTATCTGCAATAAATAACGTTGTACGATTTAAAAGGTTACTTAGCTTCTAGCCCAAGATCGTTTAAAAGTTGCTCGGTACGGATTAGAGTTCATAGCCAAGGCATAACTTATTGAAGTGGGATGCAAAGATTGGCGAGTCCGAAAAGGCCCTAACAAGGCACGAGGGATACATTTTGTTGCTAAAGTTCCAAAAGTGATGTGAAGAATCATTTATCGAAAATCAATATGAAGGATCGAGACACACGACGAAAAGCAAATACTCCCCAAAAGATCATGGAGAAGTCTATCCAAAAAGGCCCTAACAAGGTATGAGGATAAAATGATCCAAGTCCTAAAAGGAGGCGGATCGTTGTATATCAAAGTCCAAAAACTAACGATTGGAGAAAAATGAAGAAGTCGTGGTCCATTTATGAAGAATCTCTCAAAACTTCAAGCGAAGAAATTCCTATTATGAAGAGAAGGCCATTATTTCATGAACGTCTCTCAACGATTTGAAGTATAAAGTCGCTGCCAAATATCGGTCCGAGAAAGGTCTCAAATCGTGAAGCAAGTTATGCCAAGATATGAACTTTATGAGGTCCCGAGAAGCAGTTTTAAAAGATTTTGTCCTTTAGCTAACTATTGATTAAATCGTTCACTTTATTTTCGGCCTAAATAACTATCGAAATAAGTCAAACAATGCATCCTCGTGATCATTCAAGACAGAAATAAAATATAAGAGATACACCTAGGAATAAGGGAGTCTAAGTGAATAATTGGCCCACATGAGTTCGTGCTAGTTTACTAACTTATAATAACAATGATCTCGTTTTTAAGCTTGGTATGGGGAACGTGAAACTTGAGGATGATAAACGTTCATGGCAGCCAAAAACCAATGTAAGTCTTTGATTTCTTTACTTGTTTTTATCTTTTTACTTTCCTTAAACGTTTAGTATTTAATAAAGGTCAAGGTGGGTTATTTATGATGAAAAATGTAAACCGTGCTTTAAAATTAATGCATTGCATGAGGGCATTGCAATGGTCAAGTGTAGGGGATTTAATAAGTGTGAAAACACTTATCCTTTTACCACTTATTTCCAATAATAACAAGACCAAAACGTGTATTTTATGTCGTAAAAGTCGGAATTATGCGTGGTTTGTGTTTTTATTGTGTTTTAGGACCAAAATATTAAAAAGGAAGAAAACACGGGCTTTCACGGGCTTTTATCGAAGAAAACGGGAAAAGACGAAGTCAAAAGATCAAGAGTGCAAAAAGAACGGAAGTCCAAGGCCTATTCTGAAGATTTATCGAAGAAAAAGTCTAAAGACGGAAGTTTAATGAAGTCGAAGAAATCAAGTCTAAATTAAAGAAGAAAATTATCAAGACAAGTTCAAATCCCGAGACGACGTCAAGAAAAGACTAAGAATTAAATCGAGTCGAGAAGACGTGAAGAAAGAAAGAAAGAAGAGGCAACACATGCACTCCTTCCATTTTTCCCTATAAATACCCTCCTAATACACATTAGGATGGTAGTTAGTCTTTAATTTTAGTTTTCATTTTTTCACTTTTCTTTCTAGTTTTTAGAGAGAGAAAGTTCTCCACTTTCTCTCACTAAGTTTTCATCTTTCTTTCTTTTAATCTTTCAAGATTAAACATTTGTGTATTGTTGATTTCATTAATCAAGTTCTAGTTAAGCTTTTAATCTTTCATCTCATTCTACCTTTCTTTGATTTTCAGATTAATTTTGGTGTGGATTTCATTTGATCCGTGTTGTTCTTAATGATTTCGTGCTTAAAAAGTTAATCTTTTTATGTTTACATAAGCTTTCATTCGATTAAGCTTTAAGATTTGTGTGCTTATTGGCTTATTCACTTCTTTTAGCTTATTTACTTTTAAAAGTTTTCTTAAAAAAAAGTTCATCTTTTTATGATTTGATTTAAAAGTTTGCTTATTTTAAGTTTGGATAAGTTCTTATTTGTGCTTATTTAGTTCATTTTATTATAGATTCGTTCAAGTTTTGGGTATTAGCTTATTCAAAATAGCTTATTGCCTAGCTTTTTATCGAATCCCACATAAATCGGAAAGGGTCTAAACCCCTTTCCGATCGCAGCATTCCGACCAGCACCCTCTTTCCGATCAACAAATCGGAAAAGGGTTTAGTATATTCTGATTTGGCAACCTCTGCATTCCGATCACCTTGGATCGGAATAAGGT
The DNA here is from genome assembly GCA_025667525.1 of Glebionis coronaria. Classification (NCBI taxonomy): domain Eukaryota; kingdom Viridiplantae; phylum Streptophyta; class Magnoliopsida; order Asterales; family Asteraceae; genus Glebionis; species Glebionis coronaria. Next base: position 245,695,582 of record CM046876.1, read on the forward strand.
TTTGTATTCCGATTGTGGTAATTTTGTGGTATTCCGATTGGGGAAACTTTAGCACATTCTGATTGGATTCGAGTTTAAGATAATCCGATTGTGGGTTTTGTTGACATTCCGATTAGAGTCCTTTGCTAAACATTCCGATTGGTTGTCTTCTTCTACATTCCGACGAGGGGATTAGTGATATTCCGATTTGAGTTGTTTACAACATTCTGATCACTCAATTTTGTATTCCGATTAGTGTTAAATTTCTTATTTTTGCAAAGTTTTCGAGTGTTAGTTTTATTAAGTGTTCTAGTATTCTTTCTAATCTTGTCTTTAAGTTTTCATGCATTTACTTTTTACTCGTTACTTTAGTTTAATCTTAAAAGCTTCTACTTTACTCAACGACATTTACATTATTTGTTATTAGTTTAAAATAGATAATCAACCAAACCATTTTCATTTCCACCAAGAACAATTGAGTCGCACTTTGAACTAATAGTCAATTCGAAAGAATTCGGAACAACGAACTTTCATACTCGGTTGCAAAATTCTTGTATTAATCATTTGTCATGATTTAAGGAAAGTATATCGGTTAAACGGTTAGGAAAACCATCAAGATAACCTGGCAGTATTAGCATAGACATTATTTTGGTTATATCGAGAAACGTTAAAGTGTAGTTACACAAATTCAACGATGATTTGCCTGACAGCATGATCGATGAAAACCAACCATGACTGTCATGAAAGCAGAATTCAAAGAAATCCAACAATGTCTTGCATGAAGGCATAATAACAAAAGGCGTAAGACGTAATCCACATGAAGACGGAATTATCATGAAGAAACATGAAACGATTTAACATGAAGGAGTTTATAACATAATCAGCATGAAACTGAGTTTAACCATGACAGAATAAAAACATACTTGACATAAAACATAGTAACTTATGAGGGGACATGAAAAAAAAATTATGCCAATAAATCATGAGAAAAATTTTATGCATGAAAAACAATGCATGAATGTATAATGTAGTTTATAAAAACCTTTATATGTGCGAGGGGACGCCTATGGGTCGGTCCCAAAACAAAAGGCATAGCGAGGGGACGCCTATGGGTCGGTCCCAAAGTTAAAAGTTTCGATAAAAGCACATGCGACTAAATAGGGCCAGTCCTGTACCAACCATTACTTAGTCATAATTCCTGCAACAATGATACATGAAACATAAATAAATGAAACTTATCTGTCAAAACTTATCAGAAAAAAAATTTATGTGACTAATTATGAACTACTGGGGTTCAGTCCACATAGTCACAGTTCACGAGGAACATTATGCATGAAACAATGACACATAACTAAATATGAATGACGGTTGTCCATCCATATTAGTAAAACAATATCGATGAAAACATCAAGGTTAAAACCTCAAGGTGCTGAAAACATCATGGTTAAAGCAACAATGCGCTGAAAACATCAATACGTAGAATAACAAATGTTGGCTTAGGAAGCTCCTAGTGACTACCCACTAGTCACAGGTCGAGTTTTAGAGCCTACAGGTCGAAGCCTTGGCTCTGATACCATAATTGTAACACCCCATTTTGATAATGGAATGTCACGCGTAATTATGGCGTGTCATCAAAGCATACAAGGATAAATGTCTAAAACATTACATGACCATAGGGATAACCGGAATCAAACATCGGTTCCCAAACATAAGCCCAAAACATAATAAAGCACAAGAAGTGAATGAAAGACTAAACAAGCATAAGTATATGAAGGCAAAAAGGAAAAGAAGTCTCTAGCAGCTTCCATCCTATGCACGTCCTCCAAATGCTCGAGTCTTCCCTAGGGTACCTGCCGTTTTGGGACATGGAAAGGAAAGTAACGGCTGAGCAAAACGCTCAGTGCGCGGATATGGACATACTATGAATGACTAAGCATAATAAAGACTTAATAGCAGCGGAAATGTATAAGTCCAGGAAAACCTGGAACATGTTCATAAAAGTGGTTTTATATTTTGAAAAGCCTTATGTTTATCTTATGAAAACTGTTTAACATATTTTACCATTAGTCAATATAGGTCATGAAAATCCACCGTGCATGAATACTTGGAGGGGTGACCTCATCATGCAAATTAGAGGGGCTGCCTCTAATTTAATATACTGGTTCTGGGTAGGAGGGATCAGCTCCTTGTGAAGGATGCAAGGCACACACCACATTCACCATGAAATCCTGACTGAAAACATGTTACTAGGATGCACCCATACGCCCCACATGATAAATATAATAAATGGCCAAAAGCTGAAGGGACGCCACGAGCAATCACTCCGCCGTGGTGAAGTCATAACATTAGTGCCTCTAATGTTATGGTTATGGTACCTCCATAACTAGGTGAAACTGGTCATGCATGTATATGGCTATAGGTATTCTAATTTAAACATATGCAATTCAAACACATACTTATACTACGAGAAAATATTTGGCTGTATACGGGGAAATCCTAATAAGGAAAGAATGTCCATACTGAAAGGACGGGAATCCGTACCTTATGTCCAGTGAACGAAGAAGACGAACTGAGAGGAATCCTACTTCCGTATCACTAATGCTACATGAATATATACGTGAATAAGTATCTGCTTACTAGATACGTAGTTGGTTTTATGTCATGTCTTAGCTTATTTTATATGTTCTTACCATGTTTTACTGTTTAAAGCCTTAAACTGTGTTTATCTTATATTCTGTTTAATCTGATTAAGTATTTCTGGTATTTCATCTATTATTATACTTACTGTGTAATAATAAGTAACTTTCCAAAAAAATAGCAGGTTTCCTAAAATAGAAAGTTTCCTAAGATAGAAAGTTTCAAAAAATAGAAAGTTACCAAAAATAGAACGTTTCCAAAAATAGAAAGTTTCCAAAAACAGAAAGTTTCCAAAACCAGAAAGTTTCCAAAAATAGAAAGTTTCCAAAAATAGAAAGTTTCCAAAAATAGAATTACTGCTTAAAATAGATAAGTTTCTAAAAATAGAAAGTTTCCATAAATAGATTAGCTGCCTTATTTAAATAAGTTTCCATAAATAGATTAGCTGCCTTATTTAAATAAGTTTCCATAAATAGATTAGCTGCCTGAAATAAATAAGTTTCTAAAAATAGAATGTTTCCATAAATAGATTAGCTGCCTTATTTAAATAAGTTTCTAAAATAGAAGTTTCCATAATTAGAAATAAGCTGGTTAAATAAGCTAAGTAAATAAGTCTAAGTGTTTTCATGATTATTTTCTAAGTCATATGATAGTCTTAGGTTAAAACATGTATTATTATTTATTAATAATATAACCTAAGTCATGTTAATTAATTAATTATAACCATGGTTTTTAAATAATTAATTAATTATAAGTCTAAAATATAAAATACTTAGGTTAATAATTTCATGATTTTAATAATTAAAATAACCTAAGTCATGTTATTAAATTAATTATGTCATGTTATTAATTTAATTTTAACATAAGATCATAAAAATAAAAATCTAAACATACACCATGAACCGGATCTTGACTAAGAACCATGAACCGGACATGAAATCGACACCATACCCCGAACCAAATCGGGGTTACCCTTGTCTTGATGCTGCCGTGGGACCCACACCAACCAACCGGGACCATATGGTCTCGGTGGTGGTCGACTAGCCAAACCGAGACCCTCTCGGGTTCGGGTTAGGCGCGGCCAAGAACAAACACCCCTTAAACATCTCTTTTTGATTTATACCAAAACCAATTTCATGTTAGATCTTTGATTTAATTAGGTTTTTAATAAAAACATATCATGTTCATAATTATTAAAAATATTAAATCAAAAGAAAGGGTTTAAACGAATTACCGAATGCGTGGATCTAAGGAACGATGAACAAACACGAACACTAGCAATAAATCCAAGATCAAAGATCAACAAACACCCTTTTGGTGTGTTTTGAGGGTGGCGGCCAAAAGAGAAAAAGAAGGAGGAGGAGAAGTTTAGGTTTCTGTAAAATTCTCTGTAAAAAAAAATATGAGTAGTGTTTTTCCCCTAACCCCCTTTAGTGAAAATTGAAATGGGCTTGGCCCATTTCTTCCTTGTAGTCGCGGGTAGGGGCCCCACATGGGGTACCCGTACCGTTTTCCGTGTCTCGATGTTTAGTTACTCGTTCATGATTATTTGTGTTCGTGTTTTGTGTGTTCTCGTTAAATAATTACCGTGACCTAATATATTTATTTACGCTCGTAATAAATATATATACGTAATTAATAGTAGTTCGTGATTTAATTACGTTCATGATTTCATGATCGCATGTTCGTGATTAATTATTGTCAAATAATTATTACGTGCTCGTGCGTAGTAAATACTTATCGTGTTCTAACACGTACGTAATACGTAAAATCCTAACATGTAATCGTAATCATGCTATATCATGAATAGTACCCTTAAGATCGTACGTCCTAGATTAAAACTTTCCTTTTATAGTACGATTACGTTTACGTGTTAGGATTTTACGTATTACGTACGTGTTAGAACACGATAAGTATTTATTACGCACGAACACGCAATAATTATTTAAACAATAATTAATCACGAACATGCGATCATGAAATCACGAACGTAATTAAATCACGAACTATTATTAATTACATATATATATTTATTACGAGCGTAAATAAATATATTAGGTCACGGTAATTATTTAACGAGAACACACATAACGCGAACACAAATAAACACGAACAAACACGTAAAACACGAACACGAGAACACACTTATTAATTAGACACGGAAAATGATCGGGTTACCCCATGTGGGCCCATATGCCACGAAATTAGGAAGGATGATGGGTCAAGCCCATCAAAATTTACTAAAGAAGGGGGTTAAGGGAAAAACACTACTCATTTTCACTTTACAGAGGATTTTCACAAAAACCTAAAAAGCTCTCCTCCTCTTTCTTTTGTTTCTTTTGGCTGCCACCTTCAAACACACCTAAGGGGTGTTTGATTGATCTTGGATCTTGGATTTATTGCTAGTGTTCGTGTTTGTTCATCGTTCTTTAGATCCACACATTCGGTAATTCGTTTAAACCCTTTTCTTTTGATTTAATCTTTTAATAAATAAGAACATGATATGTTTTTCTTAAAAACATAATTAAATCATAGATCTAACATGAAATTGGTTTTGGTATAAATCAAAAAGGGATGTTTAAGGGGTGTTTGTTCTTGGTCGCGCCTAAACCGAACCCGAGAGGGTCTCGGTTTGGCTAGTCGACCACCACCGAGACCATATGGTCCCGGTTGGTTGGTGTGGGTCCCACGGTAGCATCAAGACAAGGGTAACCCCGATTTGGTTTGGGGTATGGTGTTGCTTTCATGTCCGGTTCATGGTTCTTAGTCAAGATCCGGTTCATGGTGTATGTTTAGATTTTTATTTTTATGATCTTATGTTAAAATTAAATTAATAACATGACATGATTAATTTAATAACATGACTTAGGTTATTTTAATTATTAAAATCATGAAATTATTAACCTAAGTATTTTATATTTTAAGACTAATAATTAATTAATTATTTAAAAACCATGGTTATAATTAATTAATTAACATGACTTAGGTTATATTATTAATAAATAATAATACATGTTTTAACCTAAGTATTTAACTTTATTTTATTAAAAACATATTATACTTTAATTAAATATTTTAACCTATAGTTCATTTTAATTACATGAAATAATTAATAAACTATATATATTATATCATATGACTTAGAAAATAATCACGAAAACACTTAGGCTTATATACTTAGCTTATTTAACCAGCTTATTTCTAATTATGGAAACATTCTATTTTTAGAAACTTAATTAAATAAGGTAGTTAATCTATTTATGGAATCTTTCTATTTTTAGAAACTTATTTATTTCAGGCAGCTAATCTATTTATAGAAACTTATTTAATTAAGGCAGCTGATCTATTTATGGAAACTTATTTAATTAAGGCAGCTGATCTATTTATGGAAACTTTCTATTTTTAGAAACTTGTCTATTTAAAGTAGTATTTCTATTTTTGGAAACTTTCTATTTTTGGAAACTTTCTATTTTTGGAAACTTTCTATTTTTAGAAACTTTCTATTTTTTGTAACTTTCTATTTTTGGAAACTTTCTATTTTTGGAAACTTTCTATTTTAGGAAACCTGCTATTTTTGGAAAGTTACTTATTATTACACAGTAAGTATAATAATACATGAAATACCAGAAATACTTAATCAAAGTATACAGAAGATAAGATAAACACGGTTTAAGGCTTTAAAACAGTAAAACATGATAAGAACATATAAAATAAGCTAAGACATGACATAAAACAAGCTACGTTTTTAGTAGGCAGATACTTATTCATGTATGTATTTATGTAGCATTAGTGATACGGAAGTAGGATTCCTCTCAGTTCATCTTCTTCGTTCATTGGACATAAGGTACGGATTCCCGTCCTTTCAGTATGGACATTCTTTCCTTATTAGGATTCCCCGTATGCAGCCAACTGTTTTCCCCAGTATATGTTTTATATGTTTTTGAATTGCTTATGTTTAATTAGAATACCTAAAGCCATATACATGCATGACCAGTTTCACCTAGTTATGGAGGTACCATAACCATAACATTAGAGGCACTGATGTTATGACTTCACCACGGCGGAGTGATTGCTCGTGGCCTCCCTTCAGCTTTTGGCCATTTATATTATATTTATCATGTGGGGTGTATGGGTGCATCCTAGTTACATGTTTTCAGTCAGGATTTCATGGTGAATGTGGTGTGTGCCTTGCATCCTTCACAAGAAGCTGATCCTTCCTACCCAAAAACCAGTATATTAAATTAGAGGCAGCCCCTCTAATTTGCATGATGAGGTCACCCCTCCAAGTATTCATGCACGGTGGATTTTCATGACCTATATTGGCTAATGGTAAAATATGTTAAACAGTTTTCATAAGATAAACATAAGGCTTTTCAAACTATAAAACCAGTTTTATGAACATGTTCCAGGTTTTCCAGGACTTATACATTTTCGCTACTTTTAAGTCTTTATTATGTTTCAGTCATTCATACTATGTCTACATCCGTGCACTGAGCGTTTTGCTCAGCCGTTACTTTTCTTTCCATGTCCCAAAACGGCAGGTACCCTAGGAAAGACTCGAGCATTTGGAGGACGTGCATAGGATGGAAGCTGCTAGAGACATCTTTTCCTTTTTGTCTTCATATACTTATGCTTGTTTAGTCTTTCATTCATTTCTTTTGCTTTAGTATGTTTTGGGCTTATGTTTGGGAACCGATTTTTTATTCCGGTTATCCCTATGGTCATGTAATGTTTTATACATTTATCCTTGTATGCTTTGATGACACGCCATAATTACGCGTGACATCCCATTATCAAAATGGGGTGTTACAATTATGGTATCAGAGCCAAGGCTTCGACCTGTAGGATCTAAAACTCGACCTGTGACTAGTGGGTAGTCACCAGGAGCTTCCTAAGCCAACGTTTGTTATTCCACGTATTGATGTTTTCAGCGCATTGTTGTTTTAACCATGATGTTTTCAGCACCTTGAGGTTTTAACCTTGATGTTTTCATTGATATTGTTTTACTAACCATGATGGAATTGGTTTTGGAATAAATCAAAAAGTAATGTTTTAGGGTTGTTTGTTCTTGGTCGCGCCTAAACCGAACCCGAGAGGGTCTCGGTTTGGCTACATGACCACCACCGAGACCATATGGTCCCGGTTGGTTGATGTGGGTCCCACGGCAGCATCAAGACAAGGGTGACCCCGATTTGGTTCGGGGTATGGCGTCGATTTCATGTCCGGTTCATGGTTCTTAGTCAAGATCCGGTTCACGGTGTATGTTTAGATTTTTATTTTTATGATCTTATGTTAAAATTAAATTAATAACATGACATGATTAATTTAATAACATGACTTAGGTTATTTTAATTATTAAAATCATGAAATTATTAACCTAAGTATTTTATATTTTTAAGACTTATAATTAATTAATTATTTAAAAACCATGGTTATAATTAATTAATTACCATGACTTCGGTTATATTATTATTAAATAATAATACACGTTTTAACCTAAGTATTTAACTTTATTTAATTAAAAACGTGATATACTTTAATTAAATATTTTAACCTATAGTTTATTTTAATTACATGAAATAATTATTAAACTATACATTATATCATATGACTTAGAAAATAATCATGAAAACACTTAGGCTTTTATACTTAGCTTATTTAACCAGCTTATTTCTAATTATGGAAACTTTCTATCTATAGAAACTTAATTAATTAAGGTAGCTAATCTATTTATGGAAACTTTCTATTTTTAGAAACTTATCTATTTTAAGTAGTAATTCTATTTTTGGAAACTTTTTATTTTTGGAAACTTTCTATTTTTGGAAACTTTCTATTTTTGGAAACTTTCTATTTTTGGTAACTTTCTATTTTTGGAAACTTTCTATTTTAGGAAACCTGCTATTTTTAGAAAGTTACTTATTATTACACAGTAAGTATAATAACACATGAAATACAAGTAATACTTAATCAGAATAGACAGAATGTAAGGTAAATACAGTATAAAGCTTCAAACAGTAAAACATTACATGAACGTATAAAATAAGCTAAGACATGACATAAAACCAGTTACGTATTTAGTAAGCAGATACTTATACACGTATGTATTTATGTAGCATTAGTGATACCGAAGTAGGACTCTCTTCCGTTCATCTTCTTCGTTCACTGGACATAAGGTACAGATTCCCGTCCTTTAAGTATGGACATTCTTTCCTTATTAGTATTCCCCGTATGCAGCCAACTGTTTTCCCAATATTTGTTTTATATGTTTTTTAATTGCTTATGTTTAATTAGAATACCTAAAGCCATATACATGCATGACCAGTTTCACCTAGTTATGGAGGTACCATAACCATAACATTAGAGACACTGATGTCATGACTTCACCACGGCGGAGTGATTGCTCGTGGCGTCCCTTCAGCTTTTGGCCATTTATATTATATTTATCATGTGGGGCGTATGGGTGCATCCTAGTTACATGTTTTCAGACAGGATTTCATGGTGAATGTGGTGTGTGCCTTGCATCCTTCACAAGGAGCTGATCCCTCCTACCCAAAAACCAGTATATTAAATTAGAGGCAGCCCTTCTAATTTGCATGATGAGGTCACCCCTCCAAGTATTCATGCACGGTGGATTTTCATGACCTATATTGGCTAATGAAAAAATATGTTAAACAGTTTTTATAAGGTAAACATAAGGCTTTTCAAACTATAAAACCAGTTTTATGAACATGTTCTAGGTTTTCCAGGACTTATACAATTCCGCTGCTATTAAGTCTTTATTATGCTTAGTCATTCATACTATGTCTATATCCGTGCACTGAGCGTTTTGCTCAGCCGTTACTTTCCTTTCCATGTCCCAAAACGGCAGGTACTCTAGGAAAGACTCGAGCATTTGGGGGATGTGCATAGGTAATGTTTAGATTTTGCTAGGTTCAATTGTTGTTCTCGGTATCTTAACGAATTGATTTCTGGCTTAAAGTATGACTCAGTTGATTTTGGTAAAACAAATATTTTTGGTTGTTTTTAAATAAAGGTGCAAAACAATTAAAGTAAAAGTGCAATTAAAGTAAATCTAAAACTAATTTAAAGTAATTGGGTGCAAGTATTTAAAAACGTGACTGAAATTAGAGGGCACTTAAAGTAGATAACGCAAAGTTAAAACTAACTAAGGCAAACTTAAAACGCAACTAAAACTTAAACTAAGGCAAGTCTAAAAATAAAGCTAAGGCAAATTTAAAGTGCAACTAAATAAAAGGCGGGAAAAATAAAGCTTGAAAATAAAAGACAGAACTTAAAAAGAAAAACTAAAAAGAACCTTACAGAACCCTTGATTCGGAAGGTTAAAACTTCCGAATGAACTGGCTTGATCTGGAACTTTTAAGTTCCGAATGAACAAAAAGATGTTGATCCGGAACTTCTTCCGAATGAAACACTCTTGACTCGGAACCTATTGACCTGGAACTTGGTTCGGAAGATCTGGCTGATTCGGAACTTGTCCTTCGTCCGGAACTTTTAAGTTGATCCGGAACTTTTGAGTTCCGAATGAATCTTCTTGATCCGGAACTTTTTGAGTTCCGAATGAAGTCTATTGATCCGGAACGTTTTGAGTTCCGAATGAACAATGCTTGAGTCGGAAGTATTGATCCGGAAGTTTTCGTCCGGAACTTTGAATGTTCCGGATGAAGCCCCTTGAGTCGGAACTCTGAATGTTCCGGATGAAACCCACTGGTTCGGAACTTTGAAAGTTCCGAATGAACAACTTTTCTTGTTTTGGCTCGGAACTCTCCTGGGAATACAGAAACACAAACAAACACTCCCGAAGAACAAGGGATCACAGAAATAATCAATCTAACACAGATTAATCAAAATCAAAACAAAAGTTTCAACCAAACTAATAACGAAACAACTAATAATCATAAACAAACAATTTAAATCAACAAAACTAACAAATTTAACCACAATAATCAAAAACCACTAGATCAAAATAAGAACATGAACATGAACACAACATAAACATAAAAATCAAAGATTGAGAAAGGTAGATGAGAGATTAACAAGATAAAGTAAAGATTGACAAGAATTAAATGGAAACTTACTTGAAATTAAAGGAATTTAATGTGCAAGACATGGTAATTAAATTGACAAGTATTTAAATGACAAGGAAATTAAAGGTGCAAAGTAAGTAAATGGTGGAAGACTAATTGTCACACTTAGCCAACAAGAAAAATGATTATCTAGTCCTAACTATATATAGGGGAGGATTAGGAAGCTTCCTCCCCTCTTTCCTTTTCTCTTAATTACAAGCTTAAGTCCTTCCTTCTTTAATCTTTATTAATTGCATGCTTAGTCCTTTTCTTCTAATCTTCTTTAAACTTGGACTTAAAGGACTTTTGGCTTCGGGATTTCTTTGAACTCGTCTTTAAATTCTTCAATAAAATAGACTTGAATTCTTCGGCTTTTGATAAGCTTCCGTCTTTTGACCTTTTCTTCGATAAATCTTCAGAATTGGTCTTGGACTTCTGTTCTTTTTGCACTCTTGACTTCTTGACTTCGTCTTTCATCTTTTTCTTCAATAAAAGTCCGTAAATGCCCGTGAATGTCCGTGTTTTCTCCACTTTTCACCTTTTCGTCCTAAATCACAACAAAAACACAAACCACGCATAATTCCGACATAAAAGACATAAAATACACATTTTGGTCCGGTTATTATTGTAATTAAGTGGTAGAAAAGATGGGTGTTTACACACCTATCAAATCCCCTACACTTGATCATTGCAATGTCCTCATGCAATGCATTAGTTACAAAGCACGTTTACACTTTTCATCATAATCAATCCATAGTGGCCTTTATTAAAGAGATAGAAAATTAAAAACATTCAGAATAAAGAAATCAAAAGCATACCTTGGGTTTTGAAAATGTTATGAATAATCATCATTCTCAAGTTTTCACTTTCTCCAAACCAAGCTTAAAAACGAGATCATTGTTATTATAAGTTAGTAAACTATCACGAACTCATGTGGGCCAATTACTCACTTAGACTCCCTTATTCCTAGGTGTATCTCTTATATTTTTATTATTGTCTTGAATGATCACGAGGATGCATTTTTGACTTATTTCGATAGTTATAAAGTCTGAAAATAAAGTGAACGATTTAATCAATAGTTAGCTAAAGGACAAAATCTTTTAAAACTGCTTCTCGGGACCTCATAATGTTTATATCTTGGCATAACTCGCTTCGCGATTTGAGACCTTTCTCGGACCGATATTTGGCAGCGACTTCATACTTCAAACCTTGAGAGACGTTCATCAAATAATGGCCTTCTTTTCATAATAGGAATTTCTTCACTTGAAGTTTTGAGAGATTCATACTTGGACCACGACTTCTTCATTTTTCTCCAATCTTTATTTTGGACTTTGATATACAACGATCCGCCTCCTTTTATGACTTGGATCTATTTATCCTCATACCTTGTTAGGGTCTTTTCGGATACACTTCTCCATGACTTTTGGGAGTTTTTGCTTTTCGTCGTGTGTCTCGATCCTTCATATTGATTTTCGATAAATGATTCTTCACATCACTTTGGATCTTTAGCAACAAAATATAGCCCTCATGCCTTGTTAGGGCCTTTTCTCACTCGCCAATCTTCGCATCCCGCTTCAATAAGTTATGCCTTGGCTACGAACTCTAATCCATACCGAGCAACTTTTAAACGATCTTGGGCTAGAAGCTAAGTAACTTTTCAAATCGTACAACCTTATTTATTAGCAGATAAATTTATTAGCAAGCGATGGGAGAATAGGCTCATAATTAACTCACATAAATTCACGAGAGAATACCGAACTTATAATTGGCTCTATCATTTCTCGTTCTCCACAGTTTAAAATCTCAAGTAATGAGACTCGTGGATGCTTAGCCTATTAAATCAAAGTTTTGGGTTTTCGAGTCGCCTATAGGATCTTGCAATTTCTTAGACTTTTTCAAGTTTAGAAATCGCGTTTTAAAGTTCCCTTGATAAACGACTCTCTAGGATCAATTATAGGAACTTGCGAAAAGTTCTTGTTCTTAACCCGTGAGAGTTAAGACTTTCGCGTTTTATAGCTCCCTATATAAAAGCCTAGCAAAACTTGACTTAAACACGTTAAGGATACTAGCTAGAGTAACTTAGATAAGTAAACTCGGGTTGAGTCAAAAGATTCACAATGTTTTGAAAATTAAAACCACTTATTAAACATTTATTCTAGCAAAGAAAGAAAATAACTATACAAAGGGAAAAACTAATAGGCCAAAATAGATCAAAAATTTTGAAAAATGTCGAAAAATTGATTTTCCGGTTAAAATGAGGACAAATACAAGGAAAAGACCACTTAACTTCGATAGAAGTCCCCCCTACACTTAAGATAAACATTGTCCTCAATGTTTAAGCATGTGAGAGTAAACTCCCCTACACTTAGGACATTGTGCACTTTGTTTAAATCTTGCTAAGGAAAAGACAACTAAAGAGATTCCTATTTTAATATTGAGAAAATATAAAATAGTGAATCGAAAAGAGTTTAGGATAGAACCGGGAAAATGGAACACGGAATCACGGGTCGTCAAGAATCATCAAGAGTGGATCATTGAAGCTTGAATCCCTGATTATAAGAAGGGAGGAGAGGAAAGCAAACCAACAGGTCTCCCCCTACACTTATGATAAAGAAAGCGAAAAGATAGATGCATGGGTTGCCTCCCAAGAAGCGCTTGATTTTTGTTAACCGAGTCATTAGCCTGACTCGACCTTGATCATCAACGGAAGAAGCATGAAACATATCCACCAGGATCAAAGACATAGTTTTCGTCCATCAAATAGCACAAGCTTAAGGCGAACAAGGCAAGCCAAAGAAGAGTAGGCAAGGTTCCCTTAAGAAGTGATGGAGCACGGTGGAAGCAAGGATGAAGTAGTGCAAGCAGATTTCCATAAGTTCCAAAGATATTTCCTTTTATTTCATCAGGTGGATACTGAGATGGCTGCAGAATGTCAATATCGGGGTCGAACACCTTTTCCTTTAGGGGAAAATAGCACTCAGGCTCAGCAGAATGTGAAGAAGATCCGCGAAGAAGCACAACCTCGTCCTCAAAAGTGGGACAAAGAGGTGTTAACTCATACGTGCTACAGATATTGGTGTCGACCGGTGTCTTCTCCTTTGAAAGAATGTGCTTCAAATCCAAAGTAGGATCAAGACGTAGAGAAGTCTTCCTCAAATTAGGGAAGTAAGTGTTAAGAAACGTAGAGAAGTCTTCCTCAAATTGGTAATCGTCCAAAGTAGGATCGAGTGATGGCAGAGGATCTTCATCACGTGAAGAATCGCTTGAAAGAGTATCAGCCTCATCGAAATCATCATACGTGGGCAGATCGGGATACTCAGAAGTATGGTCATCATAATCATCCGAGTCTGAGCTAGAATCATCATCATAAGCATCAAAGACCGGTGAAGAATCATAAATGGGAGAAGCTGCCAAAGTAGGGAGAGAATCATCCTCATCATCTTGAAAAAGTGGATTGTCGATGCAAGAGCCGAATAGAGGATTGTCGTAGACGGTAAAGTCATCGAGCACATTAATCATATTCACTGATTCGCGGCCTGCAAAGGTTGTACTTGTAAGCTTCCTCATTTTGAAAACTTGTGCATCATCCCCGACTCTTAAGATTAACTCACCTTCGGCCACATCCACTAGAGCTCGTCCGGTTCTCAAGAATGGCCGACCAAGTATTAAAGGAATACGAGGGTCCATTTCATAATCAACAACGACAAAGTCGACCGGGAAAGTAAATGTGCCAACTTTGATGAACACGTCTTCGGCAATACCAACGGGGTAAGCGAGAGTGCGGTTTGCAAGTTCAAGAGTCATCTTTGTTGGAGTGAGGTCGGGCAATGATAGTGTTTTCCAAACACTCAAAGGCATCAAATTAATACTGGCCCCGAGATCAGCAAGGGCAGTAAATTCTTCGGTTTTGTTGAACACGCAAGGGAACACAAAACGACCGGGATCTCCAAGTTTTTCCGGAAGTTCTTTAAGAATAACTACAGAGCAGTTTTCATTTAAGCGTGTGTTGGCGAGTTCAATCAGCTTCTCTTTCTTGTTAAGCAATTCCCTAAATGCTTTAACAAATTTGGGCATGTGGACAAGTGCTTCAAGAAAGCTAATGTTGAAGTTAATTTGAGAAATCATCTTCACATAGCGTGTCACGTCGGAGTCCTCCTTTGTTAGCATTTTGGTCTTGCCTAAACGAGAGGGATAAGGGATATTGGGTTTGGGTGGTTAAGGTGCAGGTGTAGGTAAAGGTTGAGATGTTGAAGGGTCATTCGTGGGAACTTCATCACGTCGAGGTGGAGACGGTAATGGTGCACTAATACTAGGTGTAGGAGGAGTAGGGATAAATGGTGGTGGAGGAGATGTAGATGATGGTGGTGGGATTTGTGGTCCTTCTATGGTGACTCCACTACGAGTAGTAATAGAACTCACATTAGCTCGCGGATTAGTGACGATGTTTGAAGGTAGAGAACTTGAAGTAGAAGGTTGAGTGGTGGGCAAGAAACTAGCCAACAGATTCTTTAATTCATTCGTTTAAGTGCTGAAGGAGGATTGAATATTATCACGAACCTCGGATCTAATCTCATTTCCTTGCTTCATGATATCTCCTTTCAAATTGATTATTTGGCTATGTAGATTCTTGATTTGCTCACCTTGAGTTCTCATTGTGGCTTCAACATCGGTGTTTATGGGTGGGGTTTGTTGTGCGGGTGGGTGATTAGGATTAGAAGCTCTTGGTGGGATTTGGTTGCTTCTATTGTAGTTGTTGGCGGGGTTTTGGTTTTGAGGAGAAAAACCGGGTGAAAGGTAATTGTTGGATCGGTAACTCAGCAGATTTCTATCCCCTTGTTGTCTAGCTTGGTAATTTTCCGGTGAATAATTACCATAAGCTGCATACACATTTTCCGGATTTCCTTGAGTTGAAGGACAATCGGTGTATGAGTGAGGACCGCCGCATGTTTCACAGGGATTAGCAACCGCTTTAACTTGTTGTTGTTGTTGGTTTGAAGCGAGAAGCGTAATACTTTTGCTCATTTCAGTCATCATGCGGGTGAGTTCGGTCATATCGGGATTTGCTGAGGTGGAAGAAACATTGACTCTCGGGTTGTTCCTTGAAGAAGCAGAGGAATCCCAGTTTTTGTGGTGAGTAGTCATGTTCTCAATAAGCTCTCTACACTCCTCGGGTCTCCTTTTCATGAATGTGCCACCGGCGGCAGCATTAATCGTATCACGATAACGAAAAGTCAATCCGTTGTAGAAAGTATCAATTAAGGTCACAGGGAGCATGTTGTGGTTTGGACATCTATCGATCAAGACATTATATCACTCCCAAGCATCAAAAAGAGATTCATCAGGGTCTTGCATGAAACCGCTGATTTGATTGCGAAGGCTCGTGACCATGGATGGTGGAAAGTAGCGCGACAAAAAGCGTTGAGTCACGTCATCCCAAGTGTGAATAGAATTCTTCGGGAGACGATCAAACCATTTCTCGGCATGATGTAATAAAGTATGTGGAAAGAGTTGTAGGCGAAGTTCATCCATTGTGGCACCGGCCAACTTCATGCTTTGAGTGATTGTAATGAACTTGTCTAGGTGTTTGTTGGCATCATCATCAGGCAATCCACGGAATGGGTTAGTTTGCACTTGCTGAATCATGTGGTGCTTCAACGAAAACTCAGGAGCGTTGATTTGCATCGGCGCAATCGGTCCTCCTCGTCCAAACATTGTAGGTTGACAAAGTTCCTCCATGGTCCGAAGATCGGGCTGTGGAAGAACATTGTTGTTATTATTAGGGTGCGGTGGATTATTGTTGTTAACACCTGACATAGCTAAATCTTCCTGAGTCTCGGGCTCTTGATAATTAGAAGATCTAGTACGCATACACCTGCAAATGCAAAATAAAAAGAAACCAAACACAAAGACAATATATATACACAATCAAGATAAAATCTTTTTGGATTTTTGAAATTTTTAATTTTTATGTATTTTTATCAATTTTTTAATTTTTATGATTTTTTGAATTTTTTATGCAATAAAAATAACGCTCACAAGTGAACGGATCCCAAAAACCAACGAGTCTCTTACAGAAAACCGTTAATCTTTACGAAAAGAGCCGGCAGCGGCGCCATTTTAATGAAGGCTTTTGGCCCGTATAAAAATTAAAGTTCTTGTTCTCGGTATCTTAACGAATTGATCTAGGTTCTCTATGTGACTCAGATGATTTTGGTAAAACAAATATTTTTGGTTGTTTTTAAATAAAGGTGCAAAACAATTAAAGTAAAAGTGCAATTAAAGAAAATCTAAAACTAATTTAAAGTAATTGGGTGCAAGTATTTAAAAAAGTGACTGAAATTAGAGGGCACTTAAAGTAGATAACGCAAAGTTAAAACTAACTAAGGCAAACTTAAAACGCAACTAAAACTTAAATTAAGGCAAGTCTAAAAATAAAGCTAAGGCAAATTTAAAGTGCAACTAAATAAAAGGCGGGAAAAATAAAGCTTGAAAATAAAAGACAGAACTTAAAAAGAAAAACAAAAAAGAACCTTACAGAACCCTTGATTCGGAAGTTCAAAACTTCCAAATGAACTGGCTTGATCTGGAACTTAGACCTTGATTCGGAACTTTTAAGTTCCGAATGAACAAAAAGATGTTGATCCGGAACTTCTTCCGAATGAAACACTCTTGACTCGGAATTTATTGACCCGGAACTTGGTTCGGAAGATATGGCTGATTCGGAACTTGTCCTTCGTCTGGAACTTTTAAGTTGATCCGGAACTTTTGAGTTCCGAATGAATCTTCTTGATCCGGAACTTTTTGAGTTCCGAATGAAGTCTATTGATCCGGAACTTTTTGAGTTCCGAATGAACAATGCTTGAGTCGGAAGTATTGATCCGGAAGTTTTCGTCCGGAACTTTGAATGTTCCGGATGAAGCCCCTTGAGTCGGAACTCTGAATGTTCCGGATGAAACCCACTGGTTCGGAACTTTGAAAGTTCCGAATGAGCAGCTTTTCTTGTTTTGGCTCGGAACTCTCCTGGGAATACATAAACACAAACAAACACTCCCGAAGAACAAGGGATCACAGAAATAATCAATCTAACACAGATTAATCAAAATCAAAACAAAAGTTTCAACCAAACTAATAACGAAACAACAAATAATCATAAACAAACAATTTAAATCAACAAAACTAACAAATTTAACCACAATAATCAAAAACCACTAGAACAAAATAAGAACATGAACATGAACACAACATAAACATAAAAATCAAAGATTGAGAAAGGTAGATGAGAGATTAACAAGATAAAGTAAAGATTGACAAGAATTAAATGGAAACTTACTTGAAATTAAAGGAATTTAATGTGCAAGACAAGGTAATTAAATTGACAAGTATTTAAATGACAAGGAAATTAAAGGTGCAAGGTAAGTAAATGGTGGAAGACTAATTGTCACACTTAGCCAACAAGAAAAATGATTATCTAGTCCTAACTATATATTGGGGAGGATTAGGAAGCTTCCTCCCCTCTTTCCTTTTCTCTTAATTACAAGCTTAAGTCCTTCATTCTTTAATCTTCATTAATTTCATGCTTAGTCCTTTTCTTCTAATCTTCTTTAAACTTGGACTTAAAGGACTTTTGGCTTCGGGATTTCTTTGAACTCGTCTTTAAATTCTTCAATAAAATAGATTTGAATTCTTCAGCTTTTGATAAACTTCCATCTTTTGACTTTTTCTTCGATAAATCTTCAGAATTGGTCTTGGACTTCCGTTCTTTTTGCACTCTTGACTTCTTGACTTCGTCTTTCATCTTTTTCTTCAATAAAAGTCCGTAAATGCCCGTGAATGTCCGTGTTTTCTCCACTTTTCACCTTTTCGTCCTAAATCACAACAAAAACACAAACCACGCATAATTCCGACATAAAAGACATAAAATACACATTTTAGTCCGGTTATTATTGTAATTAAGTGGTAGAAAAGATGGGTGTTTACACACCTATCAATAGGATGGAAGCTGCTAGAGACTTCTTTTCCTTTTTTCCTTCATTTACTTATGCTTGTTTAGTCTTTCATTCATTTCTTTTGCTTTATTATGTTTTGGGCTTATGTTTGGGAACCGATGTTTGATTCCGGTTATCCTTATGGTCATATAATGTTTTATACATTTATCCTTGTATGCTTTGATGACACGCCATAATGACCCATGACATTCCATTATCAAAATGGGGTGTTACAATTATGGTATCAGAGACAAGGCTTCGACCTGTAGGCTCTAAAACTTGACCTGTGACTAGTGGGTAGTCACCAGGAGCTTCCTAAGCCAACGTTTGTTATTCTACGTATTGTTGTTTTCAGCGCATTGTTGCTTTAACCATGATGTTTTCAGCACCTTGAGGTTTTAACCTTGATGTTTTCATCGATATTGTTTTACTAATATGGATGGACAACCGTCATTCATATTTAGTTATGTGTCATTGTTTCATGCATAATGTTCCTCGTGAACTGTGACTATGTGGACTGAACCCCAGTAGTTCATAATTAGTCACATAAAATTTTTCTGATAAGTTTTGACAACTCCTATGTATCAAGTTCTGATAAGCAAGATATAATTACGTTCATATCTAAGTACCTGACATACAAACAGGTTCAGATAGGACACCAACAGACTGGGATGTTTCATCATCTGAAATTATGAATCAAAAAGGGACAAGATCTCCATGGATTTTAGTTACCAAATTACAACAAACTTAGAAGAAGCATGATGTTATCTGGGTTATCGTCAATAGTTTGATCAAGTCTTTAGAATCCTTACATCCGTACGGATTTCAGATCCAACAAATTGATCGGACATGTTCCAGCCAAGGCTCATCCGATCACTTGGAAACCCCTCACCTATCGGGTCAAACAAAGATTCGCAATTGTGCTTCTTATTTACTTCACGTCTTCATTCTAATTCCACGTCTTACTTTCGCGCTCGCGTTCATGACACTACTCACGTTCAAGATCGTATCTTGGCTTACGATTTTACGTTCATTTTTTTCTCATTCTGGGAGATTTTGCAAGAACTTGAGAGACCAGACCCAAGTTTAGTATAACTCTCTATCCTTAGATAGACGTTTCTCGTCATATTCTATGTCTCACCTTGTAGTGTTTGGCGTTACCGCCATTATATTCTATGTTAACGATATGTTTCACATGTCATGTTCATTCCACGTTCCTCATATCATGATCAAGATATGTTACACGTATCATGGATCACGATATGTTTACTCATACTACACTCGCCATATCTCCACGTAGCACGTTCAAAATTTTTCACGTATCACGTTCAAAAATTTTCACGTACTACGTGCATCGTTGCTAGTTATCAGTTAAGTTGGATTGTTTTGCATCGTAACGTTTCTGTTACCCTAGCACGTTAACTCTTATTTTCCTCGATCGAATTTAGGGGATCTTCCTTCCGCTGATAACCAAGAATTTCTTCGTATTCCAAGTCAAGGTCAGGAGGACAAAGACTTATCATTAGTGTCAAGATCTTCTAAAGGAACCGTTCCAAGAGGGAGGCCACTTGGAAACGGACAAGTTCATCCGGACTTTTATCCGTTTTCTCTCATCAATTAGATATGTCCTTTCAGTCACGTCACGTTCCATGTCCTTTCAAGACATGTCACATTCCACGTTCCTTCTACCATGTCACCTGTACGTTCATTAATCTTACATACCCTCTCAGTTTGATTCGGGTATGTTTCTCTTTCAGTTACGTTATCTATAATTCGGGGACGAATTATTCTTTTTAGGGGGGAAGAGTTGTAAAACCCGCATGCTTTTACCATGAATAGTACCCTTACGATCGTACGTATAGGATTAGAACTTTCTTTTTATAACATGTTTACGTTTCACGAATATTAGTTATAAGTATTACGTACGTGGTATTACACGATAATTATTAATTATAATAATTATAATCACGAGCATAAAATCACGAACAGATAATTACGCACTTACGTATTTTATTAATACGATGATTGTCGTTACGTATAAGTAATATTAATAACATGAATAATTAATAAATATGTAACACGTAAACACGAATACCTAAGACGATTATTATTATTACTACGTATATTAAATTACACGAGAAGTAATTACGTACGTAATTTTCACTTTTATCACGTATATAAACAACTATGAAAGTCACGACATTTAATACTCGTTTACGCGTACCATTTTTAACAAGATGCGATTTAATTAAAGTGTAATGTTTTCGGGCTGTTTTAGACAAGAATAAAAGAAGGGAGGACTTGGGCTCAAGGCCCAAGTGGGTATGTTTGGTCGTGTAAAGCAAAAGACGGGGAGGGAGTATATGTTTTATTTTTGGTTAACACTTAAACATTCCAAAACCCTAAAAAATAAAATACGGCCGTCCTTTTTCTTTTTCTTCTTCTCTGCCACGACTAACACCAAAGAACAGGAAGAAAGGATCAAGTGTTTTAATCCAGAAGATCAAGAATTGCAATTGTTTTGTTATCCGAAAACCCCAAACACGAAAAAGAACAAGGTAAGCCCTAAATCGTTCTTATTTTTCTTTTTCTTTTAATCCGATTTTAGGGATATTAAACATGTTCAAACAATAATTTAAGGGGGGGGGGGGGGTTCGTTTGTTATTGCTGGGTTCGAAAGGCACACAAACCGAGACTCATATGAGTCTCGGTGGTGAATTATTGCACCAGCCGTAAACCTAATTAGGGTTTTGGGCTTGGTTTGTGCTAACAGTGGGAACCCGTAGGGGTGTTTGTACTAGCAGTGGGAACCGAGACCAGGGTGGTCTCGGTGGGATAATTATAACAAGCAGGGGGTTTCCCCACTGTCGGGGGGAATGTTGCAGGGACATGGGGTGTTTGTCAACCCATTTTAGGAGCAGTTAGGGGCTGTTTGGCTACGGGTTTAAGGACAGAAAAAGGGGTCGTTTGGTTCGGGTTATTTTTAAAACTACAAGGGTTTTCACGGTTTGGTTTCGACACGTTGCATAAAATAATACACGGGTTCGGGGTATTATTTTTACGAATTAATTAACTTAACATGTACATTAATTACGAGACCATTGGACTAATATCATGACTTATTATTACGAGAGTAATTAAATTATTTAAACATGTATATAATTAATTTAATTTAAACCATGACTTAGGTTAATTATTTTACTAATAATACATAGTTAAACCTGAGTATTTTAATCATGAAAATTAGACTAAGTAATTAATTAATTATTAAAACCATGACCTATAATTAATTAATTCTCATGACTTAGGTTTATTATTATAAATTAATAATACATGATTTAACCTAAGTATTTTTATTTATTTAATTTAGACTATAGTAATTAATTAATTATTAAACCATGACTTATAATTAATTAATTTATATGACTTAGGTTATATTATTAATAGTTAATAATACATGTTTTAACCTAAGTATTTATACCTTTATTTAATTAAAATCATACTATATTTAATTAAATACTTTAACATATAGTTTATTTAATTCACATGAATAATTAATAAACTATACTTTATAATCTCATGACTTAGAATATTAATCAGAAAACACTTAGCTTATATTATTAGCTTAATTAACCAGCTTATATCTAATTATGGAAACTTTCTATTTTTAGAAACTTATTTAATTAAGGCAGCTAATCCATTTATGGAAACTTCCTATTTTTAGAAACTTATCTATGTTAAGCAGAAATTCTATTTTTGGAAACTTTCTATTTTTGGTAACATTCTATTT
The DNA here is from genome assembly GCA_025667525.1 of Glebionis coronaria. Lineage (NCBI taxonomy): Eukaryota > Viridiplantae > Streptophyta > Magnoliopsida > Asterales > Asteraceae > Glebionis > Glebionis coronaria. The sequence goes on from CM046876.1 coordinate 245,718,057, forward strand.
TTGGAAACTTTCTATTTTAGGAAAACTGCTATTTTTGGAAAGTTACTTATTATTACGCAACAAGTATAATAATACATGAAATACAAGAAATACTTAATCAGAATAGACAGAATATATGATAAACACAGTATTAAGCTTAAAACAGTAAAACATGACATGAACGTATTAAATAAGCTAAGACATAATATAAAACCAGTTATGTATTCAGTAATCAGATACTTATACACGTATGTATTTATATAGAATTAGTGATACCGGAGTAGGACTCTCTTCCGTTCGTCTTCTTCGTTCACTGGACATAAGGTACGGATTCCCGTCCTTTCAGTATGGACATTCTTTCCTTATTAGGATTCCCCATATGCAGCCAAATGTTTTCCCGTAGTATAAGTTACGTGTTTGATTTGCTTATGTTTAATTAAGAATACCTATAGCCATATACATGCATGACCAGTTTCACCTAGTTATGGAGGTACCATAACCATAACATTAGAGGCACTGATGTTATGACTTCACCATGGCGGAGTGATTGCTCCTGGCGTCCCTTTAGCTTTTGGCCATTTATATTATATTTATCATGTGGGGCGTATGGGTGCATCCTAGTTACATGTTTCAGTCAGGATTCCATGGTGAATGTGGTGTGTGTCTTGCATCCTTCACAAGGAGCTGATCCCTCCTACCTAAACAAGTATATTAAATTAGAGGCAGCCCCTCTAGTTTGCATGATGAGGTCACCCCTCCAAGTATTCATGCACGGTGGATTTTCATGACCTATATTGGCTAATGGTAAAATATGTTAAACAGTTTTTATAAGATAAACATAAGGCTTTTCAAATTATAAAACAAGTTTTATGAACATGTTCCAGGTTTTCCAGGACTTATACATTTTCGTTGCTATTAAGTCTTTATTATGCTTAGTCATTCATACTATGTCTATATCCGTGCACTGAGCGTTTTGCTCAGCCGTTACTTTCCTTTTCATGTCCCAAAACGGCAGGTACCCTAGGAAAGACTCGAGCATTTGGAGGACGTGCATAGGATGGAAGCTGCTAGAGACTTCATTTCCTTTTTGCCTTCATATACTTATGCTTGTTTAGTCTTTCATTCATTTCTTTTACTTTATTATGTTTTGGGCTTATGTTTGGGAACCGATATTTGATTCCGGTTATCCCTATGGTCATGTAATGTTTCAGATATTTATCCTTGTATGCTTTGATGACACGCCATAATTACGCATGACATTCCATTTATCAAAAAGTCGGTGACCCCAGTAAATTTTTAATTCCGTGTGGTATTCAAGATATGGAAGAATGCTATTCCTTGGCCGATCTTGGTGCTAGTCTCAATTTGATGCCTCATGAAATATTTAAGTCGCTCAATCTTCATAATCTTACTCCTACAAAGATGTCTATCGAGATGGCCTATCATTCTACAATTCCCGCATGTGGAACGGCCGAAGACATTTTTATGAAAGTGGGAAAGTTCTATTATCCGGTAGACTTTATCGTAGCTGATATTCCCACGGATCCTCAAGTTCCTCTTATTTTAGGTCGTTCGTTTTTAGATACATCGAAAGCGGTTATTGATGTGCATGCTAGGAAAATCACCTTACGCTTCAACGACGAGGAACTTGTTATAAACGCAACTGGAAACTCGAAACTTTCTCATGTTTATTCTATCGCGACTATGAACCATGTTGATTTAATCGATGTCGTTTGCGAAGAATTTTCACAAGAAATTTTAGGTTTTATAGATGAAGCAAATAGTGGCAATCCCACTATGCTCGATCCTATCCTTGATAATTCGACACCATCTTTCACTCCATTTGAAGGAGGTGGTTTTACTTTGGAAGAGTTTGATGTACCTCGAACTTCTAACGAAGACCACGACGATGATGAGGATTTTTCAATTATCAAGGATTTTCTTAACGATTTTCCATTTCCTCTGCCGGTGGAGGTTATGAGTATTGAGCCTAAATCTTCAATCGAGGAACCACCAATCCTCGAGTTGAAAGATCTTCCTCCTCACCTTGAATACGTATTATTGGAAGGAAACGATAAGTTGTCGATTATTATTGCGAATGATCTTTCGGATGATGAAAAAACCGCACTTATCGATGTCTTGAAGGCTCACAAAGGGGAAATTACGTGGAAATTATCCGACATTAAGGGTTTTGACCAAAAATTTTGTACACATAAAATTTTTATGGAGGAGGACTACAATCCCGCAATCCAATGTCAAAGAAGGGTAAACCCTAAAATTCACGACGTCATCAAAAAGGAAGTCCTTAAACTCCTTGACGTGAGAATGATTTACCTTATTTCCGATAGCCCTTGGGTGAGCCCCATTCATTATGTCCCTAAAAAGGGAGGAATGACCTTTGTGCCAAACGATGACAACGAGTTAATCTCCACTCAACTCGTGACCGGTTGGAGGGTGTGTATTGACTATCGTAAGTTAAATGACGCCACTCGTAAAGACCATTTTCCCTTGCCCTTCATGGATCAAATGTTGGAGCGTCTTACGGGAAACGATTTCTATTGCTTTTTAGATGTTTTTTCTGTAACACCCCCAAATTTATACAACTCAATACAGCGGAAGACTCGTTGGTGTTACGGGATAGCACATTACTCACATCATAGACAACGCATAAAAATCGCGTCGTTTAATAATAAAAGCATTTCCATTCATAAATATCAAAGTTACATAGGTCCCAAGTCATTACATTTCATACAAAGTTTTACAAAGTATTTGAATGGAAAATATTGTTTAAGTGCGGGCCATGAATTCTTATCGTCTTCCCGAGAATTACCTTCAAGTACCTGAGATAAAACATTTTAAAAGAAAAGGTCAGCGATAACGTCGAGTGAATTCATAGAGTTTAATAAAATCCATCAATATAATATCAGTATAAAATTACTACTGAAAATCATTTTGTACGAATCGTTTTAATAGGCCATAAAATAGCCAAAGTCATTTTATACAAATCTTCATCAAAATCATAATATAGGCATTTGCCTTAAAAATCATTATACGAGCCAATGTCGTAAAAACATCATACAATACGTCTTATGACGTTGTATGAAAATAAAAACCGTTATATGAATATGGTTATGAAAACCAAAACACGAACATAATATCAATAGTATGACCCCGTATTGCTAGTCAGGCAATACTTCGTAATTCGGTGCGTCTAGTAGTATTTCTTGGATTATTATAAGCCGCATGACATTGTTACCTTACTAACCAAACAACGGGTAGCTAACCCGATACTCAATTTTCCCATCTAAAGTAGCGTGTCGTCACAAAGGTCACGCTATGGAAATCTTCTCATACATAAATTCGCTTACCAATCAATGTGGCACGACGGGGATCAACCGTCAAGGCGCGAACTGGGGTGATCGTCCCCAAATAGTATTATTATATGCATAAGCGTCTACCAAATCCCGGTAGTTCACAATTCATGCTAATGGGACTTTTAGTGACATAACCTAACTTTAATAATCCATTGAATTTCATCTATCGAGTCCTTTAATCATTTATCGGGTCATACAATCGGGTCATACAATCATTCGGGTCCAAATCAATAAACAAACAATCGGGACAAATGGTGTCCTATTTTATAAAAACTAACACGTTATCTCCCTCGCGGGTTTATAAAACATTTCATAAAAACATTTAAAAGAGTGCGAGGCTATGAACTCACGTTGATGTGGGAAGGCGGGTTATCGGCAACTCGGACGTACGGTACGTGCTTCAATCACGGAAACCTAGACAAATAATACTCGTCTTAGACTCATGTCCAATGACTTTATAAAAATAACAATTATGTATACATATGATGATTTTATATATATGATGATCAAGTGGGTTTACATATTCTCGTTTGCTCATTTTAGTGTTATGTGTCAGTAACGTTTATACTAGTTTACTAGTTTTACCTATTTACGTGTTTTAAGTCCAATAAACTTATTATAAGTTCTTTAACTTGTATTAATCCATGTTATACTTATACTATCAGTATCTACACTTTACAAGTTGGGCCTAAATGGGTTAAGTCCAATAAGTTCTTTTTATAAGTGTTTAACTTATATAGTCCAATTATTAGTCCAATATGTTTACTTAGCTCGTTAATGTCCGTATGTCCTATAGTTCGGGTTTTATCGGTTTTTACTTGTTTTAGATACTTATATATCAGTATATGACTTTTAAAAACTTTACATTAGACGGGTTTGATCGTCTATGTTTTAATTGGCGAAAAACGTTAATTTTATGGTAATAGCCGAAAAAGTCGTAAAAATCAAGTTTATAGTTTTTATTACTTATAAGTATTATTCCACTACCATTTTTATAATTTATACACTTATTTAACCTTTTACATGTTTATATAAATAAAATCCATAAGTTAGTGGGTTTTTATTTTACATTTTATACAATATAATTTTGAGTGCTTATATAATAATAATAAACATTAATTCTTAAAATCTGATTTTTATTTTTATCTTCACCAAAACTGCCATATCTAGAGTTCTATATGGAAATAGAAGCTCCAATTTTTATCACATAAACTACATATCTCACTCATTACAATGATTCCATTGCATGGCCAACTCTCACATGTGTACAAGACCCATAGCTTACTGTATATCAATCTATTCAAGTCATTTTACTAGTTTACCATATGAATCTTTACTGTTTTATACAGCCATCTAAATTAAGCAAGATTTTAACCTTGTTTCTTATAGTTTTTCATCTTTTTAAGCATGTTTATCAACACCAAATCCCCACACAACACTTTTAATCATCATTCATCATCATATACATATACATAAGTAAAAGAAATACAAGATTACATAATCGAAAATAACAAGAAGATGAGGAGGACAATCTTTATACCACCAAGTTGATGTAGGTTGTGATCAAAACATGGATTTTGATAGAGAAACTTGTGCATAGCCAAGACCATCTTCAAGACGACCAATCTTCATGAACACCTTGTGGAAAATCAGCCCTAATACTCCATGGAAACTCCTCCTTGGATGTTATAACTTGCACCAAACTTCATCTTTTTGAATGGAGATTAACATATGTTAATTATAACATATGTTTGTGGTTAAATTTTGTATAAATGGGGTGTTCTTTGCTGGATATGGGACGGCAAAATGGGGAGGATGAGAGAGTTTGTGTAAGTTTTCATGGTGGAAAATGAGAGAAATGAGGTAGCTAATGGTTTTAGCTAGCTTTGGTGGTAAATGGAAGCTTAATTGTGAAGCTAGAATGACAAGTGTTGTAACTAGTTAATAAAATGACACCTTATGGTGTGTTGGCTTAGGTTGGACGCCACACACATAGTGGGATGGGCAAGTGTAAAACTTGTCCCATCCCACTAATTTACGGGTACTCCTCGATTCTAGTTTCCTCGATTTGCGTGCCCTCGGGTCGTTTTACGAAAAAAGTTTTTATAAATTATGAATCAGCGGCACAAAACGAATCTAATAAAAATTGTCTCATCAAAAACGGAGTTCGAAAACGTAAATACGTAATCCTAAGGTTTCCGGTTTAGTCGTAAAGGACGTTAAAATAAAATCGTAAGTCCTAGTCTCTTCTCGTAAATTTGTGAGTTTATGAACCAATCACAAATTTAAAACTCCAAAATAATATTCACGGATAAATTTATTTTCTGAAATGTCGGACTGTCACCAAGGACGGTGTATGTAAACGTAAGCACGTAACGTTGAATCCTCCGGTTTAGACGTAGTCGACGCTACTTCAAGACGTAAATCCAAATTACTTCCCAAAAATAAGTGAGTTCATATTATAACATTAAAATAATGTTTTTAAATAAACATTGAGAATAAAAATATCAACCATAAATTGACGGATTGTCACATTTTTCGGTTACTTTCAAATCCCCATTGATCAAGAAAAAACTACGTTTACGTGTCCACATGGAACGTTTGCCTATCGTAGAATGCCATTCGGACTTTATAATGCACCGGGAACCTTTCAAAGGTGCATGATGGCTATTTTTCATGACATGATCGGGAAGACGATGGAAGTCTTCATGGATGACTTTTCCATGTTTGGTAGTTCTTTCACTTCGTGTTTAGGAAATTTTGAGAAAATGTTGAAACGTTGTGAGGAAACCGACCTTGTGCTCAATTGGGAAAAATGTCATTTTATGTGTAAAGAGGGAATCGTCTTAGGGCACAAGGTCTTGAAAGCGGGTATTGAGGTAGACAAAGCTAAGATAGACGTCATCGCCAAATTACCTCATCCCAAAACCGTTAAGGGAGTTAGGAGTTACCTAGGCCACGCGGGCTTTTATCGTCGCTTCATCAAAGATTTTTTAAAGATACCTCGACCCATTACACACTAATAACTCGATTTTACTCAGGTTAAAAGATTCGTTTAAGTATGTCTCTTCGAATTGAAAACCGGATTTAATGTGCGACTCAACTGTTCTTTCGTGAAACAAAAATGTGTCGTTGTAGTATATTAAATGTGCAAAAACAATTAAAGTAAAAGGGCTTAAAAGTAAATCTAAATCTAATTTAAAGTAAATGGTGCAAGTAATAAAAAGCGTGACTAAAAATAAAAGGCACTAAAAGTAAATAATGCAAACTTAAATCTAACTAAGGCAAACTTAAAACGCAACTAAAACTAAAGCTTAAACTAAGGCAAGACTAAAATAAATCTAAGGCAATTAAACTTAAAGTGCGACTAAGTAAAAAGGCGGGAAAAATAAAGCTCGAAATTAAAAGCAGAAAGTTAAAATAAAACTGAAAATAAAGAACCTGAAAATTACCTCTATTCGGAATAAATTCCTCTAAGCGGAATAATCCCCTATTCGAAATACTGAGTCTACCCGGAATATTTCACTATTCGGAATATTGTCACCTATTCGGAATAACTACTCTATGCGGAATATACTCCCTATTCGGAATAAGTTCCTCAATTCGGAATGCTAGATCCTATTCGGAATAAAGTACCTATGCTGAATAAAGTTGCCTATCCGGAATATAATGCCAATCCGGAATAAGCTCCGCTATGCGGAATATCCACCTTACTCGGAATAAATACCCTATTCGGAATAACACCCCTATCCAGAATGTAACCCCTATTCGGAATATATATCCTATGCGGAATAATGGCTTCTATTCGGAATGTCCTCCTTATGCGGAATATCAAATATTCCGCATGGACAACCTTTTAGGACCTTTATACGGAATAAAAAAGGGGTTCCAAATAGAGTACTCTTAAACTCCTTAACTCGGAATACTGGGAAGGCTCAAAACCTTGAAAGTTATAGTTACAAATACCGAAGAACAAGGAACAAAATAACACACGAATTTAAGCAAAACAAAGCTAAATCAACCACAATATTAAATCAAACAAACAAATAAACATATACTAATGATAAACAATCAATCCAAAACTATCAAACTCACAAAACCAATCAAAATAATCAAAACCACTTTGATCAAAATAAGAAAAATAAGAACATGAACATGAACATAAACAATAAAAATCAAAGATTAAGAAAGGTAGAATGAGATTAACAAGTTAAAAATAAATATTAACAAGAATTAAAAGAAAAACTTACTTGAAATTAAATGGTAATTAAGGTGCAAGACAAGTATTTAAATTTCACAAGTATTTAAATGACAAGGTAATTAAAAGTGGAAGAACTAATTGTCACGATTAGCCAACAAAATGAAAGTAATTAAGATCTAATCTATATATAGGGGAGGATTAGGAAGCTTCCTCCCCTTCTTCATTTCTTCTTAATTGCGTCATTAGGTCCTTAAGCCTTTAATCTTCATTAATTGCACCATTAGTCCTTTTTCCTTCTAATCTTCTTTAAACTTGGACTCTTATGACTTGTGGCTCGGGATTTCTTTTGAACTCGTCTTTTAATTCTTCAATAAAATAGACTTGAGTTCCTCGGCTTTTGATAAACTTCCGTCTTTTGACTTTTTCTTCGATAAATCTTCAGAATTGGTCTTGGACTTCCGTTCTTTTTGCACACTTGCCTTCTTGACTTCGTCTTTCATCTTTTTCTTCAGTAAAAGTCTGTAAATGCCCGTGAATGTCCGTGTTTTCTCCACTTTTCACCATTTCGTCCTAAATCACAACAAAAACACAAACCACGCATAATTCCGACATAAAAGACATAAAATACACGTTTTGGCTCGGTTATTATTGTAATTAAGTGGTAAAAAGGATGGGTGTTTACACACCTATCAAATCCCCTACACTTGACCATTGCAATGTCCTCATCAAAATCAATCCACCTTGGCCTTTATTAAAGAGATAGAAAACTATAAATATTCAACGTAAAGAAAATAAAGAAATCAAAAGCATACCTTGGGTTTTTGGAAATGTCGTGAATGATCATCATCCTCAAGTTTTTCACTTTCTCCAAACCAAGCTTAAAAACGAGATCATTGTTATTATAAGTTAGTAAACTAAGACGAATTCATGTGGGCCAATTATTCACTTAAACTCCCTTATTCCTAGGTGTATCTCTTATATTTTATTACTGTCTTGAATGATCACGAGGATGCATTTTTGACTTATTTCGATAGTTATTTAGTCCGAAAATAAAGTGAACGATTTAATCAATAGTTAGCTAAAGGACAAAATCTTTTAAAACTGCTTCTCGGGACCTCATAAAGTTCATATCTTGGCATAACTCGCTTCGCGATTTGAGACCTTTCTCGGACCGATATTTGGCAGCGACTTCATACTTCAAACCTTGAGAGACGTTCATGAATTTATGGTCTTCTCTTCATAATGGAATTTCTTCACTTGAAGTTTTGAGAGATTCATACTTGGAACACGACTTCTTCATTTTTCTCCAATCTTTATTTTGGATTTTGATATACAACGATCCGCCTCCTTTTATGACTTAGATCTATTTATCCTCATACCTTGTTAGGGTCTTTTCGGATACACTTCTCCATGACTTTTTGGGAGTTTTTGCTATCCGTCGTGTGTCTCGATCCTTCATATTGATTTTCGATAAATGATTCTTCACATCACTTGGGATCTTTAGCAACAAAATATAGTCCTCATGCCTTGTTAGGGCCTTTTCGGACTCGCCAATCTTCGCATCCCGCTTCAATAAGTTATGCCTTGGCTATGAACTCTAATCCATACCGAGCAACTTTTAAACGATCTTGGGCTAGAAGCTAAGTAACTTTTCAAATCGTACAACCTTATTTATTGCATAAAAATTTATTAGCAAGCGATGGGAGAATAGGCTTATAATTTACTCACATAAATTCCCGAAAGAATACCGAACTTATAATTGGCTCTATCATCTATCGTTCTCCACAGTTTAAAATCTCAAGTAATGAGACTCGTGGATGCTTAGCCTATTAAGTTAAAGTTTTGGGTTTTCGAGTCGCCTATAGGATCTTGCAAACTCTTAGACTTTTTCAAGTTAGAAATCGCGTTTTAAAGTTCCCTTGATAAACGACTCTCTAGGATCAATTATAGGAACTTGCGAAAAGTTCTTGTTCTTAACCCGTGAGAGTTAAGACTTTCGCGTTTTATAGCTCCCTATATAAAATCCTAGCAAAACTTGACTTAAACACGTTAAGGATACTAGCTAGAGTAACTTAGATAAGTAAACTCGGGTTGAGTCAAAAGATTCACAACGTTTGAAATTTAAAACCACTTTATTAAACTTTTATTCTAATAAGGAAAGAAAATAACTATACAAAGGGAAAAAAACTAATAGGCCAAAATAGATCAAAAATTTTGAAAAATGTCGAAAAATTGATTTTCCGGTTAAAATGAGGACAAATACAAGGAAAAGGCCTCTTAACTTCGATAGAAGTCCCCCCTACACTTAACATAAACATTGTCCTCAATGTTTAAGCATGTGGGAGTAAACTCCCCTACACTTAGGACATTGTGCACGTTGTTTAAATCTTGCTAAGGAAGAGACAACTAAAGAGATTTCTATTTTAATATTGAGAAAATATAAAATAGTGAATCAAAAAGAGTTTAGGATAGAACTGGGAAGAAGTGAACACGGAATCACGGGTCGTCAAGAATCATCAAGAGTGTTACTTTGAAGCTCGAATCCCTGATTAAAAGAAGAGAGGAGAGGAAATAGCAAACCAAAGGGTCTCCCCTACACTTATGATAAAGAAAGCGAAAAGATAGATACATGGGTTGCCTCCCAAGAAGCGCTTGATTTTTGTTAACCGAGTCGTGAGCCTGACTAGACCTTGATCATCATAGGAAGAAGCATGAAACATATCCACCAGGATCAAAGACATAGTTTTCATCCATCAAATAGCAGAGGCTTAAGGCGAACAAGGCAAGCCAAAGAAGAGTAGGCAAGGTTCCCTTAAGCAGCGATGGAGCACGGTTGAAGCAAGGGTGAAGTAGTGCAAGCAGATTTCCATAAGTTCCAAAGATATTTCCTTTTATTTCATCAGGTGGATACTGAGATGGCTTAAAGATTTCAATACCGGGGTCGAACACCGTTTCCTTTAAGGGAAAATAACACTCAGGCTCAGCAGAGTGGGAAGAAGATCCGCGAAGAAGCACAACCTCGTCCTCAGATGATGGACAAAGAGGTGTTAACTCATACGTGCTGCGGATATTGGTGTCGACCGGTTTCTTCTCCTTTGAAAGAATGTTCTTCAAATCCAAAGTAGGATCAAGACGATAATCTTCAAAATCATAAGGAGGAGCATCACTCTCATGAGGGAAGTAAGTATTAAGAAATGTAGAGAAGTCTTCCTCAAATGAGTAATCGTCCAAAGTAGGATCGAGTGATGGCGGAGGATCTTCATCATGTGAAGAATCGCTCGAAAGAGTATCGGCCTCATCAAAATCATCATATGTGGGCAGCTTGGGATACTCAGAAGTACAATCATCAAAATCATCCGAATCTGAGCTAGAATCATCATCATCATAAGCATCAAAGACCGGTGGAGAATCCTAAATGGGAGAAGGTTCCAAACTGGGGCGAGAATCATCCACATCATCATGAAAGAGTGGATTATCATTGCAAGACTCGAATAGAGGATTGTTGTAAACAACGAAGTCATCATGCACATTAATCATATTTACTGATTCTCGACCTCCAAAGGATTTGCCTGTAAGCTTTACCATTTTAAAAACTTGTGCATCATCCCCGACTCTTAAGATTAACTCACCTTCGGCAACATCAACTAGAGCTCGTCCGGTTCTCAAGAATGGCCGACCAAGTATTAAAGGAATACGAGGGTCCATTTCATAATCAACTATGACAAAGTCGACCAGGAAAGTAAATGTGCCAACTTTGATGAACACGTCTTCGGCAATACCAACGGGGTAAGCGAGAGTGCGATTAGCAAGTTCAAGAGTCATCTTTGTTGGAGTGAGGTCGGGTAATGATAGTGTTTTCCAAACACTCAAAGGCATCAAGTTAATACTGGCCCCGAGATCAGCAAGGGCAGTAAATTCTTCAGTTTTGTTGAACACGCAAGGCAACACAAAACGACCGGGATCTCCAAGCTTTTCCGGAAGTTCATTGAGAATAACTGCAGAGCAGTTTTCATTTAAGCGTGTGTTGGCGAGCTCAATCAACTTCTCCTTCTTGTTAAGAAAGTCCTTGAATGCTTTAACAAATTTCGGCATGTGGACAAGTGCCTCGAGAAAGCTAATGTTGAAGTTCATTTGAGAAATCATCTTGATATAGCTTGACACTTGAGAGTCCTCCTTGGTTAGCATTTTGTTCTTGCCTAAACGAGAAGGATAAGGGATATTGGGTTTAGGTGGTGAAGGTAAAGGCGTAGCAGGTAAAGGTTGAGATGTTAAAGGGTCCTTCCTAGAGACATCGTCATGGCGAGGCGGAGACGGTAATGGTGCACTAATACTAGGTGTAGGAGGAGTAGGGATAAATGGTGGTGGAGGAGGTATGGATGATGGGGGTGGGATCGGTGGATCGACAATGGTAATTCCACTACGAGTAGTAATAGCACTCACATTTGCTCGCGGATTGGTGACGGTGTTTGAAGGTAGAGAACTCGAAGAAGAAGGTTGAGCGGCGGGCAAGAAACTAGCAAGCATATTCTTCAAATCATTGGTTTGATTGCTGAAAGAGGATTGGATATTATCGCGAAGCTCGGATCTAATCTCATTTCCTTGCTTTGTGATATCTCCTTTCAGATTGATAATTTGGCTCTGTAGGTTCTTGATTTGCTCACCTTGGGTTCTCATGATGGCTTCAACATCGGGGTTAATGGGTGGGGTTTGTTGGGCGGGTGGGTGATAAGGATTAGAAGCTCTTGGTGGGATTTGGTTGCTTCTATTGTAGTTATTGGTGGGGTTTTGGTTTTGAGGAGAAAAACCGGGTGAAAGGTTGTTGTTTGACCGGTAGCTCAGCAAATTTCTATCCCCTTGAGGTTGAGCTTGGTAATTTTCCGGTGAATAATTACCATAAGCTGCATACACATTTTCCGGATTTCCTTGTGTCGAAGGACAATCGGTGTATGAGTGAGGACCGCCGCATGTTTCACAAGAAGGTGCAACCGCTTTAACTTGTTGTTGTTGTTGGTTTGAAGCGAGAAGCGTGATACTTTTGCTCATTTCAGTCATCATGCGGGTGAGTTCGGTTATCTCAGGGTTTGCTGAAATGGAAGAAACATTGACTCTCTGGTTGTTCCTTGAAGAAGCAGAGGAATCCCAGTTTTTGTGGTGAGTAGTCATGTTCTCAATTAGCTCTCTACACTCCTCGGGTCTCCTTTTCATGAATGTGCCACCGGCGGCTGCATTAATCGTATCACGATCTCGAAAAGTCAATCCGTTGTAGAAAGTATCAATTAAGGTCACAGGGAGCATGTTGTGGTTTGGACAACGATCAATCAAGACATTATATCTTTCCCAAGCATCAAAAAGAGATTCATCGGGATCTTGCATGAAACCGCTGATTTGATTGCGAAGGCTCGTGACCATGGATGGTGGAAAGTAGCGCGACAAAAAGCGTTGAGTCATGTCATCCCAAGTGTGAATAGAGTTCTTTGGGAGACGATCAAACCATTTCTCGGCTTGATGCGATAAAGTATGTGGGAAGAGTTGTAGGCAAAGGACATCCATTGTGGCACCAGGCAACTTCATGCTTTGGGTGATTGTAATGAACTTGTCGAGGTGTTTGTTGGCATCATCATCAGGCAATCCACGGAAAGGATTTGTTTGCACTTGCTGAATCATGTGGTGCTTCAACGAAAACTTAGGAGCGTTGATTTGCATCGGCGTAATCGGTGCTCCTCGTCCAAACATGGTAGGTTGACAAAGCTCCTCCATTGTCCGAAGATCGGGCTGTGGAAGAACATTGTTGTTATTATTGAGGTGCGGTGGAATATTGTTGTTGACACCTGACATAGCTAAATCTTCTTGAGTCTCGGGCTCTTGATAATTAGAAGATCTAGTACGCATACACCTAAAAATGCAAAAGAAAAAGAAACCAAACACAAAGACAATATATATACACAATAAAGATAAAATCTTTTTGGATTTTTGAAATTTTTAATTTTTATGGATTTTTATCAATTTTTAATTTTTATGGTTTTTTGAATTTTTTATGCAAGAAAAATAACGCTCACAAGTGAAGGATCCCAAAAAGCAACGCGTCTTTCACAGAAAACCGTTAATCTTCACGAAAAGAGCCGGCAGCGGTGCCATTTTAATAACTCGGTTTTACTCGGGTTAAAAGATTCGTTTAAGTATGTCTCTTCGAATTGAAAACCGGATTTAATGTGCGACTCAGCTGTTCTTTGGTGAAACAAAAATGTGTCGTTGTAGTATATTAAATGTGCAAAAACAATTAAAGTAAAAGGGCTTAAAAGTAAATCTAAATCTAATTTAAAGTAAGGCAAACCTTAAAACGCAACTAAAACTAAAGCTTAAACTAAGGCAAGACTAAAATAAATTAAGGCAATTAAACTTAAAGTGCGACTAAGTAAAAAGGCGGGAAAAATAAAGCTCGAAATTAAAAGCAGAAAGTTAAAATAAAACTGAAAATAAAGAACCTGAAAATTACCTCTATTCGGAATAAATTCCTCTAAGCGGAATAATCCCCTATTCGAAATACTGAGTCTACCCGGAATATTTCACTATTCAAGATATTGTCACCTATTCGGAATAACTACTCTATGCGGAATATACTCCCTATTCGGAATAAGTTCCTCAATTCGGAATGCTAGATCCTATTCGGAATAAAGTGCCTATGCTGAATAAAGTTGCCTATCCGGAATATAATGCCAATCCGGAATAATCTCCGCTATGCGGAATATCCACCTTACTCGGAATAAATACCCTATTCGGAATAACACCCCTATCCGGATTGTAACCCCTATTCGGAATATATATCCTATGCGGAATAATGGATTCTATTCGGAATGTCCTCCTTATGCGGAATATCAAATATTCCGCATGGACAACCTTTTAGGACCTTTATACGGAATAAAAAAGGGGTTCCAAATAGAGTACTCTTAAACTCCTTAACTCGGAATACTGGGAAGGCTCAAAACCTGGAAAGTTATAGTTACAAATACCGAAGAACAAGGAACAAAATAACACACGAATTTAAGCAAAACAAAGCTAAATCAACCACAGGATTAAATCAAACAAACAAATAAACATATACTAATGATAAACAATCAATCCAAAACAATCAAACTCACAAAACCAATCAAAATAATCAAAACCACTTTGATCAAAATAAGAAAAATAAGAACATGAACATGAACATAAACAATAAAAATCAAAGATTAAGAAAGGTAGAATGAGATTAACAAGTTAAAGATAAAGATTAACAAGAATTAAAAGAAAAACTTACTTGAAATTAAATGGTAATTAAGGTGCAAGACAAGTATTTAAATTTGACAAGTATTTAAATGACAAGGTAATTAAAAGTGGAATAACTAATTGTCACGATTAGCCAACAAAATGAAAGTAATTAAGATCTAATCTATATATAGGGGAGGATTAGGAAGCTTCCTCCCCTTCTTCATTTCTTCTTAATTGCGTCATTAGGTCCTTAAGCCTTTAATCTTCATTAATTGCACCATTAATCCTTTTTCCTTCTAATCTTCTTTAAACTTGGACTCTTATGACTTGTGGCTCGGGATTTCTTTTGAACTCGTCTTTTAATTCTTCAATAAAATAGACTTGAGTTCCTCGGCTTTTGATAAACTTCCGTCTTTTGACTTTTTCTTCGATAAATCTTCAGAATTGGTCTTGGACTTCCGTTCTTTTTGCACTCTTGACTTCTTGACTTCGTCTTTCATCTTTTTCTTTAGTAAAAGTCCGTAAATGCCCGTGAATGTTCGTGTTTTCTCCACTTTTCACCATTTCGTCCTAAATCACAACAAAAACACAAACCACGCATAATTCCGACATAAAATACACGTTTTGGCTCGGTTATTATTGTAATTAAGTGGTAAAAAGGATGGGTGTTTACACACCTATCACACACCTTCTCGAAAAAGATGCTCCTTTCGTCTTTAACGAAGATTGTGTACGAGTCTTTGAAATTCTTAAAAGGAAACTTACCGAATCTCCCATTCTTGTTGCTCCAAATTGGAACCTCCCATTTGAACTTATGTGTGATGCAAGTGATTACGCTATTGGGGCCGTTTTGGGGCAACGTCATGATAATCATTTCTTGCCTATTCACTATGCTAGTAAGATGATGACCGAGGCTCAATTTAAATACACCACAAAGGAAAAGGAATTACTTGTCCTGGTGTATGCGTTTGAGAAATTTTGACCTTATCTCGTCTTGACCAAAATCATAGTGTATACGGATCATTCGGCTATCAAGTACCTCTTTTCTAAGCTTGATGCAAAGCCGAGATTGCTTCGTTGGATTCTCCTCCTACAAGAATTTTATGTCACCATAAAAGACAAAAAAGGAGCCGAGAATCTTGCGGCCGATCACCTCTATCGTTTGGAAGATCCTCACCAAAGTGTGTACGAGAATAAGGAAATCACTGAAACATTCCCTCTCGAGACACTTGGTGTAGTGAATTCCAAGGAAGACTCTATGATAGGTATGAAAACACCCATCCTTTTACCACTTATTTCTGGCTAAAACAAGACCAAAACACGTATTTAATATCATTTGTTTGGAACTATGCGTGGTTTTTGTGTTTATTGTGTTTTCAGAGTCAACCGGATGAATATTGAAGAAAACATGGGATTGCACGGGTTTTATCGAAGAAAAGACTCAAGATGAAGTCTATTGTCCCAGAGATGCAAAAGATTTGAAGTCATTGTGCCTATTTAAAGATTTATCGAAGAATAGAGCCAAAGATGGAAGATTCATATATGTCGAAGAACTCGAGTCTATTAAACAAAAGATTATAAGACGAGTCGGAATTATTCACCGACACTTCTCAAAATCCAAAGTCGGAAACGTTTATTTTAAGAAGCGTGAAGACCAAAGAAGAAAGAAGAAAAGAAGCCCGATACCAAAGCCCATTCACAAGCCCATTCCACACGCCTATATATATGACCTTACTTCACAAAAAATGACACTTAGTTTTTTTAGATAGTTTTTAGTTTTTTCATTTTCTCTCTAGTTTTAGAGAGAGAAAGTTCTAAACTTTCTCTCATTAGACTTCATCTTTTTCTATTTCAAGATCAAACCTTTGCATTATTTTTTATTAATCAAGTTTAGTTTCAAGCTTTTAATCTTTAATCCCATTCTTCCTTTCTTTGATTTTGATTGATTTTGGTACAAATCTCGTATGATCCGTGTTGTTCATCAATGATTTTGTGCTTAAAAAGTTAATTTTTTATGTTTCCTTAAGTTTCTACACGAATAAGCTCTAAGATCTTTGTGCTTATTGGCTTATGTGTTGGTTTAGCTTATTTACCTTTTAAAGTTTCCATAAAAAGTTCATCTTTTAATTGTTTACTTGATTTATAAGATTGATTATTTGAAGTTTGGATAGTTGAATTCGTGATTTGATCAGCTTATTGTTTGATTCGAGCTAGTTTTGGGTTTTAGCTTATTCCAATAGCTTATTACCCTAGCTTAATATTCGGATCAAAGGGATATCGGAAAGGGTTATAAACCCCTTTCCGATTTGTGCATTCCGAGCAGACTTCCCCCCTTCATTCCGATCGTATGATCGGAAAAGGGTTTTCGTATTCCGATCTTGGGGTGTTGTTACATTCCGATCAGATTTGTTTAAGAGTATTCCGATTTGATTCTTTGTTTAATATTCCGATTTGACTCGATTTTCATTATTCCGATTAGTCTAATTTTCAAACATTCCGATTAAGGTACTTTAGCAATATTCCGATCGGTTCCATTTTATGTATTCTGATTGACTGCATTTCTATACATTCCGATCACTGTCAATTTCATATATTCCAATCAGTGTTATTTTGCTCTTTCCGATGGTTTAAATTTCTTGATTTCATAAAGTTTCAAAGAGTTAGTTTTCATTAAGTGTTCATTTATTTTTCTAATCTTGTCTTTAAATTTTCAAGCATTTATTTTTAAACTCGTCTTTTTAAGATTAATCTATTAAAGCTTTAATTTTACTCTTCGACACTTACTTGTTGCTATTAGTTTAAAATAGATAAACAAACAAACAACTTTTTATTAACCAAGAACAAATCATTCCACTTAGAGCCGAGATCAATTCGAGGAGATACCGAGACATTAAATCCGAACCCAATGAAAATTCATGTATCAAATGGCGCCGCTGCCGGCTCTTCTCGTTAAGATCAACAGTTTTTTGTGAGAACTTGGATTTTGGGATCCGTTCCCCGTGAACGTTACTTTTTCATAAAAAATTCAAAAATCCTAAAAATATAAAATTTTCAAAAATACAAAAAAATAGAAAAACCATAAAAACCAAAAATATTTCTTGTTTTCTTTGTTAGTTCTTTTGTAGGTGCATGCGTACACGATCCACGTCTTATCAAGAGCCCGAGCCTCTCGATAACTTAGACATGGCCGGTGTACAAAACAACAACAATAACCCACCTCAAAACAATAATAACAATAACAACCCACCGCTCAACAACAATAATAACAACAACCATGAGCCTCTACCGGATAATCGCCCGATGATTGAACTTCTGCAAGCACATGTAGATGGCAACAATGATCCAATTGTCATACCCGCGTTTGCAGCCAACAACTTTGAGCTCAAATCCGGTTTTATCCAGATGGTCTCTGCTCAACCATTCTTGGGGCGTACCATTGATGATCCACATGTTGCAACTCACTAATACGGTCAAATACAATGGTGTTCCACAAGAGGTAATCCGTTTACAACTTTTTCCCTTTTTTTTAGAGGGACAAGCCCGGCATTGGCTTGCTAAGGAACCGCCACAGAGTATTCTTTCGTGGACGGATTTGGAGACCAAGTTTATCAATTACTTTTTCCCACCCTCTCGTACTACCGCTTTGCGGAATGAAATTATTAATTTTGAACAAAAGTACGATGAGTCGTTTAGTGAATCTTGGGATCGTTTCAAAGATCTTTTAAGAAAATGCCCACAACATGGTTTTACCAAAGTGCACCAAATTAACACTTTTTATAATGGTTTAAGCATGAATGACCAAGATTCACTAAACAGTGCCTAGGGGGGGGGGGTAATCTTTTGGCTAAGACTTCCAATGCTGCTTGGGATATCATTGAGAATAAGTCTCGTGTGCAAACCAAGAGTGTTCGGACCAATGTCGCTAGTGCTAGTACTAGTGACAGCGATAAGTGACTTGACAAAATCACTGCGCTTCTTGAATCGCTCGCTACCCAAACCGCCAGCAACACCAACAGCATCAACGCTAAAAACGCTAAAGACGCTCAAGTCAATGCTGTTAGCCAACCATGTGAGATATGCGGGGGTCCTCACTCTTACACCACTTGTACCGCCACCCAAGACTACCCTTCTGAGAATGTGAATGCAGCATACGGAACCTATCCTCAACCCGCTTATCAAGCTCGTCCACAAGGAGACCAGAACCTGCTTAGCTACCGCTCAAACAACTATCTCTCACCACCCGGTTTTACTCCTACCAACCCAAATCAACAACAAAACCTTAACCGCCCTCCTCAACAACAACAACAATCTCATGGACCATACATACCACCTCACAAACAACAACATCCACCTCAAAGAAACAACCAAGTTTACCAGCAACCTGCTTATCAACCACCTACATACAATGCTCCTCCCAACCAACCCACCGCTTTACACCAAGAAGTGGAAACCTACATGAGGACTAACGATGTGATCGTGGGAAATCTCCAACAGGAAGTGCGCAACTTGAAAGCAGACCTGGTGAAACAAGGGAACGATCTGAGAGCTGATATGAGAAACACTTTGGATAGTCAAACGAATGACTTAAAGAATATGATGGCTAGTTTCTTCCAAGGTAATCAACCCTCTTCTTCGGGTACTCTTCCGAGTAACACCGTTGCGAATCCAAGAGGGGAGATGAAAGCAATCACCACTCGCAGTGGAAAAGGTACCAAGGAACCCGAGCTTCCTATACCTCCACCGGTGGTTGTGACTAAGGAGAACGAGTCACCTGCTCCTATTCCTCATCCTTCTACTTCACCAATTTCTCCGCCCCTTACTTCTACCCCTCCTCCACCCAAGGATGTGAGTGCAGCTGCGATCCCAAAGCCTTCCTCTTCTTCCGATATACCTTATCCTTCAAGGTTGAGGAAAGAGAAGCTCAAAAGCAAGGATGATATTCAGGTTTCGAACTTTCTTAAAATGTTTAAACAATTGAATTTCAACATCTCCTTCGCTGAGGCTCTCGCTCACATGCCTAAGTACGCGAAAATGTTCAAAGATCTTCTTAGCGACAAGGAGAAGCTTCTTGATATTGCTAACACCCAACTTAATGAGAATTGTTCTGCAGTGCTCTTAAGGAAATTGCCAACCAAGCTTGGTGATCCGGGTCGTTTCTTAATCC
This sequence comes from Glebionis coronaria, assembly GCA_025667525.1. Lineage (NCBI taxonomy): Eukaryota > Viridiplantae > Streptophyta > Magnoliopsida > Asterales > Asteraceae > Glebionis > Glebionis coronaria. Next base: position 245,738,017 of record CM046876.1, read on the forward strand.
CTTGTAACTTCCCGGGAGTAGAGAATTACATGGCCTTAGCCGATCTAGGTGCCAGTATTAATTTAATGCCTCTAAGCATTTGGAAGCAATCATCTCTCCCTGAGCTAGTCCCCACCAAAATGACTCTGGAATTAGCTAACCGTACGGTTGCTTATCCAGTGGGGATAGCCGAAGACGTCTTTGTAGGAGTCGACAAATTCACTTTTCCTGCCGACTTCGTTGTCGTCGACTACGAGATGGACCCTCGTGTGCCATTAATTGTTGGTCGTCCATTCCTGAGGACCGGTCGCACTCTCATCGATGTTGAAGCCGGTGAGCTTATCATGAGAGTGGGTGACGATAATATCGTTTTCAACATGGGAAAGTTGTCTAAACAGCCTTATTCTAACGAGAGTGTTAATTGTATTGACGTTCTTGATGAGGCTTGTGAAGAACACTTCAAAGATGCTTGTAAAATTATTCCTACCTCTCTTCCCAATGTTAAGACCGTTTCCTCTATTGATTCATCACTGTCTCTATTTGGAGAAAGTGATTTCTTTTGGAAAGATCTTGAAGCCACCATGGGAGATGTGAACTCAACAAATGACGATTCTCCCACCGATTGGGATGACGACATGCATTTCTTTGAAAACCTTCTCAACGAAGACAATCTTTCTCCACCATCTCCTACGGTTATTGTTATCGATGCTCCGACTTTGAAAACGCCTCCCATCGAAAATCCTCCGGATTTAGAACTTAAGGAGTTGCCACCCCATCTCGAGTACGTGTTCCTTGAAGAATACAAGAAGTCGCCGGTCATCATCGCGAAGGACTTGAAAGAAGAAGAAAAATCTTGCCTCATCGCCGTGCTTAAAGATCATAAAAAGGCAATTGCTTGGAAAATTTCCGATATCCGCGGAATTCATCCGAACTTTTGTACTCACAAGATTCTCATGGAAGATGACTTTAAACCCGCAACCCAGAGCCAAAGAAGGGTTAATCCTAAAATTCATGACGTCATCAAACAAGAGGTTATCAAACTTCTAGATGCCGGCTTGATCTACCATATTTTGGATTCGCCGTGGGTAAGTCCCGTCCATTGTGTGCCCAAGAAGGGCGGAATAACCGTTGTTTCCAACGAACACAACGAGTTGATTCCCACTCGTCTCGTTACTGGGTGGAGAGTTTGTATTGATTATCGCAAGCTCAATGATGCCACGAGAAAAGACCACTTTCCTCTTCCTTCATTGATCAAATGCTCGAGCGTCTCGCTGGTAATGACTATTACTGCTTCTTAGACGGTTTCTCTGGGTATTTTCAAATTCCCATCGATCCCAAGGACCAAGAAAAGACAACATTCACTTGTCCCTATGGAACATTTGCTTACAAACGCATGCCTTTTGGTTTATGTAATGCTCTTGGGACGTTCCAAAGGTGTATGATGGCTATCTTCCATGACATGGTGGAAGACACTATGGAAGTATTCATGGATGATTTCTTGGTTTATGGCGATTCTTTCTCTGCTTGCCTTGCCAATTTAGAACGTATGCTTAAGCGGTGTGAAGACACTCGCCTTGTTCTTAATTGGGAAAAATGTCATTTCATGGTAAAAGAGGGCATCGTGCTAGGACACAAGATCTCCAAAGCCGGTCTTGAAGTCGACCGTGCTAAAGTCGATGTTATCGCTAAGTTGCCTCCACCTTCAACCGTGAAGGGTGTGAGAAGTTTTTTCGGTCATGCGGGCTTTTACCGTCGATTCATCAAAGATTTATCTCAAATCACTCGCCCGATTACCCACCTCTTGGAAAAAGATAATCCTTTTATCTTTTCCAACGAGTGTCTTGAAGCCTTCAACTCGCTTAAGGATAAGCTAACTAAGGCACCCGTCTTGGTTACCCCTAATTGGGAGCTTCCCTTTGAGTTGATGTGCGATGCTAGTGACTATGCTATTGGTGCGGTTTTGGGCCAAAGAGTGAACAAACACTTCCAACCAATCCATTACGCTAGCAAGACAATGACGGGGGCTCAATTGCATTACACGACAACCGAGAAAGAGCTTTTAGCTGTTGTCTATGCTTTTGAAAAGTTCCACCCCTATCTTGTCCTTTCTACCACAATCGTTTACACAGATCATTCCGCGTTGAAGTACTTGTTAACTAAAAAAGATTCCAAACCAAGACTTCTTCGCTGGGTTTTGCTGCTCCAAGAATTTAAAATCGAAATTCGCGATAAAAAAAGGAGCTAAAAACCTAGCCACGGATCATCTCAGTAGACTTGAGGATCCTTACCAGGGGGATCATCCGAACAAAGAAATCAATGATTCTTTTCCCCTGGAGACCTTAATGTCTATCAACTCGACTTCTGATGAAACCCCGTGGTTTACGGACATTGCAAACTACTTGGCGGGTGGAATTCTCGTTGACGGGTTAACATCCCAGAAAAAGAAGAAGTTCTTTAACGACATTAAGACTTACTTTTGGGATGACCCGTATCAATTCAAACAATGTGCTGACTTGATTATTCGTCGATGTGTTGATGGACCGGCAGCTTTAGAAATCCTTAACGCTTGCCACAAAGGACCCACCGGTGGTCACTTTGGTCCCAACTACACCGCCAAAAAAGTGTTTGACTCGGGATTTTATTGGCCCACCATCTATCGTGATGCTCACGAGATGGTTAAACATTGTGATGCTTGCCAAAACAAGGCAAAATCACACATAAAGACGAGTTGCCTCATAATTTCATTTAGGAATGCGAAATCTTTGATGTTTGGGGTATCGACTTTATGGGGCCATTCCCTTCTTCTAAAGGAAACAAATACATCCTTGTAGCCGTTGACTATGTTTCAAAGTGGGTTGAAGCCAAAGCTTTACCCACTAATGACGCAAGGGTGGTTTGTAACTTTTTAAAATCGTTATTCGCTAGATTCGGTGTGCCTCGTGCCATTATTAGTGACCGCGGGACTCATTTTTGCAACGACCAATTTGCTAGAGTCATGGCAAAGTATGGTGTAAATCATCGTCTTTCCACCGCCTACCACCCACAAACTAATGGCCAGGCTGAAATATCCAACCGAGGATTAAAGCGGATTCTTGAAAGAACCGTGGGAGAGCATCGTGCCTCATGGGCTGATAAACTTGATGATGCTTTGTGGGCTTTTCGTACCGCATACAAGACTTCGATTGGTTGTACACCATATCGTCTCATGTACGGGAAAGTGTGCCACCTCCCCATTGAGTTGGAGCACAAGGCTTACTGGGCCTTGAAGTGGGCTAATTTTGATATCAACAAAGCCGGTGACCTACGCAAGATCCAACTCAATAAGCTGAATGAACTCCGTAATGAGGCTTATGAAAATTCTTTGATCTATAAGGAGAAGACTAAGCTCATTCACTACTCTAAGATTAAGAACCGAGAGTTCCAAGTTGGAGACAAAGTTTTACTCTTTAACTCTCGGTTGAAAATCTTTTCGGGCAAGCTGAAATCTCGTTGGTCCGGCCCATTCACCATTGCCCAAATTTTTCCATATGGTACTCTCGAGCTCGCTCAACCTAATGGACCTAATTTTAAGGTGAATGGCCAACGAGTGAAGTTGTACTTTGGTGAGGACATCTCTCAGGAGATGATTCCATCCCTCACCACGTTCCCCATGAACTAATTTTGGGTCGATTCAGGCTCGTGACTCGGTTATCAAAAACAAGTGCTCCTCGGGAGGCAACCCGAGTATCTATCCTTTTATGTTTTAACCTCCTAAGTGTAGGGGGACCTATATAGGTGTTTGTATTTGTGTGGTGATGTGATTACAGGGATAAGTGTACTTTTGGAATCTCCGAAGAACCGTGCTCCCGTGTTATCCGAAATCCGGTTCTATCTCTCAACTATCGTGATTCAATTTTCTTCATATTCACATTTGAAATTGATCACTTTAGTCGTCCTTTCCTTAACTTGATTTAACCAACGTGCACAATGTCATAAGTGTAGGGGAGATTTTTCCCACATGCTTAAACATTGAGGACAATGTTTATCTTAAGTGTAGGGGGGACTTCTATCGAAGTTTTAAGTGGACTTTTCCATGAAAATGCCTTCATTTAACCAGAAAATCAACTTTTTCAACATTTTTTAAATTTTTAATTAACTTTGGCCATATAGTCGTAATTTTTAAATTATTATCACTGCTTTCATATGTACATATCCCGCAATAAAGTCAAAAATATTAATAAAGTAGTTTAGCTAGTTTTGAAATCTTTGACATATTCGGCCTGTTGCGATTATTTTGACTCAACCCGAATAGACTTATCCGAGTTTATTCTAGCTAGTATCCTTAACCATGTAGACCTTAATTGGTTTATTAGGCTAAGCATCCACGAGTCTCATTACTTGAGATTTTGAATTGTGGAGAACGAGAGATGATAGAGTCAATTATAAGTCGGTATTCTTGCACAAGCTCACTTGGTGTAATTATTTGCCTATTCTCCCATCACTTGTTAATAATTTATCTGCAATAAGTAAGGTCGTACGATTTGAAAAGTTACTTAGCTTCTAGCCCAAGATCGTTTAAAAGTTGCTCGGTAATGATAAGAGTTCATAGCCAAGGCATAACTTATGAAGCGGGGCGCGAAGATTGGCGAGTCCGAAAAGGCCCTAACAAGGCATGAGGATTCCATTTTATTGCTGAAGATCCAAAGTGATGTGAAAAGCATTATTCCCAAAATCAATATGAAGGATCAAGACTCACGACGAAAAGCAATCAACTCCCATAAAGATCATGGAGAAGTCTATCCGAAAAGACCCTAACAAGGTATGAGGATTAATAGATCCAAGTCCGAAAAGGAGGCGGATCGTTGTATCTCAAAATCCCAATTAGAGATTGAAGAAATAATCATGAAGTCGTGGTCAACAAAGCTGGAGTACCCCTCAAAAGTCTCCAATTGAAGAAACTCTATAACGAAGAGAAGACCATTATCTCAAAAACGTCTCTCGAAGATATGAAGTATGAAGTACATGCCAAATATCGGCCCGAGAAAGGTCTCAAATCGTGAACCAAGTTATGCCAAGATATGAACTTTTTGATATCCCGAGAAGCAGTTTTAAGAGATTTTGTCCTTTAGCTAACTATTGATCAAATCGTCCTACTTTGCTTTCAGCCTAAATAAACTATCGAAATAAGTCCAAAAATGCATCTTCATGATCATTCCAAGACAAAAATAAAATATAAGAGATACCTCTAGGAATAAGGGAGTTTAAGCATTTAATTAAGCCATGTGTGTAAGTGTTTGATATGCTAACTTATAATAACAATGATCTCGTTTTTAAGCTTAGTTTGGGGAACGTGAAACTTGAGGGTGATAAATCTTCGCAGCACCAAAGCCCTAATGTAAGTCCTTGATCTCTTTGCAAGTTATTTCCATCCTTTTGTTTACTTTAAATTTTTAATTTCTCTTAGTACTTTCATTTTTGTTTAGTAGTATATTAATAAGGCCAAGGTTGATTGATTATGAGAAAAGTGTAAATGTGCTTTGTCACTAAGCATTGCATGAGGGCATGGCAATGGTTAAGTGTAGGAGATTTGATAGGTGTGAAAACACCCATCCTTTTACCACTTATTTCTGGCTAAAACAAGACCAAAACACGTATTTAATATCATTTGTTTGGAATTATGCGTGGTTTTTGTGTTTATTGTGTTTTCAGAGTCAACCGGATGAATATTGAAGAAAACATGGGATTGCACGGGTTTTATCAAAGAAAAGACTCAAGACGAAGTCTATTGTCCAAGAGATGCAAAAGATTTGAAGTCATTGTGCCTATTTGAAGATTTATCGAAGAATAGAGCCAAAGATGGAAGATTCATATATGTTGAAGAACTCGAGTCTATTAAACAAAAGATTATAAGACGAGTCGGAATTATTCACCGACACTTCTCAAAATCCAAAGTCGGAAACGTTTATTTTAAGAAGCGTGAAGACCAAAGAAGAAAGAAGAAAAGAAGCCCGATACCAAAGCCCATTCACAAGCCCATTCCACACGCCTATATATATGACCTTACTTCACAAAAAATGACACTTAGTTTTTTTAGATAGTTTTTAGTTTTTTCATTTTCTCTCTAGTTTTAGAGAGAGAAAGTTCTAAACTTCCTCTCATTAGACTTCATCTTTTTCTATTTCAAGATCAAACCTTTGTATTATTTTTCATTAATCAAGTTTAGTTTCAAGCTTTTAATCATTAATCTCATTCTTCCTTTCTTTGATTTTGATTGATTTTGGTACAAATCTCGTATGATCCGTGTTGTTCATCAATGATTTTGTGCTTAAAAAGTTAATATTTTTATGTTTCCTTAAGTTTCTACACGAATAAGCTCTAAGATCTTTGTGCTTATTCGCTTATGTGTTGGTTTAGCTTATTTACCTTTTAAAGTTTACATAAAAAGTTCATCTTTTAATTGTTTACTTGATTTATAAGATTGATTATTTGATGTTTGGATAGCTGAATTCGTGCTTATTTGATCAGCTTATTGTTTGACTCGAGCTAGTTTTGGGTTTTATCTTATTCCAATAGCTTATTACCCTAGCTTAATATTCGGATCAAAGGGATATCGGAAAGGGTTATAAACCCCTTTCCGATTTGTGCATTCCGAGCAGACTTCCCCCCTTCATTCCGATCGTATGATCGGAAAAGGGTTTTCGTATTCCGATCTTGGGGTGTTGTTACATTCCGATCAGATTTGTTTAAGAGTATTCCGATTTGATTCTTTGTTTAATATTCCGATTTGACTCGATTTTCATTATTCTGATTAGTCTAATTTTCAAACATTCCGATTAAGGTACTTTAGCAATATTCCGATCGGTTCCATTTAATGTATTCTGATTGACTACATTTCTATACATTCCGATCATTGTCAATTTCATATATTCCGATCAGTGTTATTTTGCTCTTTCCGATTTGACTTTCCGATGGTTTAAATTTCTTGATTTCATAAAGTTTCAAAGAGTTAGTTTTCATTAAGTGTTCATTTATTTTTCTAATCTTGTCTTTAAATTTTCAAGCATTTATTTTTAAACTCGTCTTTTTAAGATTAATCTATTAAAGCTTTAATTTTACTCTTCGACACTTACTTATTGCTATTAGTTTAAAATAGATAAACAAACAAACAACTTTTTATTAACCAAGAACAAATCATTCCACTTAGAGCCGAGATCAATTCGAGGAGATACCGAGACATTAAATCCGAACCCAATGAAAATTCATGTATCACTCTACCACCCCATGGTTTGCGGACATCGCAAATTACCATGCGGGCAACTTCATCATTAAGGGTATGACGACTCAACAAAAACGAAAATTCTTTTGTGACGTCAAGTTCTACTTTTGGGACGACCCTTATCTCTTTCGGACTTGTGCGGATCAATTTATTCGATGTTATGTATTTGGCACCGTAGCTACTAATATCCTTAGAGCTTGTCACGAGCGACCCACAGGTGGTCACCATGGTGCTAATCTCACGGCGAAGAAGGTCTTTGATGTCGGTTTCTTTTGACCTACTATTTACCGAGATGCACACGCACTTGTTAAGTCGTGTGACTCATCCCAACGTCAATGAAAAGGCCTCACAAAACGATGAAATTCCACAAAACATCATCCATGTGTGTGAGATCTTTGACATGTGGGGCATTGATTTTATGGGGCCATTCCCATCATCTCGTGGTAATAAGTACATCCTTATCTTCGTTGACTACATATCCAAGTGGGTGGAAGTTAAGGCTTTGCCTACGAACAATGCTCATGTGGTGGTCAAGTTCTTGAAACAATTTTCCTCTCGGTTTAGAACCCCCCGTGCTATCATAAGCGATCGTCGAACCCATTTTCGAAAAGGTTCTAAAGAAATATGGGGTTACACATCGGCTTTCTACGGCTTATCACCCACAAACGAGTGGGCAAGTCGAGGTTTCAAACCGAGCTTTAAAGAGAATTTTGGAGAGGTCGATAAGAGAGAACCGACAATCCTGGTCCGATAAGTTAGACGATGCTTTATGGGCCTTTCGTACCGCCTATAAGACGCCCATTGGGTGAACTCCTTATAAGCTCATGTATGGGAAGAATTGTCACTTTCCAATTGAACTCGAACACAAAGCTTATTGGGCCCTAAAGCATTGTAATGATGACATTGAGACCGTGGGAAAACACCAAAAAATGCAGTTGAATGAATTATATGAATTAAGAAACATAGCTTATGAATATTCATTGATTTACAAAGAGAAAACTAAAAAGTTTCATGATTCTAAAATTAAAAATCGAGTTTTTAACATTGGAGATCAAGTGTTGCTTTCTAACTCAAGATTGAAAATATTTTCCGGTAAGTTGAAATCCTGTTGGTCCGGACCATTCACCATTACCCAAGTGTTTCCTTATGGGAATAGAGCTAGCTCAAAATGATGGTCCTAACTTTAAGGTGAATGGTCATAGGGTTAAGCACTACTTTGGTGGGGAAGTCCCTTCGTTGGACGACCTCAACCAAGTCACCTTCCCCAATGATAATTAGTATTGAGGGGATCGAGTCGAGCTCATGACTCGGTAATAAAAACAAGGTGCCTCGTGGGGGAGATCCCATGCTTATCCATGTACATATTATCGCTTTCTAATGTAGCTTAATGTGAGGGGATTTGTGCCCTTCCAACGTTTGTTCCATGGTTGTTTATGAATTGTGTTTTTAGATGATCATCTTTACGATTGGAGCCTCTCATGTTCATTTTACATGAGCACTCAATCGTTTGCTTTGAAGAATTTCTCGATATCCATATGATATATCCTTTGATGTTCTAACCTTAGGTCTTTTAGCACACTTCATAAACGGCTACAGATTTAATAATTCCACCATTTCCATGCTAAATTAAGCATTTGACTTCGTCTCTAGTATGGGGGTATCCTACCCTTAGACTCGAAACATTAAGGACAATGTTTAACTTTAGTATGGCGGTGAATAGATACTTGCCTTGCTAAACCTTCACGCTTTCCAAAGTTTATCTTTTTTATCGTTTTGTTGAAAAATAAGGCTAAAAATGGCCAAATTTTAAACATTTTCTCATGTTTTCATAAGTGTTTAAAGACACGAATGTAGATTTTCCGATGGCGAGAATAAGAGTAATTTTTGACTCGACCGTGCTTGTTGAGCACTTAGCTTCGGTTCCTTAACTTTTATTAGGCTAAGTCTCTTAAATGAGGAAGAGAACTGATAGAGTTAATTATAAGTTACTATGCTTAACGTAGATTACTCGTATTCTTTCAAAAACTCATATGTTCTAATTGTTTGCTTATTCTCCCTTCGCTTGTATATATATTTTGCTAATAACTATTGACTTAGCGGTTTAGTCTTGATTGTTGGTTTCTAGTCTTTTCTAGTAGCTTCCATGTAATTAAATTTGGAAAACATTAAGGTATCGCCAGCGTCACGGTTTTGAAGTATTGGCACCCCGAATAATCGAAAGCTTCACCCAATAATAATTTTAAGTGCCCACTCACCTAAATCAAGCAAAAATTCGAAGCTCACAAGGCCAAAAATCTATGCAAAATTAAAAGTGAAAGCATTAAACTTTGAAGCTTTAAAGATCCAAAATTCGCTTTAGCGTGAGGATATACGTCTTTGGCCATAATAAACACCTCATGGCAACGCTAAATAAAAGGCAAGGCAAGACCGAAGTCATAATAAAAGCTCCATGGCGGAGTTGAATAAAAGATGGAGGTAAACCTATGATAATAAGGCCCATCCGTTAGGGGGTGTATAAAAGTCTTGGTAATGAGTCTCATGTTCAAAACCGTTATAAAAACGTGTTTATCGATCCTTCTTGTTGACTTAATTTTTTGACATTGTTGTCTATTAGGGGAGGTTATTAATTCGATGGTCTTGGTTGCACCGTTATGACTCTATTTTTGGACCTTAATCTCTATCATCGCATAAGTCAAAAATGTATCTTCAAGATCATTCAAGACAAAAATAAAATATAAGAGATACCAAATAGGATTAAGGGAGTCTAAGTACGTGATTAGGGCATATGAGTAGTGTTAGTATTACTAACATATAATTACATTGATCTCGTTACACGCTTAGCATGGAATTGGGTGAAAATCAAGGACGACGAAATTATTTCTGACGAAGCATTCACGTGTTCTTGTTCTATGAACCTAAACGTCCCATTTTGCGATGAAAATCCTACATTATGTCTAAAACACAAGTAGTAGCAATTAGTAGTAGTGTAGTAAGTTTAAGTTTCAATAAAAGTCGATAAAAATGAATTTTGGAGATGTTTAGATACTTTATTCTAGCATTGCGTGAGGACACGACACTTGTTTAGTATGGGGGAGTGATGAGAGTGCTTTTATACAAAGTCTCATCGTCCAAAACGGGCTTAAAACGATGAAAATATCATATAAAGTGCCATATATATGCTTGTGTTTTCTCAATGTGTATTTTAGGTACGAATATCGAGAAAATGATAAAAGATCACAAAAATCAATCAAAAACGAACACGGGAAAAGAAGCCGCACAATGAACCGGACCCAAGTGTTGAATTTCCAAGAAACGTCCTTGAAGAATTGAAGATTGTACAAGAAGGGTCCTTCATCATTGAAGAATTGACACATTATACCCTTGTATATTCATAATTATAAGTTTGTTCCCTAAATTTTGTCAAAGTTACAAAAAGGACCCTCAACTTTGAAGAATTGGCAAGAATGGTCCCTACAAAATGAAGACCTGTCACTTTTAGTCCTCCACAAAGTCAAAGATACAAGAAAATACCTTTTAAGTTGAAGATATGTCAAGATTAACCCTTGAAGAATCAAGAAATGGCAAGAAATACCCTTAAAAATACCATGGAAAAGTATTTGTGGCCAAAGTGTGAATTTGGAAACTTATCTAACAAAGGATTGTGGGTTTAAGTTGTTACAAACTCAAATGAAACAAGATTGAAAGGTGAGGGGTTGAAACTGGCCGACATACAAACTCCCTCACCCACTCACAACATGACACCTCATCGCATCAAACAATCATAAACCCCCATGTCACCCCTTCCTCCACGTCATAACCCACAAACTGATTTATATAATCAGTTTTTAAACTGATTATTAAATCATTAATCCTGGCACCAAACACCTTTATTTTCCTAAACTCGATCTAAACCACAACTGTTTATCATTCATGAACTTTATAAACCCTAATCCACCAAATGTTCAAATCAAAGGGGAAATCAGTAATTAGCTCCAGATTACTAATTTACCTTACCTAAACAAAACCCCACCCATTACAAGGCTGCCACCTCACCCAATGAGTCTCATGATACCTCCCCTGCTACACTTTTGGGAAGAAGACAAACAGTGACAGTAATCCAAGGGCCCAAATTCGATATACAACCTCCCCAAGCAATATCCAACGAAGCAAGATCACTCTTAATAGCTGGTACATCTCAGAATCACATGGGAGCCTTTGTTGACTAAAGAAAAATACAAATCCAAGGGGAAATTCAGGAAACTTAGACATTAGCGTTTTCTAGTATATTAGTTCTTGTAGTCTGATAGGTGTGTAAAAACCCATCCTTTTTACCACTTAATTACAACAATAACCGAGCCAAAACGTGTATTTTATGTCATTTATGTCGGAATTATGCGTGGTTTGTGTTTTTGTTGTGATTTAGGACGAAAAGGTGAAAAGTGGAGAAAACACGGGCATTCACGGGCTTTTATCGAAGAAAAAGACGAAAGACGAAGTCAAGAAATCAAGAGTGCAAAAAGAACGGAAGTCCAAGACCAATTCTGAAGATTTATCGAAGAAAAAGTCAAAAGACGGAAGTTTACTTAAAGCCGAAGAACTCAAGTCTAATTTATTGAAGAATTACAAGACGAGTTCAAAGAAATCCCGAGACAAAGTCATTAAAGTCCAAGTATTAAGAAGATTAACAAAGGATTAAGAAGATCAAGGACTAAAGCATGCAATTAAGGAAAAGAAGAAAGAGGGGAGGAAGCTTCCTAGCACTCCCTAATCCTCCCTTATAAATAGTCATTAGGATTTACATTTCATTCTGGTTGGATAGCTTGACAAACTATTTCTTCCATTTTAATTACCTTGCACATTTAATTACCTTGTCATTTAATTTCATGTCCAATTTAAATACTTGTCTTGCACCTTAAATACCTTTAATTTCAAGTAAGTTTCCTTTTAATTCTTGTCAATCTTTATTTTTATTGTTCATCTCCTATCTACCTTTCTTTACTCTTTGATTCTTATGTTTATGTTCATGTTATGTTTTGAGTTTTTATTGATTAAAGTAGGTTTTGATTATTTTGGTTATATTTGTTAGTTTGATTGTTTTGGATTGTTTGATTATCATTAGTAGATGTTATTTGATTAGTTTGATTTAATCTTTTGGTTGATTTTGATTATATTTGTTTAGATTCGTGTATACCTGTGTTTCCTTGTTCTTCGCATTTTCTGTTACTGTGTATTCCCAGGATTATTCTGGATCAAGCCAAGATATTCCGAGTGAAGGTGTTTGTTGAAAAAGTTCCGGATCAAGGGCGTTCATCCGGAATAAGTGACATATTCCGGATCAGTCTCTCATTCCGAATCAACCAAATATTCCGGATCAAAGGTTTAGCCAAAGTGTTCATCCGGAATATCCATTATTCCGGATCAAGGGAATATTCCGGATCAACTTCTCATTCCGAATCAGATTATATTCCGGATCAGCAAGTTCATCCGGAATAATTTATTATTCCGGATCAGAGTGCTTTATTCGGAATATTAAAACATTCCGGATCAAGGAGTTTATTCGGAATAATATTCCGGATCAGCAACATTCCGGATCAAGGACCAACATTCCGAATCAAGACTTTATTCCAGATAAGTGACACATTCCGGATAAAGGATTTATTCCGGATCAAGGGATTTGGTGAATATTCCGAGTGAAGAAGAATCATTCCGAACGAAGGTGACATTCCGGATGAGTGATTATTCCGAACGAAGGTTTATTCCGGATGAGCTATTTTTCAGGTTCTTTTAACTTTATGTTTTTTTTGTTTCTGTTTTTAATTCTTTAATTTTCAAGCTTTACTTTTCCCGCCTTTTTACTTAGTCGCACTTTAAGATTACTTGCCTTAGATTTATTTTAGCCTTGCTTTAGTTTAAGTTTCAGTTGCGTTTTAAGTTTGCCTTAGATAGATTTAAGTTTGCGTTATTTGCTTTTAGTGCCTTTTAATTTTCGTCTCGCTTTTAAATACTTGTCATTTACTTTAAATTAGACTTAGATTTACATTAACGTCTTTTACTTTAAAGTTTTGCACTTTTTAATATACTACAACGACACAAATCTATTGTTCTCACCAAAAGAACGACTGAGTCGCATAGTTAACCAGGATCAATTCGATTAGACATAACACAACGAATCTTTTTACTTGGCCAAAAGCCTTGTATCAAATGGCACCGCTGCCGGCTCTTTTCGTAAAGATTAACGGTTTTCTGTGAGAGACGCGTTGCTTTTTGGGATCCGTTCATTCGTGAGCGTTATTTTCTTGCACAAAAATTTTCAAAAAACCATAAAAATTAAAAAATTGTTAAAAATCCATAAAAATTAAAATTTTCAAAAATCCAAAAAGATTTTATTTTTATTGTGTATATATATTGTCTTTGCGTTTGGTTTCTTTTTCTTTTGCCTTTGTAGGTATATGCGCACTAGATCTTCTAATTATCAAGAGCCCGAGACTCGAGAAGATTTAAGTATGGCAGGTGTGAACAACAACAATAATCCACCGCACCTCAAAAATAACAACAATGTTCATCCACAGCCCGATCTTCGGACCATGGAGGAGCTTTGTCAACCTACCATGTTTGGACGAGGAGGACCGATTGCGCCGATGCAAATCACGGCTCCAGAGTTTTCGTTGAAGCACCACATGATTCAGCAAGTGCAAACTAATCCATTCGCCGGAATGCCTGATGATGATGCCAACAAACACCTCGACAAGTTCATTACAATCACCCAAAGCATGAAGTGCACCGGTGCCACAATGGATGTTCTTCGCCTACAACTCTTCCCACATACTTTATCACACCATGCCGAGAAATGGTTTGATCGTCTCCCGAAGAATTCAATTCATACTTGGGATGACATGACTCAACGCTTTTTGTCGCGCTACTTTCCACCATCCATGGTCACGAGCCTTCGCAATCAAATCAGCGGTTTCATGCAAGAACCCGATGAATCTCTTTTTTATGCTTGGGAAAGATATAATGTTTTGATTGATCGTTGTCCAAACCACAACATGCTCCCTGTGACCTTAATTGATACTTTCTACAACGGTTTGACTTTTCGAGATCGTGATACGATTAATGCAGCCGCCGGTGGCACATTTATAAAAAGGAGACCCGAGGAGTGTAGAGAGCTTATTGAGAAAATGACTACTCACCACAAAAATTGGGATTCCTCCGCTTCTTCAAGGAACAACCCGAGAGTCAATGTTTCTTCTACTTCAGCAAACCCCGACATGACCGAATTCACCCGCATGATGACTGAAATGAACAAAAATATCTTGCTTCTCGCTACAAACCAACAACAAGTTAAAGCGGTTGCCAATCCTTGTGAAACATGCGGCGGTCCACACTCATACAATGATTGTCCTTCTACGGAAGGAAATCCGGAAAATGTGTATGCAGCTTATGGTAATTATTCACCGGAAAATTACCAAGCACGACCTCAAGGGGATAGAAATTTGTTGAGTTACCGATCAAACAACTACCTTTCACCCGGTTTTTCTTCTCAAAACCAAAACCCCGCCAACAACTACAATAGAAGCAACCAAATCCCACCAAGAGCTTCTAATCCTTATCACCCACCCGCTCAACAAGCCCCACCCATGAATCAAGATGTTGAAGCCATAATGAGAACCCAAGGTGAGCAAATCAAGAATCTGCAGAGCCAAATTATCAATTTGAAAGGAGATATTACCAAGCAAGGAAATGACATTAGATCTGAGCTTCGAGATAATATCCAATCCTCCTTCAGCAATCAAACGAATGATATAAAGAATATGTTGTCTAGTTTCTTGCCCACAACTCAACCTTCTACTTCAAGTTCTCTACCTTCTAACACCGTCACCAATCCGCGAACAAATGTGAGTGCTATTACTACCCGTAGTGGAGTGACCATAGTAGGACCACCTATCCCGCCCCCATCATCTACACCTCCTCCACCACCATTTATCCCTACTCCTACCACACCTAGTATTAGTACACCATTACCATCTCCGCCTCGTCATGACGATGTCCCCAAGAAGAACCCTTCAACATCTCAACCTTTACCGTCTACACCTACACCTTCACCACCCAATCCCAATATTCCTTATCCATCTCGCTTAGGCAAGACCAAAATGCACACAAAGGATGACATTCAAGTGTCGAATTATTTGAAGATGATCTCTCAAATGACTTTCAACATTAGCCTTGTTGAAGCACATGTCCACATGCCGAAATTTGTCAAAGCATTCAAGGAATTGCTTAACAAGAAGGAGAAGTTGATTGAGCTCTCCAACACACGCTTAAATGAAAATTGTTCTGCAGTTATTCTGAAAGAATTTCCGGAAAAGCTTGGAGATCTCGGTCGTTTTGTGTTGCCTTGCATTTTTAACAAAACCGAAGAATTTACTGCCCTAGCTGATCTTGGGGCCAGTATAAATTTGATGCCATTAAGTGTTTGGAAAACACTATCATTACCCGACCTTACTCCAACAAAGATGACTCTTGAACTTGCAAATCGCACTCTCGCTTACCCCGTTGGTATTGCCGAAGACGTGTTCATTAAAGTTGGCACATTTACTTTCCCGGTCGACTTTGTCGTTGTTGATTATGAAATGGACCCTCGTATTCCTTTAATACTTGGTCGGCCGTTCTTGCGAACCGGACTAGCTTTAGTTGATGTTTCCGAAGGTGAGTTAATCTTAAGAGTCGGGGATGATGCGCAAGTTTTTAAAATGGGGAAGCTTACAAGCAAATCCTTTGGACGAGAATTTGCGAATATGATTAACGTGCTCGATGATTTTGTCGTCTACAATAATCCTCTATTCGAGTCTTGCATTGATAATCCACTTTTTGAAGATGATGTGGATGATTCTCTCTCCAATTTGGAACCTTCACCCATTTATGATTCTCCACCGATCTTTGATGCTTATGATGATGATTCTAGCTCAGATACGGATGATTTTGATGATTGTACTTCCGAGTATCCCGACCTGCCCGCATATGATGATTTTGATGAGGCCGATACTCTTTCGAGTGATTCTTCACATGATGAAGATCCTCCGCCATCACTCGATCCTACTTTGGATGATTACTCATTTGAGGAAGACTTTTAAACTTTTCTCAATACTTACTTCCCTCATGAGAGTGATGCACCTCCTTTAGACTTTGAAGATTATCGTCTTGATCCTACTTTGGATTTGAAGAAAATTCTATCAAAGGAGAAGCAACCGGTCAACACCACCATCCGCAGCACGTATGATTTAACACCTCTTTGTCCACCTTCTGAGGACGAGGTTGTGCATTTTCTTCGCGGATCTTCTTCACATTCTGCTGAGCCTGAGTGCTATTTTCCCCTAAAGGAAAAGGTGTTCGACCCCGGTATCGATATTCTTCAGCCATCTCAGTATCCGTCTGATGAAATAAAAGGAAATATCTTTGGAACTTATGGAAATCTGCTTGCACCACTTCACCCTTGCTCCCACCGTGCTCTGTCTTTGCTTAAGGGAACCTTGCCTATCCTTCTTTGGCTTGCCTTGTTCGCCTTAAGCCTGTGCTATTTGATGGACGAAAACTATGTATTTGATCCCGGTGGATATGTTTCATGCTGCTTCCTATGGTAATCAAGGTCGAGTCAGGCTCACGACTCGGTTAACAAAAATCAAGCGCTTCTTGGGAGGCAACCCATGTATCTATCTTTTAGCTTTCTTTATCCTAAGTGTAGGGGAGACCCGTTGGTGTTTTCTATTTCCTCTCTTCTAATATTCAGGGATTCGAGCGTTCAAAGATCCACTCTTGATGATTCTTGACAACCCGTGATTCCGGTGTTCCATTTTCCCGGTTCTATCCTACACTCTTTTCGATTCACCATTTTATATTTTCCAATATTAAAATAGGAATCTCTTTAGTTGTCTCTTCCTTAGCGAGATTTAAACAAAGTGCACAATGTCATAAGTGTAGGGGAGTTTACTCCCACATGCTTAAACATTGAGGACAATGTTTATATTAAGTGTAGGGGGGACTTCTATCGAAGTTAGGTGGCCTTTTCCTTGTATTTGTCCTCATTTTAACCGGAAAATCAATTTTTCGACATTTTTCAAAATTTTTGATCTATTTTGGCCTATTAGTTTTATCCTTGTGTATAGTTATTTTATTTCCTTATTAGAATAAATTTTAATAAAGTGGTTTTAAATTTCAAACGTTGTGAATCTTTTGACTCAACCCGAGTTTACTTGTCTAAGTTTACTCTAGCTAGTATCCTTAACGTGTTTAAGTCAAGTTTTGCTAGGCTTTTATATAGGGAGCTTTAAAACGCGAAAGTCTTAACTCTCACGGGTTAAGAACAAGAACTTTTCGCAAGTTCCTATAATTGATCCTAGAGAGTCGCTTATCAAGGGAACTTTAAAATGCGTTTTCTAAACTTGAAAGAGTCTAAGAAGATGCAAGATCCTATAAGCGACTCGAAAACCCAAAGATTTGATTTTATAGGCTAAGCATCCATGAGTCTCATTCCTTGATATTTTAAACTGTGGAGAACGAGAGATGATAGAGTCAAATATAAGTTTGGTATTCTTTCGTGAATTTATGTGAGTTAATTATAAGCCTATTCTCCCATCGCTTGCTAATAAATTTATCCGCAATAAATAAGGTTGTACGATTTGAAAAGTTACTTAGCTTCTAGCCCAAGATCGTTTAAAAGTTGCTCGGTATGGGTTAGAGTTCATAGCCAAGGCATAACTTATTGAAGCGGGATGCAAAGATTGGCGAGTCCAAAAAGGTCCTAACAAGGCATGAGGGCTACATTTTGTTTCTAAAGATCCAAAGTGATGTGAAGAATCATTTATCAAGATCAATATGAAGGATCGAGACACACGACGAAAAGCAAAAACTCCCCAAAAGTCATGGAGAAGTCTATCCGAAAAGGCCCTAACAAGGTATGAGGATAAATAGATCCAAGTCCAAAAAGGAGGCGGATTGTTGTATATCAAAGTCCAAAATAAAGATTGGAGAAAAATGAAGAAGTTGTGGTCCAAGTATCAATCTCTCAAAACTTCAAGTGAAGAAATTCCTATATGAAGAGAAGGCCATTATTTCATGAACTTCTCTCAAGGTTTGAAGTATGAAGTCGCTGCCAAATATCGGTCCGAGAAAGGTCTCAAATCACGAAGCGAGTTATGCCAAGATATGAACTTTATGAGGTCCCGAGAAACAGTTTTAAAAGATTTTTTCCTTTAGCTAACTATTGGTTAAATCGTTCACTTTATTTCCGGCCTAATAAACTATCGAAATAAGTCAACAATGCATCCTCGTGATCATTCAAGACAATAATAAAATATAAGAGTTACACATAGGAATAAGGGAGTCTAAGTGAATAATTGGCCCACATGAGTTCGTGTTAGTTTGCTAACTTATAATAACAATGATTTCGTTTTTAAGCTTGGTTTGGAGAAAGTGAAAACTTGAGGATGATGATCATTCATGACATTTCCAAAACCCAAGGTATGTTTTTGATTTCTTTACTTTGAATGTTTATAGTTTTCTATCTATTTAATAAAGGCCAAGGTGGATTGATTTTGATGAAAAATATAAACGTGCTTTGTAACTAATGCATTGCATGAGGACATTGCAATGGTCAAGTGTAGGGGATTTGATAGGTGTGTAAACACCCATCCTTTTTACCACTTAATTACAACAATAACCGAGCCAAAACGTGTATTTTATGTCATTTATGTCAGAATTATGCGTGGTTTGTGTTTTTGTTGTGATTTAGGACGAAAAGGTGAAAAGTGGAGAAAACACGGGCATTCACGGGCTTTTATCGAAGAAAAAGACGAAAGACGAAGTCAAGAAATCAAGAGTGCAAAAAGAACGGAAGTCCAAGACCAATTCTGAAGATTTATCGAAGAAAAAGTCAAAAGACGGAAGTTTACTTAAAGCCGAAGAACTCAAGTCTAATTTATTGAAGAATTAGAAGACGAGTTCAAAGAAATCCCGAGACAAAGTCATTAAAGTCCAAGTATTAAGAAGATTAACAAAGGATTAAGAAGATCAAGGACTAAAGCATGCAATTAAAGAAAAGAAGAAAGAGGGGAGGAAGCTTCCTAAGCACTCCCTAATCCTCCCCTATAAATAGTCATTAGGATTTACATTTCATTCCGGTTGGATAGCTTGACAAACTATTTCTTCCATTTTAATTACCTTGCACATTTAATTACCTTGTCATTTAATTTCATGTCCAATTTAAATACTTGTCTTGCACCTTAAATACCTTTAATTTCAAGTAAGTTTCCTTTTAATTCTTGTCAATCTTTATTTTTATTGTTCATCTCCTATCTACCTTTCTTTAATCTTTGATTCTTATGTTTATGTTCATGTTTATGTTTTGAGTTTTTATTGATTAAAGTGAAATTTTGATTATTTTGGTTATATTTGTTAGTTTGATTGTTTTGGATTGATTGATTATCATTAGTAGATGTTATTTGATTAGTTTGATTTAATATTTTGGTTGATTTTGATTATATTTGTTTAGATTCGTGTATACATGTGTTTCCTTGTTCTTCGCATTTTCTGTTACTGTGTATTCCCAGGATTATTCCGGATCAAGCCAAGATATTCCGAGTGAAGGTGTTTGTTGAAAAGGTTCCGGATCAAGGGCTTTCATCCGTAATAAGTGACATATTCCGGATCAGTCTCTCATTCCGAATCAACCAAATATTCCGGATCAAAGGTTTAGCCAAAGTGTTCATCCGGAATATCCATTATTCCGGATCAAGGGAATATTCCGGATCAACTTCTCATTCCGAATCAGATTATATTCCGGATCAGCAAGTTCATCCGGAATAATTTATTATTCTGGATCAAAGTGCTTTATTCGGAATATTAAAACATTCCGGATCAAGGAGTTTATTCGGAATAATATTCCGGATCAGCAACATTCCGGAACAAGGACCAACATTCCGAATCAAGACTTTATTCCGGATAAGTGACATATTCCAGATAAAGGATTTATTCCGGATCAAGGGATTTGGTGAATATTCCGAGTGAAGAAGAATCATTCCGAACGAAGGTGACATTCCGGATGAGTGATTCTTCCGAACGAAGGTTTATTCCGGATGAGCTATTTTTCAGGTTCTTTTAAGTTACTGTTTTTTTAGTTTCTGTTTTTAATTCTTTAATTTTCAAGCTTTACTTTTCTCGCCTTTTTACTTAGTCGCACTTTAAGATTGCTTGCCTTAGATTTATTTTAGCCTTGCTTAGTTGCACTTTAAGTTTGCGTTATTTGCTTTTAGTGCCTTTTAATTTTCGTCTCGCTTTTAAATACTTGTCATTTACTTTAAATTAGACTTAGATTTACTTTACAGCCATTTACTTTGAAGTTTTGCACATTTTATTTTAAAACAACCAAAAATATTTGTTTCACCAAAAACAATAGAGTCGTACTTTGAACCGGAAATCAATTCGTTAAGATACCGAGAACTTGAACTTTTAAACTAGC
This sequence comes from Glebionis coronaria, assembly GCA_025667525.1. Lineage (NCBI taxonomy): Eukaryota > Viridiplantae > Streptophyta > Magnoliopsida > Asterales > Asteraceae > Glebionis > Glebionis coronaria. The sequence continues at coordinate 245,758,761 of CM046876.1, forward strand.
AAAAGCTCAGTTATTATAGTCCCTATATAAGGATACTTATCATTTATATTTCACTTGTTCTTGGTTTTTCCTTTGGTCACAACTCTGTAAAACTTTGTTCTATGAAATGAAAAGTGTGATGTTTGTTGATGAAATCCAAGTCCCAATCTTTACTTTACATATTTTCTAGTTTATGTTTTAAATTGTGTTGATTCATGGTTTCAAAAAGTGTTTTAAGTTTTCTGCATTTTGTTGTTTCAAAATTGTTTTAAAATCTTGGATTTTCTACAAGAGTCTTGTTCAAGCTTTGAGTGTTTTTGGACCTTAGATTGATCATATCACCCTGATAAGAATTTATCAAGGTGAAGTGTGGTCTTTGGCTTGGGAAAACTCAAGTATGGGGACTGAGGTCTTTTGGAATATCTGTTTTACTCCTTGTTTTATATATTGTTTAATTTTCTACTTGTGTTAATCCCTTTGTTCTTTGTTATTCACATCACAAGCTAGTAGCTTTTGGTGTTGATTTACTAAGGATAAAGGATTGTTTGCTTGTCTTTGTCTCAAAACAGCCATCATCACCAAGTGTACAACCATTGACTGCAGTAATCTTGGTTGACACACAAGTTCTACCAAGACACCCCTAGCTTGACCTAGTTATTGGTCATGCTTAGGGGAGCATTGTTGCCTCCCATAAGAATTCATTGGGAGGAGGTATTGACTTCCTTTCATCTCTTTTTGAATATTCTTGAAAAATGCATGTTACTTGATTTGCCATGTAGTTTGTTGATGAATGCTCTTAGGTGGGTTTTTTTGGTTCACTAAGTTGTTATAAGTGTGTTTCAAACTGATTATTGTGTTTTGACAATTTGAATCACCAAAAGTCTTTGAAAAATCTGATTTAAGTTTTTAAAAGGGTGTTTGGGATTAAATGTTTTGAAAGCTTTGGTAGAAACCAAGTAGGTTTTAAAGGTCATTTTGAGTTTGAATCTGATATTGGTGTGGTTTAGTGTTGAAATCTGCATATCTTGTGTTTTAAGACCTAAAACTGAATCAAGAACTAAAACAAGTTAGTTATAGGTTTTTTGGACTGAAACTTTGTCATTAGTTAGATATCATGTTCACCTAGGATTGTATGCTCTTAGTTTGGATATTTGCTTGCTAGTTTGTTGGAATTCGTAGTTCAAAGTTCACATTGGTGTCAATTGCATCAGAAAAGTTCATTAGACCTAGCTTATTCCATATTTGGGAAATATTTGATTAAACTGTATCATTTGAGTGGATTAATTGTTGTTTTCTTGCTTGTTCTTGACTCCCTACAACTCACTGGTTGTAGGGGGTGCCATTATTGTCCAAGAATACCCATTAAAACATGCTCAAAAGAAGGTTTTCATTTCAAGCAGTGGGAACTCCTTTCCCACTGCTGCTTGCCACTGATAGTTATAATTTTTTCAGCTTATCAATAAGCTATTTTAGCTGATCCAAACGTGCAACAACTTTCTTTTTGTGATAGGTCTTGCTTATTTCACCTAATTAGCTAATATGGAAGTTTTCATCTTTTGACTTTAGGGTTTGACTAGAAAACGAATTGACTTTCTTTTTCAAAAGTTCTTATTCTTCATTTCAGCTTATTGAGTGTTATTATTGAAAATCTTTTTGATTATTTAGCTTAATTAAGTCATTTCAAACATTTTGCAACTTGAATCGGCTCTTGAATTAGCCTAGAACTTGAAAACGACTATTTTGTCATTTTTTGTAGAGAGCTTTTGCTTATTTCAGGCTTATTGATTGAGCTTATTCAAAATTTCTTTTTACAAACAGCTTTATAAGCACAAGAGAAGGATGTGTGTGAAGTTTAAGCTTATGGCATTAGCTTATGGCAAAATGGGCCAAAAATCCCATTAAGAATAAGCTTAATGTTTGATAAGTTGTGATAAGCTCACTTTCAGCTTTTGGGCCTTTAGAGTTTTTTTTTTTGAAAATCCAATTTTAAGCTAGACTGGAACTTTTGGCTTATTTGCTTTACTTTTGTCTTATTGGGCCAAAAAACCCATTTAACTTGGATTGTTTTCATTTTTGGCCCATTTGGAGGCCCAATAGGGGTATTTCGGTCAATTCACTTTCATTTCTGGTTTTATTAAGTTAAAATAAATTAGTTTCCAAGTTTTTAGAATTTTTTATAAATTTTGAATTTTTAATATTATTTTAATAAATATTTTAGTTTTAATCATTTTAAATAGTTTTGATTAGTTTTAAATTTTGCAAAAATACTTTTTAGTTTAATTAAGTTATTTTGGAGGTTTACAAATGGAAAAATCTTTATTTGGGGTTTTTATTAATTTAGTTGATTTTTAGGGCTTTAATTAGCATTAAAAACTTAATTATTAATGAAATAAAAGGTTTGAAAAAGTTTTGATTATTTGTAAACTCTAATTAGACTTTTAGAAATTTATTGTGATTTTCTAGGAATTTTTAGAATAATTTTTAAATTTCGTCATGTTTTTACATTTTATGTTATAGCATTCATCGTAGTTTAATTGTAACCGTAACCGTCATCATTTTCTTTTCCCCTTTCTTTTCCTAATATTAATCTCAAATACCATCAAGTTTAACACACACATTAAGCCTCCTCAAGAACGAACTCACAAAAGGGTCATAAGCACTTGGTTTTCCTAAATCATTTGTTTAATACTTATCACTTTTACCTTGTTTTCCTAAACAAGTGTGATTATACTACATATCAAGTACAAAAGGTGAGGGGAAGACTTTGGCATCTACAAAGAAATAATGGCCATACCAATTCTTGAGCGAGTCTAGAGCTTTCCTATTACACATGGGGGTATTCGCGGATCGTTTTTTGAATGACAGCCACCCATTTACCATTTGGGCGGCGTAAAAAAACCCTAAATAAGCTCACGATGGGGGCTAACTCACAGGTATGACATGTGATCTCAAACTGATTAATCTTACACGCCCCTATGCAGTGTAGTTAGGTTATGTGAAGATCAAAATAGTTTAGAACGTCTACAAGGAACCTAGATAATGGGATACGGTAGTTGGCTGAGTCAAATAGGCGTGTATACACACCTATCTTCCCCACCGGAGCATCCGTGATCGCTTCCCCGTCACCCGGATAGGGGGGGTGTATGCTTTCAGGAATGTAATAGTCAGACAGGAAATCCATAAATTTCTCCACTGACATCACATTGAGTACGGTCGTGATTCTGGGGTTGTCTTTCACCATGATTTATAAATATGAGAAGAAGGGCACGGTGATCTAACCTGGTACGACGGATTTGTGACACCCCCAAATCTGGTTTGCAGCGGAATAGTAATTGGGTGTCACGTTGTAGATCACAGAACAAATGGCATACAAAGCATTGATCATAATTATAGGAAATTGAAATACAACTGATACAAATATTGTTTTAGCACAATCTTTTGAAATGTTGAATATTAGTTGTTACAAGTATCCCAGTGAAAACAAATCCCCCAATTATTATGATGCTCCTAAATGATGCTCAGTCCATGCTCAAATAATCCAGCTTAATTTTCTGAGAAAAACATGCTTAAAACAGTCAACATAAAGTTGGTGCATTCATAGAGTTTTGTAAAATCATAGTTCATTTGATATAAAAATCAAGTTTAGTATCTCAAAATATCCCGTATAGTATTTCTTAAGGTTTGATAAAAATCAAGTTCAGAATTATCAAAACATTCCATATTGTACTGCACAAGTGTGATAAAAATCCAGTTCAGAGATCTCAGTATGTTCCATGTAGTAATGTACCAAGTAATATAAAGTCAGGTTTAGGACCGTAAACATCACAAACGTAGTATCGCACAAAGCCAAATACTATAAGGTAATTACATTTCCATATTGCCTAAAACTGAGACTTGACAGTTAAGTCCACAACAAATGAGGACCCTTTGCATTAAAATGCACCCAATAATAAGTTCTGACATGTGAAACATCTGTTGTCCTGGCCTAGGCACAGTGAGCGCTACTCACCCAGATGGGGATGGTCAATCCAAAATAGATCTATTTATAACATTCAGGCAATTCAAAAATTCTAACAGTTTCAGATGTAGGTGTCATACGGTTCATCAACAATAGGCAAATGTAATCAAGGGTAAAAGTTCAGTTTGCGTCCTATAAAATATATTACCAGTCTTCTCCCACAGTATTTAATCAACAGTTCATTAAATATAAGTATCGGGTCATGATCTCATGATATTAAAATCATATAGTCAAAACAAGTTATAGCATGTCTCCCCCTCGCGGGTTAGTAAAAACATAATAGTAGTGAAAGGCGAGGCTATGAACTCACCTGAATAATACTGCTCGAGGTTGATGAAAGTATACAAGTCATGGTGCACACAGTACATCAATACCTAAGTAACTGAGTAGGTCTCAGTATATGCACAAATAATAAATGTATGCAGTTTAACTCATCGTACGTTCGTTCTCGTTATTAATAGGTCACAGTATATTAAATTATTTATATATACTGTTATGACAAAGGTTATATGTGCGTGTTGTTCGTTTACTGTTTACGCGTACCCTCGATGGTTAAAAAGATATACATATTTGTAGTCGTTGTTGATAAATAAATTATTATATTTATTTAATAATTTATAAGGTTCCAAATAATTAGTTAAAGTTCATTTGTTAATAACCCCGACTTAAAATACGTTTCCCGTTAGTAAAATATAATATCTTTTCCAAAAAGCTGTTAAAATTGTTCCTCGTACACCAACAGTGGCTATACAAGCCAACAGTGGGTATATTATAAAGTAGTGGGTATAATAAGAAAACAGTGGTATGTTTTAGGGCAGCAGTGGTTATATTAGGCTATCGGTGGTAGATCTAAGGTAACGGTTGTAGATCTAAGGCTAACAGTGGCCACTTTAAAGCTAACAGTGGCAGATTTAATGTAACGGTGGTAATTTATAACCTACAATGGTAAGGTTTAAGGTAACGGTGGTAATATTACCTTAGTATGTTTTTTCTCCAAAGCTGAGACACACCCCTATCGCTACCAATCACCCATCTAAAGTGCCCCATCATCAGCAGTCCCAAACGCACCCTTAAGCCTGCTGTTATCCGAAACAGCCCCTTATCCTCTAGCTACTCTGCAGATCCAAACACTCCCTTCGGCTGCTACTAATCAGCAGATCCAAACAGTCCCTTCGCCTACTACAAATCAGTAGATCCAAACAGTCCCTTCGGCTGCTACTAATCAGCATTTCCAAACAGTCCCCAACTGCTGCTACCAATCAGCAGATCCAAACAGTCTCGATGCGACTGCTGCTGAACCAAACGCACCTGCTGCTGATACTCAGCGAACTGAACGCACCCTCAGCGAACTGAACGTACCCCTACTGTTGCAAATCATCACCCCCTTGCTGGTGATTTTAACCCTAACCCGTCGCACCTTTTGGAGGGGTTTTCTGCTAACCAAACAAACACCCAGTTGGTGTTGATGCTGTAAACAAAAACGCACCCTTAAAGGGTTAAAGAGCCTCGAAAGGAAGACCCTCAATAGTAACTGTATATTCCTGAAACAACCACACTAAACATGGTGGTCTGATGATGATGTTCGTGGGTGGCCTGGATGTAGCTACGTGGTGGCTGTGTGAATGATGTGATGGTCGGGCAGTAGTGATTGGTGGTGGCGGCGGTTGGTGATTAATGATGGTGATGCTGACGGCTTAGTAGTTGGAGCCACGATAATGGTGGAGATGGTGGAATCACGTGGGGATTGATCATTGGTGGTGATTTATGGAAGATCAAATGGATATGTTGTTAAGTATAAAGTGGTGGCGGTTCTGGAGAGTGGTAGCCGGAGGTCAGGTGGCGGCTACCAAAGAAGAAGAAGAAGTGTGTGTTTTCATCTAAGGTTAGGGTTTGGGTATGTAATGAGTTAGGATACCCTAGTCTTGACTTTTATATATGGTAATTAATCTTTGTGAAAACAAAATGAAAGATTTTCAATACTACAAGGACTAAGAATGCAAATTTTATTATACCTTTCGTTAATACATGGTTCGGGGCTTGTCTGTGTTTTATGAAATTCGATTCGGTCTACGAAGTTTGCGACATTGATTTTAAACGGATTTCTTCAATAAATTAAGGTTTTTATATGAATTATAATTATGAATAATGCATTCGTTCAATTAAATGATGATTATTTACCGTTTGTCCTAAAAACTTATCGTTTTAATAAAAATGACTTCCCATTAAATATCTTCGTTCATTTTTACGATGAAATATTAAACGATTTAATTAATCGTTTTATCGAAATACTTTTGAATAATTAAATATAAGTTTAATTATGAGTGTAGTTATAAATTGTATTTTAAATGTGGCGATATGTATTATAGTGAACAAAAATGCTTCACTATTTTTATATGCTAAAATGATGATTTTTGTACGTAAGAAGTCTTGCGATGATGTATTGTAAAGGCGATTCGTTAAAACATTATATAATGAACGATAATAATAATGAATCCGGTGACGTGTCAAAATCCCAAATTTTAGGGTTTTATAGGATTTCCGTGGAACGTAAGTAGAAGGAATGAAGGAATGAAAGAAAGTGCAACAATGGTGGAAGAAGGTGAGAACTGTGTGTGTGCACAGTCACACACACAGGCTTTTTATAGGGTTGCCTCAGTTAACGAGGTGGCCTGGATGACTGCCACGTGTAATCCACTACGCACATCTAACGGATGGGGTTACTGACACAGTTGAAACGTCATAGGGGCCCACGGGTCACTTCTTAAACAGTTTTGCGTAGCTCGAGGGTGGGCCCATGAGGTGCACTTTTTGCAGAGGTATCTTTGAACCGTCCTCTCGACCTCGTCTACCATTAATGCATTCATTAATGTTGTCTCGGTTGAATAGTATTGTGTGCGCGGCCATTTTTTGTAACGAAAGAATAAGGGACATTGGTTAGTCTAGAGGTTACGCCTACGGCTGTAACAACTAGACTGGGAGGACATGATGATGTATAGTCCCCAACCGGGTCATGGACCCGGCCCACGGGTACTACCCGCATCCGACCCGTCACGAATGGGTTGGATTAATGTCATTTAAGCTTATGGGCTTTGAATGAATAGTGGCCGCATATATGTGTGTGGCCCACGGCCCGGCACGGACGGTATAGGGTTAGACAGAATCACAACCCAATTGGGATTGTGATTTATCCAAAAGAATAGGATATACACAAACCATAATTAAAAGATAACAATCAAGCTAATTATAGTGATTATCTTATACTTGGGGCCGAAGTATCGATGGAAGCCCACTAGGGTTTCACCGCCTATATAAGGAACCACAGAGGGTTCCACAAAGGGATCATATTCTTCATACTCCCAATCTACAACCGATTCCTAACCCCAAATCGATTACTTACTCTCACGCCAGAGTCTAATCGTGGGATACGTTTCCACGGTAAGCCTAACAGCGTGTTGTTTTAGTGTGAAGGATCCCAACTAGAAGTTCACTTGGTGCAGGAGCCGGAGCCCAACCACCCGAATTAAGCCTAATTTGGGTCAAGCTAGGATCATCCAAATTTTGTATCAACAAGTTGGCG